>CM048752.1:92266185-92766185 GCA_026315105.1 Locusta migratoria | reverse complement strand
TCCATTTACATTTTAAACCACAACTTCAAAATTAATATGTCCACCAAGATTAATTTAGGTCAGCGGCAGAGCATAAAACTAGCATCTGTTCACTTTTTCTAGTTCCTCGAGTAGAGGTGGACCATTTTACCGACTAATTGCTTTGTAAATGACAAGTTCGGTACAGAGACGATTATCTACACAGGTGGCACATACTCGTCGCAGCTCATAATTAGACAAAGAATAGGACGTATTTTCACTGCGCACTGAACTAGGACCGGGACGTAAAAAGATAAATATAAACGATATAATCTACTGTTGTTACTGTCCATACCGATACCATCAATTAAACGAATTAAAAGTATCTCAGGGAACAATAGAGAAAGGTGGTGTACTACGTGAAGTCTCTAACAATGAGTTTGCACAGGCAGATGCCATTAATGTCAACCTATTTCATCACTAGACAAAGCAAATGCAGGGATACTCTACAACAAATCTACACTATGCAAATAACTGGAAAAGTATAATCATATTTTACGCGTGGATTTTTTTTTTTTTTTTTTTTTTTTTTTTTTTTTTTTTTTTTTTTTAGCGA
Organism: Locusta migratoria; assembly: GCA_026315105.1. Lineage (NCBI taxonomy): Eukaryota > Metazoa > Arthropoda > Insecta > Orthoptera > Acrididae > Locusta > Locusta migratoria. The sequence goes on along the minus strand of CM048752.1, from coordinate 92,765,611 downwards.
ATGTAACAGAATACAATATAAGTCAAGTACTCTGGCTGCCATCAATAGGATATCAACAAGTTACTTTACATCAAATCAAATAACATTTTTACTGAGTACAGCAAAGTCCAATTTACAATGAAATATTGTGATTGTTTTCTAATTAATATTTAACTATTACAAATGAGGAAATTCTTTTGTTACAGACTAACAATATATAAAGATGACATTAAAAAATGTTCAAATGTTTGTTTGTATATCTATCGGACCAAACTGCGTGGTCACCAGTCCGTAGCTTACAAACTACAGAAACCTAAGTAAACTAACCTAAGTACAGACACAGACACCCATGCCCCAGGGAGGACTCGAACCCCCGACGGCGAGCAACCGCGCGCTCCGCAGCGAGGCGCCTTAGACCGCTCGGCTACTCCACCGCGGCAGATGACATTATTCATAGGTCAAGGAGGCCGTAATATACAGTTCATTACTAGAAATAAGTGTACGTTTTCTGGCCGTAGTGAATAGTAGCATTCTGTTCCTTTGTGTTCATGCTTATATCGCCCCTGTTTTCTTAAATTAAACAGAACACTGCCGCAGTCTAACGCAAGAACACGCCTCGCCCGTCTACCGCTTCTCACGATCGACAGTGACGTCACGCGGAAGCGCCCGAACTCTGCCGAACACATTGGCTCGAGCTTCTACGTAGTAACCTTTCGTGTTTATTTTGCTTGTAGGATAACGCAATATCACTGTCGTCTTTATCAAAGTGTATCAATCTGTAAGAAATTGTATCTCCAACTTCTTTGGACATTTATACAAGATACTTCCTCGTTTCGTTGTCTTGTTTAATTTAACCAATCGGGCCTGGTTGCTAGTACTGTCGTTTTACGTTGGTGACGCATGCTTTGTTTATTTGTTGTTATATCTTTGCAATTTTCAAGCTGCTACGTTAGTTTCGTTGTCGCTGCCGTGCTGTTAATCATGGCTGCTCCGCTGTCTATTTGCACCAAAGAAGAGCAACGCTCAGTGATACGTTTTTTGTGGGCGGGAGGTGTATCAGGGTCCGAAATTCATACAAGACTTTCAGTACAGTACGGGAGCAGTGTTTTGCCTCAACGAAGTGTGTACGAGTGGATTGAAAAATTCCGAAATGTTCGCACGAGTGTTAAGCACGATGAAGGAGCCGGACGACCGTTTACCGCCACAAATGAAGAAACCATTGAGCGATCACGTGAAATGATTCTCTTAGACAGACGATTAACTGTTGATGAAGTGGCTCATCGTCTTCAAATTAGTCACGGTTCTGACTACGAAATTATTCACAACAGACTTGGGTTTCGTAAAGTTTGTGCAGGATGGGTCCCAAAGCAACTCACACAGTTGCATAAGCAAACGCGCCTCGACATCTACAAAAAACATTTGGATCGCTATGGTAACGAAGGGGACAACTTCTTAGAAAGAATCATTACTGGTGACCAAACATGGATCCATCATTACGAGCCGGAGAGTAAACGGCAGAGTATGGAATGGAAACATCCAAATTCGCCGTGCAAGAAAAAGTTCAAGACCCAACAGTTCGCAGGAAAACTGATGCTTACGGTTTTTTGGGATGCACGAGGTCCTGTACTGGAACATTATGGTGAAAGGGGCACAGCAATAAACAGTGTACGTTACAGTGAGATGCTTGCTGACAGGCTAAAGCCTGCAATTCGAAGCAAACACCGAGGATAGCTGTCAGAAGGTGTTGTGTTGTTGCACGACAATGCCCGTCCGCATACTGCTGTCCACACTGCTGAAACGCTCCAGAAACTCAAATTCGAAGTACTTGACCATCCTCCATATAGTCCCGATCTTGCCCCTTCTGACTATCACTTGTTTGGTCCACTCAAACAGGCATTAAGGGGCCGTCGATTTGACTCGGACGAAGCAGTGAAGGAAGCGGTGCATTCCTGGCTCGCAGCTCAACCGAAAAACCTTCTTTTATGGGGGCATAAGGACGCTTGTAGAGCGATGGACGAATTGCATTGAAAAGCAAGCAGACTATGTCGAAAAATGATTTTTTTGTAAGTTTCATATTTTATTACCATAAAATTTTATAACTATAATGCTGATAATAATTGTCTTACCCTCGTACTTACAAAAAGAGAGCATATGTGTTAATGTACCTTCCACTGACCCCAAATGTAATTGCCCTTGTGGATGTGGAGTTGGACAGGAAAAACAATTATTTTAAAAATATTTACATTTTAAAGGACACAAAACTTATTACTACTTACTAGTTTACTAGGTGCATATTAAAATTCTTAGCAATTACTTCATTATATATATATATATATATATATATATATATATATATATATATATATATAATGATTACATTACTGCACAAAATTTATACTGAAGTCAAACCGAACACAGTATTCATATTTGTGAATATTATATACAATAAGTTACAATCAATCACTTCTGGTAAGAAATTCATCAATGGAGTAGAAGGAGGTAGCCACCAAAGAATCCTTTAGACTCTTTTCAAACTGTACTTTATTGTGAGTTAAATTTTTCGTGGCTGCTGGCATATTATTGAAAATGTGTTCTGCTGAATATTGGACACCTTTTTGAGCCAAAGTAAGTGACCTTAAATCTTTATGCAAGTTATTCTTGTTTAAAGCATTGATCGCATGGACTGAGCTATTGGTTTGAAAAAAAGACATATTTTTAACGACAAATTTCATTAGAGAATAAATGTATTGGGAAGCAGTAGTAAGTATCCTCAGTTCCTTAAATAGCCCTCTACATGAGGTTCTCGAGTTGACACCACAAATGATCTGTAACGCACGTTTTTGTGCTCTGAAAACGTTTGCTTGGCCTGATGAGTTGCCCCAGAAAATAACCCCGTATGACACCATGGAGTGAAAGTATGCATAATATGCTAGCTTTTTTATTTTTATATCTCCAATGTCTGACAACATTCGCATAGCAAACAGGGACTTGTTTAGGCGCTTCAGCAGTTCTGTGGTATGCCCCTCCCAGTGAAATTTATTATCCAGCTGTAATCCTAAGAATTTGACACTTTCAACTTCTTCTACAAGGCGCGTCCAGAAAGTAAGTTCCGTTTCAATTTATCTCCGCTGCAGCGCTGTGATTGCAGTTCCGCACATGCGCTGTAGACGCTGTGTATCAAGGAGAAGAACGTGCGCCATTTGGAGATCGCTATCAGTTACGTACGCTTTGTTGTGCTCGTTTGAAATGTCGGCGTCGATTGAAAATCCCGCCGCCTGTGAATTCAGGTCGGTGATTCGGTTTCTGAATGCGAGGAAAGTGAAACCGAGTAAAATTTATCGGCAAATTTGCGATGTTTACGGACCAAATGCGATGAGTGATTCGATGGTGAGAAGATGGGTCCGACAGTTCAATGGCGGGCGTAGTGATGTGCACGATGAAGAACGAAGTGGGCGTCCACCTTTGGTTACAGAAGAACTGGTTCACGCGATTGATGACAAGATCCATGAAATTGTTACCAAACAACTGAAATTCCGTAAACTTTGCTCACGTTAGGTGCCAAAGATTCTCACTGAGCAACACAAAACACAACGGATGGGTAGTGCACTTGAGTTTTTGACCACCTGTTATGCTGAAAGCGGCGAAGAATTTCTGAGACGGATAGTCACAGGAGATGAAACGTGGGTTTCTTACGACACCCCTGAAAGTAAGCGACAATCAATGGAATGGAGGCACACTTCATCCCCACAAAAGGTACAGCCAAAGCAAATCATGACACCTCGGAAAATGATATGCACAGTGTTCTGGGACTGGAAAGGCATCCTACTCGTTGACTTCTCACCGCGTGGTCAAACAATCAAAGCAGATGCTTATTGCGAGACACTTCGGAAATTGCGCCGTGCAATTCAGAATAAGCGCCGGGGACTGCTGTCAGAAGGTGTTGTTTTGCTTCACGACAACGCACGACCACACACTGCAAATGTGACGAAAAAAACTCGTACAGGTTATTTGGCTGGGTCGTGTCTGACTATCCTCCGTACAGCCCCTGACCTCGCTCCTAGCGACTTTCACCTGTTCTCACATCTCAAGACTTTCCTTGGCGGTCATCACTTCACCAATGACGACGAGCTGAAAGAAACTGTTTCCTCTGGTTGAAGACACAAGCGGCAGATTTCTATGAAGAAGGTATACAAAAACTGGTGCCACGCTATGACAAATGTCAGCAAAATTTCTGCAGTTATGTGGAAAAGTAGTTTAAGAGATGGCAGAATTTTGTGCAATAAAAATTTCTTCTGTATCTGTGTAGAATTTCATTTTATTTCCGAACGGAACTTACTGTCAGGGCGCGCCTCGTATTTTCTTTTTGTCATAATCTAGGCATATACTGGCAGCAAACCTTTTACAAGTCCTAAACTGCACTTAGTGTGTTTTTTCAAAATGTTCAAACGTTTGTTAAGCTTAAATGCCGTTTCACACCGCGGTCAGACTTTTTCACATTACGTAACGTGACAGATTTTTCAAAAGATCTGTTTCCGTAGTTTTAAATGGTGTAATTCACACCGACCTCGCAGAGACTCACAGACGCCAAAGACCTCTTTAGTATTAGTTAGTTCATAAGCAGTTTTTAAGCTTAGGGACTGATGACCCCGCAGTTAAGTCCCATAAGCTTCACAAACATTCGAATTCTATTTTGATTATGCTGGAGCGATAGCTCCTTACTTAACATCCATATACAACCGCTCTCTCATAGAAGGATCTGTACCAAAAGATTGGAAAGATGCACAGGTCACACCTATATTCAAGAAAGGCAGTAGGAGTAACCCACTAAACTACAGGCCTATTTCATTGACGTCCATTTGCAGCAGGGTTTTGGAACATATCCCGTATTCAAATATTATGAATTATCTCGAACAGAACGATCTATTGGCCCTAGGTCAACACGGATTTAGAAAATATCGTTCATGCGAAACACAACTAGCTCTTTACTCACAGGAAGTGATGGGTGCTATCGACAAGGGTTCGCAAATCGATTCCGTATTCCTTGATGTCCAGAAGGCTTTTGACACCGTACCTCACAAACGGCTTTTAATCAAATTGCATGGTTACAGTATATCGCCCCAAATTTGCGACTGGATAGGGGATTTCCTCTCAGAGAGGACACAGTTCGTAGTAATCGATGGTAAGGCATCGACTAAAACAGAGGTGATTTCGGGCGTTCCACAGGGCAGTGTTATTGGTCCTCTGCTGTTCCTTATTTACATAAACGATTTAGGGGAAAATCTAAGTAGCTCTCTTAGGTTGTTTGCTGATGACGCCCTCATTTACCGTCTAGTAAAATTATCTGAAGACCAAAACTGACTGCAGAACGATTTAATGAGATTTCTGTATGGTGTAAGAATTGGTAATTGACTCTAAATAATGAGAAGTGTGAAGTCGTCCACATGAGTACGAGAAGAAATCCGTTAAACTTTGTTTACATGATAAATCACTCAAAAGTGAAGACCGTAAACTCCACAAAATACCTAGGAATTACTATTACTTCTGACTTAAATTGAAAAGAACACGTATATAATGTCGTGTGAAAGGCGAACCAGAGATTGCGTTTTATTGGCAGAACCCTTAAAAGATGCAACAGAACTACAAAAGAAACTGCATACACTACGCTTGTCCGTCCATTTATGGTATATTGATGCCCAGTGTGGGATCCTTATCAGGTGGGTTTCACGGAGTACATCAAAAGACTCCAAAGAAGGGCAGCTCGTTTCGTATTGTCACGATACAGGGGAGACAGCGTTTCGGAAATGATACGGGATCTGGGATGGGAATCATGACAACAACGGCGCTTATCGCTGCGGCGTGGGCTACTTACGAAACTCAAATCGCCAAGATTCTCCTCCGAATGCGAAAATATATTGTTGACTCCCACATACATAGGTAGAAATGATCATCGGAATAAAATACGAGAAATCAGAGCTCGAACGGAGAGATTCAGGTGTTGTTTCTTCCCGCGCGCTATTCGAGAATGGAATGGCAGATAAAATAGTATAACGGTGGTTCGATGAACCCTCTGCCAGGCACTTAAATGTGAATTGCAGAGTATTCCAAGTAGATGTAGATGTAAATACATACAAATTGTTAGCACAAATGTTTTGGCACACTTCCTTCTTCGGCCATTAAGAATTTAATTAACAAAGTGATTTCGTAGGTCGCTGGCTTGTGTAGATGCCTGAGCACCATAACGAGGAATAGGTTTCCATGCTTCTTTAAAGCATGTGTCACTACTGCAGAAAATGATCCATTTGAAACAAGATAATTGCGGAGGTCGACTGTTGCTTTGACTATCTTGTTTACTACGTGCAGCGTACAGTCAAAAAGAGATAGGCCATCTTTGTGCAAGCAAGCCAGAAGCATTCTCGGCTACTCTTCTACATATCGAACCAAGGAACATTTTTAGTAAACGCGCTGTCGCACCACGAACCACTTGCCTTGTTGCCTGCTTGAACTGAACCGACTGACAGAGCAGAAACTACGCCCCACAACATGACAGACGTCACTTCGCAGTCCGACGTAGAAATTGGTCGTACTGCGCATGACGTCACCGCCGAAGTACGTCGCGGCAGTTGCAGCGGTAGTCCTGCAGTAGCTCGTTGTTTACTGTGTGTTAGCGGGAACGTTTTGTTTCGTTTATTCGCGTGTTTCACGACAGAAAATTCGATGCCTCTAATTCAGTAAAATAGGTTAATGATTCATTTGACATTTTAAATTCTCTCGGAATCGCTGTCTAAAAGCCATTAGCAAGTGCCTCTGGAACAAACGATCAGCTCCAAAAAATAGTTCTCAGCAAAATGAATTTGTGTTGTATTGGAATACGGAGGCAGCTGTTACCATTTCACAAACGACTCTTAATGTCACTTCCTGGCACATTAAAATTGTGTGCCGGAACCGGGACTCGAACCTGGGACCTTTGCCTTTCGCGGGCTAGCGCACTACCGCCTGTGCTATCCCGACACGACTCACGATGCCGCCTCACAACTTTACTTCCGCCAGTACCTCGCCTCGTACTTTCCAAACTTCACAGAAGCTCTCCTGCGAACCATGCAAGACTAGCACTCCTGGAAGAAAGGATATGGTGGAGACATGGCTTAATCACAGCCTAAGGGATGTTTCCAGAATGAAACTTTCACTCTGCAGCGGAGTGTGCGTTGATATGAAACTTCCTGGCAGATTAAAATTGTGTGCCGAAACCGGGACTCGAACCTGGGACCTTTGCCTTTCGCGGGCAAGCGCACTACCGACTGTGCTATCCCGACACGACTCACGATGCCGCCTCACAACTTTACTTCCGCCAGTACCTCGCCTCCTACTTTCCAAACTTCACAGAAGCTCTCCTGCGAACCATGCAAGACTAGCACTCCTGGAAGAAAGGATATGGTGGAGACATGGCTTAATCACAGCCTAAGGGATGTTTCCAGAATGAAACTTTCACTCTGCAGCGGAGTGTGCGTTGATATGAAACTTCCTGGCAGATTAAAATTGTGTGCCGAAACCGGGACTCGAACCTGGGACCTTTGCCTTTCGCGGGCAAGCGCACTACCGACTGTGCTATCCCGACACGACTCACGATGCCGCCTCACAAATTTACTTCCGCCAGTACCTCGCCTCCTACTTTCCAAACTTCACAGAAGCTCTCCTGCGAACCATGCAAGACTAGCACTCCTGGAAGAAAGGATATGGTGAGTCGTGTCGGGATAGCACAGTCGGTAGTGCGCTTGCCCGCGAAAGGCAAAGGTCCCAGGTTTGAGTCCCGGTTCCGGCACACAATTTTAATCTGCCAGGAAGTTTCATATCAGCGCACACTCCGCTGCAGAGTGAAAGTTTCATTCTGGACTCTTAATGTCAATTAATTCTTCATTTGGTCTTCATTCTAACCTTTTGTCCCTAGGCATTAAGTGTATATTAACAACACGGTTGAACTAGGACTGTCTTGAAAAATTGTTTTCATAGCTTAGAGGTCTTGGCCATTTCTATCGTCATCCTCTCCCTAAGCGAGTAAAACATCAAAATGTTGAAATGTTTGTAGAGCTTAGGGGACTTAACTACGCGGTCATCAGTCCCTAAACTTACAAACTACTTATGAACTAGCTACAACTAAGGTCGGCACAAATATCCAAGCCCGACGGGGGGATTCGAACCCCCGACCGTAGTGGCCGTGCAGACCGTGACTGGAGCGCCGCAGTCCCCTCGGCCACCGCGGCCGGCAGTAAAACATCGGCTGCGTTTGTTGCTTCTGGGAAAGAATGCCCAAACATGTGTAATACTTCGTCTGTGAGACAGGAAGAAGACTCAACAATTTGACATCTGGTCCACCGTGTGTAATTTTGCCGGATATGTCTGAAGCAATGACCATGCCAGCTGGGGGAAGCAGAGAGTCAGTACATAAGTGTTAGTTGTGAGGCTGCAGCACCGTCTACTTGACACACGTTGATTGTCCAGCTAAAGGATTCAGATACCTGGCAGGATACGTTGCACAAAATAGTGCAAAAAGATATTCGATTGCACGCTGTATTGCGAAATACGACACCTTACCGGGGGTGTCGTCTAATGAACTACTTTGTCCTCTTCCAAAACATCTCGCAGAATACGGGTGGATGGAATTTCTATCAGCTAGTTCTGTCTGACGAGTGGATGCGACAGATCTCACAGTTTGAGCTGTTGTTCAATGAGATTAACGGAAGTGACATACTTTCAAAACAAAAAATATTTCTAAGAGATTAGCTGACGTAATTTCGCAGAAATTTCTCACGTGGCGCTGGAGATCATGAAAATATTTTCAAGGACCGAATTTTTATTCGAGTGCGCTACCTCAACATGACGCTGAAGAAAGAGAAAGTAGCGGCATCACAGAGGCGAAAATGGCGACAGTGGCATTCTTCTGTTTGTTGGATGAGTTTATCGAGGTATGTGACTTCCAGTGGCGGCTCGTACAAAATTTCACCAGTGCGCTACAATATTACAAAAATAAACAGGAAACAAAATATACAAAAATAAAAATTTCAACATTTGTATGATTGCCTTTAATTAAATATCAATTAATACTCTATTGACAGTAGGACATTCAGGGGAATCTATAAGAGCGTTGCCAACTGCATGTATTCACTGCAGGTAGTAAATATAACGTTTAAAACTATCAATTTTATTTACAGAAATTAGAAATTTAGACTCAGAGGTATTTGAATACGAGCCTCACACAGGTAGGTTTGAGAGACAACGCGCAAGACGCCTGAGCCAGCGCGCTATTTGACTCTGTATGCCGCAGTATTCGCCATACACTATTCTTCCGCAGCCGTCACACGCAGCGCGCAGAGAGATATTGGTCTGGTGCTGCAGTCGGTCTCAGCACACACGAGCCGCCAGGCGTGACGTCACGTCTGCGCATGCGCACTAGCGAGCAGACGACTGCGCCGCCTCTCTGCGCACGCACCAGCGCGGCTGAATCCCACTTGAGCACACGGAGCTGGTTTCCAGCTATCGCGGCGAGAGCGCTCCACAATGCGTTTTCATCCCTATCACTAGCACTGTAATACGCGTTGGAAGGGAACTGGCATAATTTTATTGTGATATCTGGATCGCATTCCAAGAGAAAGGATGTAATGTTACAGCGATTTCTCGCTTGCATTCTAAGAGAAATGGCATAATTTCAGTAATATATTTACAGTGTGCTGCAGCACATTAGCACATTATCACCAGCCGCCACTGGTGACTTCAATAAGCAATGCGCAAGCAGCTAACTTGTGAGTGTTTAGTGGTGCTTCGCGCCCCTCGCTGGCAGTGTTGCTTCGCCACTGACGTCATTTCAACGGCCAATAGCAGGTCGTTGCGCTTCGGGCCCAACCTTTTATAGAATAATCTAGTGTCACGCGACATCTGTCACATCACGTAAAGTGACATAGTTTGACCGCGGTGTGAAACGGCCTTAAGAGACTTAACTACGGGGCCATCAGTCCCTAAGCTTACAAACTACTTATGAACTAGCTAACACTAAATACGGCACAAACATCCATGCCCGAGGAGGGGGGGATACGAACCCCCGACCGTACGTTGTGGTCTTCAGACCGGAGACTCCGCTAGGGATCGCGGCTGTAGCTGAACAACGGGTTCTCGGTTACACCAGTGGCCGCAACGTCCTACGTCTTCACTGGTTCAGTAAACCGACGGATAAAAGCGCGTCCTGAAAAAAAGTAAATAATTAAATAAAATACAAAGTGTTTTTACACTATCATCCTTTGTCTCGTTCTTCTATCAAATCATTTTATATGTACACTAGATTATAAGCCCGTGCTTAGCAACGGTTGTTAAAGAAGGACATGCCCGTATCATGGCTTTTTAGGGTTCTGTCAATAAACTCACAAGGATAGTACTTGGGCTCGAACAAACACATATACACCAAAATCGTACAAGAGATAATGTAAGCCGGCCGCGGTGGCCGAGGGGACTAAGGCGCTCCAGCCACGGTCTCCACGGCCACTACGGTCGGGGGTTCGAATCCCCCCTCGGGCATGGATATTTGTGCCGTCATAGTTCGTAAGTAGTTCATAAGTAGTTTGTAAGTTTAGGGACTGATGACCCCGTAGTTAAGTCCCATAGACTTTACAAACGTTTGAACATTTTTAGATAATGTAAAGATCCCTTATTGCACTAGCGATACTCCTGCATCTGCAAAACCCTGCAGTCGTCCGTTAGAGGCCTCTGCGTGTGCCATGCCGCATTGCACTTTGACCTGTCGGTTCGCCAGTAGGGACGGTGCAGTGTGCCTCCCAAGTTGCGTTTTGTGACGTCATTTGTGTGGTGAAGTGTCAGATGGGGTGGCGATTGGTAATCAATCCTGCTATAATGTATTGCGATTGGTTGAGATGAAGTTACGAAGAACCCTTCTTCACGAAGATTGTATTAGTGTAGAAGATTAATCATTTGCATGCTTTCTCGTGTCTGTTATGCTACAGGAATATGAGCATAAGTTAGATACTGTTGTTACAAACTCATAATAACGATAATAGGGATGATAATGACGAACAACTCATTGCAAGCGTTAGTGCTACGGTAAGTGCGGGAAGAGGCGATGGAAGCAGTAGCAGTGAATACCAACAGTCTTTCGGGAAGAAGGTTAAAGTTGCAACTATCATCACGGCTTTCGATGACAATACCCTAGAGAAGATGTACGATGATTATTACATAAGTTATAGTTCAGATATCTGCATTACGTATGGCGTCTACAATTACATCTACAGTGCTATCTAGGGCATGGTTGCAGAGCTTTGCAGAAAAACGACACCCACCAGCACATTGAGGTGTACGTAGAGATGCTGTAACCAAACGTTCGTACAGATATGTTTGATCCAGCCCAAGTACTTTCCTTGTCAGTTGTCCTACGTAAGAAGTCAAATGTTACTAAAAGTCAACCTCCGAAACGATGTATTTTCATAGAGTTTTTTTATACAAAATGAGCCGTGCCAAAATAAGCAAAGAAATGTCGTTAAGTATTTAATACACAAAGCTGAATCAGTAACACTATGTTTGTTGGTATTCGCAGAGATAAGATTGCTTAATTCTATCGCAGACGTTCGCTCCTTTGCTGCACTATCCCATACTTATTCCACGGCAGCGGCGTCTGTTAGTTCTTTGCTCCACTACAGCGCCTCTGTCGCTTGTTTGCTGTACTACGCCATCCATACTTCAAGCATAGCCTACATCTAAATATTTTTCGGTGATCTCACTTTTATAAAATGAAGTTGCTCGCAGAATATAAAAGTTTTCTGAAATTTAACGTTTTAGAGTAAAACCCAGAGCATAAAACCTGGCAGCTAAAAACGTATCCAACTGCGTAAAAACGTATCCAAATGTGAAATACGTGAATATTTCAATACAGTTTATACAACAGTCACGCCAGGTGTCAGCACATAACGTCCAAACATCGTAGACGCGCTGGATAATGACAAAATGTTGAACAGACTGACGGAGTGGCTATGGGGAGTCCTTTATCACCCGTAGTTGCCAATTTGTTTATGGAGGATTTCGAGGATATGGCACCGAGGACTTCGGCTTTACAACCAAAGTGTTTCTGGATATATGTTGATGACACATTCTTTGTGTGGCCCCATGGACGAGATTCTCTGAATCGATTTCTTGACCACTTCATCTGTCTCCATGCCAATATCAAATTCACCATGGAGGTTGAAAGCGATGGGAAGCGTCCGTTCCTGGATGTCATGGTGTACAAGAAACAGGATGGTACCCTGGGACACAGTGTTCATCGGAAGCCCACGCATACAGATCTGCATTTCAATGCAAGAAGCTGCCACCCACCACACCAACGCAGTGGCGTCCTTAAGACTCTGGTACGCAGAGCTTACGCAGTTTCCGATGCAGACAGCCTACCACACGAACTTTCACACTTGACTTCTGTGTTTAAGGAAAATGGGTACTCCGAGAGGCAGATTCTTCGAGCTATGCAGTTTGGACCATCCCGGGAAGCACATGAAGAGGAAGAAAGATCTGTTGCTTTTATTCCGTATGCAGGGGGCATATCTCACAAAATTAGCAGAATCCTAAAGAAATTTAACATCCAGAGTGTGTTCCGTCCACCACCCAAGATCAGGACACTTTTAGGATCCGTTAAAGACGACTTGATCCTTAAAAACAGGGTGAGTACAGGATTCCATGCGAGTGTGGCAAGGCGTACATTGGCAGGTCGATCCGCACAGTTCGTGACAGATGTGTGGAACATCGCCGTCACATCTGGCTTCCACAGCACGAAAAGTCAGCAGTTGCGGAACATTGTCTAAACGAGGAACATAGGATGTTGTTCGATGAAACTCGTATTGTGGCCAGCACCTCCGGTTTTTGGGACAATGTTTATAAAGAGTCCATTAATCAGGCTGTCAGAAAATTTAATTAACAGAGACAAGGGTTTTCCGCTTAGCAGGGCGTGGAACCCGGTTTTATCAAATACGAAAAGACATCGATCTTTTATGCAACCCAGCAGATTGCTGGAAGACAACCCATGACTGCGATATATCGCGAGCGCCGCAAGACCTGTCTGCGTGCAGTACCTGTGGCAGGCCGCGCATGCGCCTTCACCACTCGCAGGCCTATATAGGACGGCGTTCCATGCCCTCGGCATCAGTTGTCGGCGAGTCCAGCAGCAGCAGTTCCCCTAAGGATGGCGGACAGGTGTTCCGCCGAAATATTGGGTCAGTTTGACTTCAGAATCCGGCAGCAAACCCGAAGAAACTATGTTGAAACAGCTGTAGCCCTATTGAATGAAATATAATCAGTGATCCGGAACTTTCATTACAAAGTCATTCAACGACATTTACGACACTGCAGGCCCAACAATCAGGAAGTTAATGATATCAATGTCATATGACAAATCAGGAAGAAAACACTTAAGATTACGATTTATCTGATTTTGATTAAATTATGCCTATATGTTGCCTCATTCTTAGTTCAAGTTTCCTGTGAAAACCGCATGAAAATGTGTCCCCTTTTTTTATGGAACTAAGTAGGCTGAAGTACCTGTGAAAACCCCATGCGAATTCGTGAAGTAGTTTTGGAGATACGTGGTTTCTAATAGATGAACAGACAGACACGACGGTCACTGGAAACACTTAAAATTACAATCCCTCTCTTTTTTTTTTTTTTCGTGATTCTATATTGATGAAATCATGCCTAGATCATAAACGTATCTTCGCATATGTTTCCTGTGAAAACCGCATGAAAATTCGTGCAGTGATTGAAGTGAACAGCGAACATTTACAGATTTATTATTCATACAGATGTGTTGTACGATAGTATAATTTTACTGGAATACATTGATTTGTATAAGTGCTGTATGTCGGTAAAATGTGGTGCGAATATGGTTAGTAGTTCAGAAGTAATAGATTAAAACGTGATGTTTAAGGGGGAGGTTTTCCATGAACGTTACTCTTTACGTCCGCATGTTGTTGTTGTTGTTGTGGTCTTCAGTCCGGAGACTGGTTTGATGCAGCTCTCCACGATAACCTATCCTGAGCAAGCCTCTTCATCTCCACATAAGAACGGCAACCTACATCTGTCTGAATCTGCTTACTGTATCCATCTCTTGGTCTTCCTCTGCGGTTTTTACCCCACACACTTCCCTCCAAAATTCACAATTCCTTGATGTCTAATAATGTGTCCTACCAATCGATCCCTTCTTTTAGTCAAGGTATGCCAGAAATTTCTTTTCTCCCCAATTCTGTTCATTACCTCCTCATTAGTTACGCGATCCACCCACCTAATCTTCAGCATTCTTCTGTAGCACCATATTTCAAAAGCCTCTATCCTCTTCCTGTCCTCACTGTTTATCGTCCATGTCTCACTCCCATACAAGGCAACACTCCACACAAATGCCTTCAGAAAGGACTTCTTTAGGCTTAAATCAATATTCGATGTTAACAAATATCTTTTTTTCAAGAACGCTTTTCTGCACATTGCCATTCTGCATTTTATATCCTCTGTACTGCGACCATCATTTGTTATTTTACTGCCCAAATGACAAAACTCATCTACCTCCTTTATTGCTTCGTTTCCCAATCTAATTCCTTCAGCATCACCTGATTTTCTTACACTGCACTCCATTACCCTAGTTTTACTCTTGTTAATGTTCATCTTATATGCACCTTTCAGCACACTGTCCATTCCGTTCAATTGCTCTTCCAGGTCCTTTGCTGTCTCTGACAGAATTACTATGTCGTCGGTAAAACGCAAAGTTGTTAATTCTTCACCCTGAACTTTAATTCCTTCTCCAAATTTCTCCTTGCTTTCCTTTATAGCTTGCTCAATGTACAAATTGAATAACATTGGAGAAAGGCTACAACCCTGTCTTACTCCCTTCCCAACCACTGCATCCCTTTCATGCCCTTCAACTCTGACAACCGCTGTCTGGTTTTTGTACAAGTTGTAAATAACCTTACGCTCCCTATATTTTACTCCTGCTTGCTTCAGAACTTGAAAGAGTTTATTCCAATCAACATTGTCAAAAGCCTTCTCCAAATCTACAAAAGCTAGAAATGTAGGTTTGCCTTTTCTTAATCTATCTTCTAGGATAAGCCGTAAAGTGAGTATTGCCTCCCGTGTTCCTACATTTCTCCTGAACCCAAACTGATCTTCCCCGAGGTCGGCTTCTACCAGCTTTTCCATCCTTCTGTATATAATTCGTGTTAATATTTTGCAACCATGACTTATGAAACTGATGGTTCTGTAGTTTTCACACCTGTCTGCACCTGCTTTCTTTGGAATGGGGATTATAACATTTTTCTTAAAGTCTGAGGGTACTTCACCTGTCTCATACATCTTACACACCAGGTGAAACAATTTTGACATGGCTGGTTCTCCCAGAGACTTCAGTAGCTCTGAGGGAATATCATCTACTCCAGGGGCCTTGTTTCGACTTAGGTCTTTCAGGGCTCTGTCAAATTCTTCTCTCAGTACAATGTCTCCTATTTCATCTTCATCTACATCCTCTTCCCTTCCTACAATATTGTCTCGAAGTTCATTTCCTTCATAGAGCCCCTCTATATACTCTTTCCACCTTTCAGCTTTCCCTTCTTTGCTGAGAACTGGTTTTCCATCAGTGTCCTTGATATTCATAGAGCTGTTTTTCTTATCTCCAAATGTTTCTTTTATTTTCCTGTAGGCTGTATCTATTTTTCCCCTATTTATACAATCTTCTATATCCTTGCATTTGCCTTCTAACCACTCCTGCTTAGCAATTTTGCACTTCCTGTCAATCTCATTTCTTAGTCGTCTGTACTCCATTTTGCCTGTTTCATTTACTGCATTTTTATATTTTCTTCTTTCATCGATTAAATTTAATATCTCCTGTGATATCCAAGGATTTTTTGCAGGTCTTGCCTTCCTACCTATTTTGTCCTCTGCTGCCTTCACTATTTCATCTCTCAATTTTACCCATTTTACCCATTTACGTCCGCATATCATGAAATGCATGCCGTACTGTGATACGATTTCGAACGTACATTCAGCTGTAAGTATGTATACCGTCTGTAAAATTTCCTGCGGCTACAATTTGTAATGTAACCCTGATAGCATACGTGGCTGAACTCAAACGTTTCAGGAGAGCTTCAATATGTTTCTTCCAATTCAGTCCTTCGTCAATGCAAACACCTAAAAATTTTGAATATTTTACCTTAGCTACAAATTTATGTTCAATGTCTAAATTTAGTAATGGTGCCATGATATTTACTGTATGAAACTGTATATACTGGGTTTTATCCAAGTTTAATGAGAGTCCACTTGTAGAGAATCACTTAATAACTTTCTGAAAGCTATCATTTACAATTTCATCAGTTAATTTCTGTTTGTCAGGTGTGATAGCTATACTTGTATCATAAAAAAGTACTAGCTTAGCATCTTCGTGAATGTAGAATGGCAAGTTATTAATATATATTAAGAACAGCAAGGGACCCAATACCGAACCTTGTGGGACCCATTTTTGTCACGAGACCCGCAGGTAGCTTATCTCTACATCGCAACAAATTCATTATGTTACAGCCCATTAACAGTGTAATAAGTTACTTACTGTGTTTTAACGTTCGTGTACATATTCAACAGTTCTTCGTGTTTATCATTAATGAAAAGTGAACAACGATCAGTATGAAACTTCCTGGCAGATCTAAGGCAAAAGGTCCCAGGTTCGAGTCCCGGTTCCGGCACACAATTTTAATCTGCCAGGAAGTTTCACATCAGCGTACACTCCGCTGCAGAGTGAAAGTTCCATTCTGGAAACGATCAGTATCTTTTATAAACAAGTGTCTCAGCTTTAAGTTTGAAATAAAGAAATGTGTTATCCCGACAGCTCGAGTTACAGGAAGTGCAAAGAAGCAGAAGTAAGACATTCTGCACATCTTTTTAACGAAAATATATTTAGAAGGTGAGGGGGCGGGGCGGAAATCCACGCGCCGAGCGGGCAGGGGGTGAGTCGCAGCTATCATATCAAATAAGTGAACCCCCATATCTGAAGCACCAGCCGACACTGGCTTATACCGGACGGTTTTTTTTTTTTTTTTTTTTTTTTTTTTTTTTTTTTTCACTCCGATTTAGCCTCGCTACAAAAACCATTCAATGTAACTGGTTTCTAAAAATAACGCGTTTTCGGTTCCTTGTTGCTGTTATTTGCAGTAATAAATGCAGAAATTCTAGGTAGAAAAACTTTTAATTCTTCCTCATACTTTTGCATTATAACTTTTCTTCAAGATATGTAAAACAAAACATTTGGTTAAACAGGGAACTGAAACAGAAGTTAGTGCGTTTACTTTCGTTACTTTTATCGAAAAGTAATGCGGGATTCGATACTAAAAATATCGTTGCAGCATCATCGACTATCAGCTCGGAGACCGTGGCTGCGGATACCCTCGACGCTGCATCACAGACAGGAGCGCCTGCTATGGTGTACGCAACGACGAACCTGGATGCACGAATGGCGAAACGTCATTTTTTCGGATGAATCCAGGTTCTGTTTACTGCATCATGATGGTCGCATCCGTGTTTGGCGACATCGCGGTGGACGCACATTGGAAGCGTGTATTCGTCACCGCCATACTGGCGTATCACCCGGCGTGATGGTGTAGGGTGTAAGGAAAGAAAATATTTGTTGGGGATGTTGAGTGAAAAGTGTTCTTTTTATTTAAAAATGAAAGGTGTGAGTGGAAGGAAGAACTGAATTTTGATTCACGTGTTATTAACTGTGGTGGCTGTTGTTGTAATGTTTGAGCAACGTAACAAACCTGACCTTAATATCGTGTTTAGTTACGTTAAACTCGTGATTAAGGCAAGGGGTGTAATTTAAATTTTGAAAATAATTAGCAAGACAATTAGTGTAATTAACAAATACTATGGCCCTATCTGACAAACGTTTCAAAAGATCACTCACCTTTCCTTTCCTTACAAAATCTCCTACGGAGACTGAGCACACACGGATAGCAGAAATTAAACTGTGCAATGCGTACGGCTCAATTAGTACGCCAATGGTACTGGTAATTTATAAAATTACGAATAGTAGGATATTTAACACCATGTGGTTGGCAGGTGGGTGCAATCCAACCACTGAAGTCAGTATCTGATAAAATTAATTCACTCAGGCAAATAGGAAACTTAAGCAAATCAGTCTTAATTGATGCTGCGTATACGGCAATGGTACTTTATAGGATAGATTTGGCGGGTTCTATTATTGTTGAACTCATTGAAAATAAAATAGAAAAATTATTCATTAATTTGCTGAGATTAATATGATGATAATCAATTACTGTTCATAACGTTTGACCTGATCTGATTCTTTGCTAATTGTTAGGTTAAGTAATGTGACACTGGCATGCAGCTGTCTGTTATCTTCTATCATCAATTTTAGCAAAATTGTCTCAAATGATTAATTATCACTGATTACACTCATTTAATTAGTAAATTGTTTTGAAATATTACTCATGCATTATTGAGGATTGTCATACTGATTCGAGAGTGGTTAATTAGTTGTTCAAATAAGAAAAGCAAGAAGTACACTCTAATGTTCTTGTATTTAAACAAAACTTGAATATGCATTCACAGTAAATTACAACCAATAGCATTTAACTTGTTTATCAGTCGAGCGACGTGGTACTCTGCAGTCATATAAATGGTACAGAAATCATTTGACGGTGGCTCCTCCTTCTACATCTACATACATACTCCGCAATTCACCGTAAGGTGCGTGGCGGAGGGTACACTGTACCACTACTAGGCATTTCCTTTCCTATTCCACTCCCAAATTGAACGAGGAAAAAAAGAATGCCTATATGCCTCCGTACGAGCCCTAATTTCTCTTATCTTGTCTTTGTGATCTTTACGCGAAATGTAAGTAGGCGGCAGGAAGATCGTACTACACTCAGCTTCAAATTCCGGCCCTCTAAATTTACTTAACAGAAATTCACGAAAAGAACGTCGTCTTTCCTCCAGCGATCCCCAATTGAGTTGCCGGAGCATTTCCGTGACACTCGCGCATTGGTCGAACCTACCGGTAACAAATCTAGCTGCTCGCCTCTGAACCGCCTCTATGTCTTCCTTCAAACCGATCTGCTGCGGGTCCCAAACACTTGAGCAATACTCAAGACGTGGTCGTACAAGCGTTTTATACGCGGTCTCCTTTACAGGTGAAGTACATCTTCCCAAAATTCTCCCAATAAACCGAAGTCGGCTGTCTGCCTTACTCACAACTGTCCTTACATGCTCGTTCCATTTCATATCGCTCTGCAATGTTACGCCTAGATATTTGAACGACGCGAATGCATCAAGAAGCTCACTACTAATGCTGTATTCGAACATTATAGGATTGTTTTTTCTACTCATGCGCATCACCTTACATTTTTCTACATTGAGAGCTAGCTGCCATTCTTCGCACCAACTACAATCCTTTGGCAGCTTGCTAGCAGATCGCCGTGGTGCTTGGCGAATCGCGTAATTAATGGCGACCGTTAGCGTCCGCGATGACGTCTGGGACGGTTACCCAACACGTAACGAATTTCTGCCTCAGCAGGGCGAACGAATAAATGTTTCATTAAGGTCAACTCTTGCTTCACTTATGTCCTCTGGTTTCACATAAACTTTCATATCGTTGCACTTATAACAAATTACAACTTCACATTGTTTTAAATTTATTACTTGTATTGTTTGAACACTCCACGGACCGCGTACGAACGCCTGGTCTACGTCACGGGGCGGCAGGTACTGCTGCTTGCCAGCTCTCCCACAGGCGAGCGCTGCTGTACGATAAAAAAAAGCCTCTGACCTGAGGAGCCACGTCGATAACTGTTCACAGAGAAATACTTTACACTGACAAATTAAACATAACAAGTAATATCAGTCACATAGAAAACTACAAAGTACAAATGAAATAAAATAATATATAAATAAACAATTACAATACAGATGCCGGCCGCGGTGGCCGAGCTGACTGAGGCGCTCCAGTCACGGTCTGCACGGCCACTACGGTCGGGGGTTCGAATCCCCCCTCGGGCATGGATATTTGTGCCGTCCTAGTTCGTAAGTAGTTCATAAGTAGTTTGTAAGTTTAGGGACTGATGACCCCGTAGTTAAGTCCCATAAGCTTAACAAACATTTGATTTTTGACAATACAGATGATAAATAAATGACAGAAAATGTTCACAATTAAGTTAGCTACATACATTATGCATCACGATAATTAATTAAGTCACGTAAGAAGTTAATTACTACATATTCACTATAAACAGGTTCAAACGAATAAAATGTTTCAAAATGAAGCTCATTCCTAGTTATAATGTAAAGCTTACCTTAAGGGTTACCTTACAGGGTGCCATTGGTTACACGTCTCGGTCGCCTCTTGTTCGCATCGACGGCACTTTGAACAGCGGCCGTTACGTTTCAGATGTGTTACGACCCGTGGCTCTACCCGTCATTCCATCCACGTAAACCCTTCATTTCAGTAGGATAATGCACGACCGCATGTTGCAGGCCCTGTATGGGCCTTGCTGGATACGGAAAATGTTCGACTGCTGCCCTGGCCAGCACATTCTCCAGATCTCTCACCAACTGAAAACGTCTGGTCAGCGGTGTCCGAGCAACTGGCTCGTCACAACACGCCAGTCACTACTCTTGATGAACTGTGGTATCGTGTTGAAGCTGCATGGGCATCTGTACCTGTACACGCCATCCAAGCTCTGTTCGACTCAATGCCCAGGCGTATCAAGGCCGTTATTACGGCCAGAGGTGGTTGTTCTGGGTACTGATTTCTCAGGATCTATGCACCCAAACTGCGTGAAAATGTAATCACATGTCAGTTCTAATAAAATATATTTATCGAATGAATACTCGTTTATCGTCTGCATTTCTTATTGGTGTAGCAATTTCAATGACCAGTAGTGTATTTGTAACATCCATGGTATGATCTATAAACGTTATCTATGGACATATAACGTAATTTACATTTACATCGCCGCTTGTTTGAGCGTGTGTACAAATTTAAAAAAAAATATATATTATTATAAATAATCCATTAAAATAAATAATACATTCCTAAAAACATCATAAAAACATTTGCAAAATCGCCGGCCGCGGTGGCGGAGGGGACTGAGGCGCTTCAGTCACGGTCTGCACGGCCACTACGGTCGGGGGTTCGAATCCCCCCTCTGGCATGGATATTTGTGCCGTCGTTAGTATTAGCTAGTTCGTAAGCAGTTTGTAAGTTTAGGGACTAATGACCCCGTAGTTAAGTCCCGTAAGCTCTACAAACATTAGAACATTAGAACCTGCTCTTTCTACAAATGTGTCTGTTTAAAAGACTCTGACGGAACTAGCTGCTGGGTTGTGTTTCCGTCTTCCTCATCAAGATTCAAAACCATATTTGTTGCCTTCTGGGAGCACTGTCTTAACGATGTCGTACATAGGAGATGTTTCCGAAATGCTGTTACCTTAACATATATCAAAAATTGAAGTGTTTGTGCCTATATTTCACTCTGCAGCCAAAACTACACATCGCAAATGAATAGCGATTGTATGCGGTAATAGGTATCAGTCTCCCATTGTGCACTATGGTGGTAGAGGGTTGTTAACGGTAAGGGGTGGAAGATATGGCAGTTCAAAATCTATGTGTGGTTGTCAATAATTCGCTCTTCAGGGCGAGGAGATGAATAGCGAGAGAGAGAGAGAGAGAGAGAGAGAGAGAGAGAGAGAGAGAAGGAGAACAGAAAGATAGGAAATGGAAGGAGAGATGGAGTAAGTGAAGAGTAGAATTAATAAGTAACTGGGAGATGCAGGGTTGTAAAATAGTATATAATAAAATATATTAATACATAAAAAATCTATACATTTTATAAAATATGCTGTATGTGTGTACGTATGTATGTTCCACAAAAAAAAAAAAAAAAAAAAAAAAAAAATGCTCAAATGTTTGTAGAACTTATGGGACTTAACTACGGGGTCAACAGTCCCTAAGCTTACAAACTACTTATGAACTACTTAAGACTAAGGACGGCACAAATATCCATGCCCGAGGGGGGATTCGAACCCCCGACCGCAGTGGCCGTGCAGACCGTGACTGGAGCGCCTCAGTCTCCTCGGCCACCGGGGCCGGCTATGTTCCACATCTCCTCCTAAACAACTGGTCCGATTTCAACCAAACTTGGTACACACGTTCCTTAATATCAGGTAACAATCGGTGTTGTGGTAAGAACCACCTACAACACATACCTAAGGATATATGGTGTCATGAACAACCACAATCGTGAAAAACCGCCGCATCATGCGATAATATTCTGCAGCTGCTCCAAAACTAATTGACCGATTTCCGCCAAATTTGGTACAAATATTCTTTGAGGTCGGGAATCATTTGCTATGGTGGCAAAAACCACCTTCAATACGTAGTTCATACGACATCACGCGGTGCGTGATTTTATTCAACTATTTGACAATGAGAGTACTTACCGACTTGTAATAAACTTTGAACATAATTTCCAATGTTTACGAAACTTTTTCTCGCTGACAACCCAGAAAAATGGTAAAAGGGAAAAAGTTTATCGCTTACTACTTTTCCGATGTTCATGATGTATACCTACGGCATTTGACACGACGTTACAAGTTATTACTTTTACGCTGAAAATTCTATTAGAGACCATTCACAGACAGTACACATACATACCACTCAATGTTCGTTCGATACTAATAATAATCTAAATAATAAAAAATTAATTAATAAGAGTGTCTGAAACAGTTTTAGGAAAAAAAAAAAAAAAAAAAAAAAAAAGGTACTGGCGGGTTCCGAACCAGCGATCTTTAGCGTCGTATTTCAACGCCTTGCCCACTACGCTACGGCTATAAATAAAAAAAGGGTTCTTTAATCTCATACTATTGATGGCCATTGTTGACTGATGTTAATATGGCATTTGTAGACACTAGATTATCATTTATCTTACGAAGATCGATGTGTTTTTGTTAATTCTTCAGTGCTCCATTGCTTTGAAATGACAACGTGTAAGTTACAAAAAGAAAATCATCAAATACGCAACGCAAGATGGCGTACGCCAGAGAGAGTTCTGGGCGAGGAATGTCACGTGACATCTGCGAACGGCTGGTTTTCGTTAATGCAATGGAGTGTCAAACCTCCGTTATTTTTGCAAATATCTCTCAAACGATACGAGATATGAAAAAAAAAGGAAACAAAGTTGTAGAGAATTTTCCCGTCTAGCAATTGGGTTGTTTAATTTTCGTGTCAGATGATCGGTTCGATTGCAATTACAATTATATTACAAACGGCTTTTTTTGATATAACTACTATATTTCTTGTCCGAAAAATTTGAAAAATGGAGGTTCTGGTCTCTGGCGGCCTAGAATCATGTCTGTAAAATTTGGTGCTGATCGGTTGAACGGTTCGTCTTAAAAACAGGGAACACGTTACGGACAGACATACACCCCAAAATCGCCGTTATTTTTGCAAATATCTCTGAAACGATACGACATATGATAAAAACATAACAGAGCAAAGTTCTAGAGAATTTTCTCGTCTACAAATTCGGTTATTCAATTTTCGTGTCATATGCATGGTTAAGCCGTTATCTTCATTTCAATTTCGAGCTGTCAAAAGACGATGGAAAAGGCCCACTTTTAGTGTTACTACCGTAACCTAAAGTGGGCCAAAAATAATATTAGCCTATGAATGATCACTTACATATGCAGATATGTGTCTCGCGGCTGTTCCACATAACCGCGGTGGAGTAGCCGAGCGGTCTAAAGCGTCTCGCTGCGGAGCGCGCGGTTGCTCGCCGTGGAGGTTCGAGTCCTCCCTGGGGCATGGGTGTGTGTGTTTGTCCGTAGGTTAGTTTACCTAGGTTTAAGTAGTTTGTAAGCTACGGACTGATGACCACGCAGTTTGGTCCGATAGATTTACAGACATTTGAATTTGACTGTTCCACTTCTTCTTTTCTTTTAATTTAAGGTATTCTGATTTATTTACGATAAGGGAGGGTGGATTAAAGGCGAAGCCAAGAGAAGACGCTTTTCCGGCGGATTCCACGGCAGCGAGACGTCGAGAAGACTCGCGCGCACTAAGTTCATTAGCCGGCCGGCAGAGCGCGTCCGAGTCGGCGGCGCTGACAAGAGACGAGCGCGCGCGCGCGACCGTTGGAAACAAAGCACTGCCGCGCGCCAGAGCTTAATTAAAATGGCGCCCTTAAGCTCTTTGGCACACTGCAGACCTTATTAAGGGACCCTTTGTTACCCAACACTGAGGACCCTTCCCCCACTCGTAGACACTTGATTTCTCCTTACTCTAGTTCTCTGCGAGGCATAAAAGGAAGCGAAGAGGAGGGAATTCCTAGCTGGGGATGTCCGATACTTCATACACGGTGTCCAGAAAAGGACTCCCTGATTTCAAAATTAAATACCTAGAAAACAAAGATCGAGAATGGAATGCAGTAAACGGTATGTTTAGTGTGAAAGCTGTAAGAAGTTTATACAGCAGTTTGAAATAATAGTTACAAAAGCTGAAATGAAAGATAGTTAAAATTTCATTAAACATTCATTATAAGGAACTCATTATTGGGGCGATCTAGGATAGTTTAATAAGAGGTTTGCAGCCAAGATAGCTTTCTTCATTTAATTACATAACCAGTTTCTGCGTGCTAGACGCCATCTTCAGAACTGTAGTAATTCTTGGATTCTGAAGTGCCTCGGTGTAGACCTTAAGGAAGATGGGTTCAGACGTTTTATTATTGACGTGTAAATTTTATTTTCATGACACATCGATGTGGATGTACACCGTCCTGCTACGTAAAAAAATTATTGTAATAGCAGTGAATTCATGTAACAAATTACTACAGGTCTGAAGATGGCGTCTAGAACGCCGAAACTGGTTATGTAATTAAATGAAGAAAGCGATCTTGGCTACAAACCTCTTATTAAACAATTGGTTCACCCATAGGACTTTCTAAATAAATGGCGGAATTAGTATGGATGTCTTATATATTAAAAGAATCCACGAAAGCCGCCCGCAGTGGCCGAGCGGTCTGCGGCGCTCCAGTCACGTTCTGCACGGCCACTATGGTCGGGGGTTCGAATACCCCCCTTGGGTATAGATATTTGTGCCGTCTTTAGTATCAGCTAGTTCATAAGTAGTTTGTAAGGTTAGGAGTTTTGGGTCTGATGACCCCGTATTTAAATCACACAAGACAAAAAAAACTAAATTCAGTCGAGCAGACCAAACTACCCAGCTAATTTCCTTCATTTTTGTCTTGAACGAAAGGCATACATCCACAGATTTGTCATCAAGTATCAGAATGTACATAACTCTCGCCTTCCTTTTTCTACAGCCAAACGCTGTTTTGTTCTGTACATTTCTTATGGGGGTGTCCTTGCTGTAGTCAGTCGGTCAGGTCGTTCTATCCGGCCGATTTCCTTCATTTCTGCTTTTAACGAGAGGTATTCATTCGCAGATTTGTCATCAAGTGTCACAAATATGTTACCAAATCCTTTACTTTTATTCAAACGCAGTATCCTTCTGTCTTCGCATTGAATATTTTAATCGCTTTGTTTTACGATATCTTCGGTTCTAATTAAGGTTCTTTTTGACCTAACAACACTCAGCGAATCAAGCTCTTTCATTTGTGTTTTTAAACACTTGCATTGAATGATTCTGAAAAAGGCTATGCGTCAAAATTCAACTTTACCATTTTTTCTACATCTACATCTGCATGGTATACTCTGCAAATCACATTTAAGTGCCTGGCAGAGGGTTCATCGAACCACCGGGACTATTTATCTCCCATTCCATTCTCGAATAGCGCGCGAGAAGAAATAACACCTGAATCTCTCCCTTCGAGCTCTGATTTCTCGTATTTTATTCTGATGTTCATTTCTACCTATGTAACTGGGAGTCAACAATAATTTTCGCATTCGGAGGAGAATGTTGGCGATTGGAGTTTCGTAAGTAGCCCACGCCGCAGCGATAAGCGCCGTTGTTGTAATGATTCCCATCCCAGATCCTGTATCATTTCCGTAACGCTGTCTCCCCTGTATCGTGACAATACGAAACGAGCTGCCCTTCTTTGGACTCTTTCGATGTCCTCCGTCAAACCCACCTGATAAGGATCCCACACTGGGCAGCAATACTCCAAAAATCGACGGACAAGCGTAGTGTATGCAGTCTCTTTTGTAGTTCTGTTGCATCTTTTAAGGGCTCTGCCAATAAAACGCAGTCTCTGGTTCGCCTTTCCCACTATGTTATCTACGTGTTCTTTCCAATTTAAGTCTGAAGTAATTGTAATTCCTAGGTATTTTGTGGAGTTTACGGCCTTCACTTTTGATCGATTTATCTTGTAAATAAAGTTTAACGGGTTTCTTTTCGTACTCATGTGGACGACTTCACACTTCTCATTATTTAGAGTCAATTGCCAATTTTTGCACCATAGTGATATCTTATTCAGATTCCCAACTATTTTGTCATTCCACTAACGGTGCGAGGTATTTGCATGGGTCCTCTAGTTTTAAAGATTTTGATTGATATTTTGTTTTGTGTCCCAGCCTCGTCGCCGCTTTTGTGTCTCGTTTCCGTCGTAGGTGTCGGTGGCCGAATAGAAAGAGACCGACACATGAATAAAGGACGCACGCTTGTGCAGGTACGGAGGGGAGCAGCCAGTGAGACAGCAGAAACTAGAAACACTAGAGTAAATTAGAACGAGATATATATTGCACAGAATTTATACAATACTTAACTTTTACATAGTACTGCAGAATGTTGATACATAGTTGAGCTCGAGTCCTGCCTAGTGCCTAACTGATAGCCAAGTCTTCACTGGTGCCTATCTGATTCCGAAGTGTTAGCTGGTTCCTATCTCAGTCCCAAGTGAACGATGTCGTTCAGTGGTGGCCACGAGCGGAGTTGTAGCAGAGGGCGCTCGTGGCCGTCGCCGTAAGAATACCGCGCCGTGCGTGCATGGCGGCGCGCGGCGAAAGTAGGTGACGCGCACTTTGTACTTGTGCGACAGCACATTTTGAGTAGATGTTGGTGGCAGTTACGCTATAAAAAGAGACGGACTTGACATTACTGCCACTCATTTGTCAGATCTGCTCATTCTGGTGTAGTAGCTGTTATAAAATGCACACTTAAGAAGGTAAATCGCCGCCATGAAATGGTTTTGGACTGTTTGCGCGATCTCTTTCGTGCGACTGACCGTCTGTTAATTTTTAGTTCTGTGCCAGTCGTAAGCTACAATGAAATCTGAAGCTGAGAATTGAAGGCTTCGCAGTAAAAAAAATGGTAAGGGACGAATCAGCACATTGGTGTAACTAAAAAGAATGTGATTTTGTATGTATTAGCGATTTATGGAATTTTATTAAATATTTGTGGCTTATTTTACCACAACTACTGATTTCTCCCTCATCATTTTTTACTGCCGAACCCCTCAATTATCGTATTTCGAATACTGAACTTTACAAAGAGAAAAAGCGATTGGAGGTACTAAAAGGCTGACTAATTTTGAATGGGTATGATTTTTTTTTTTTTTTGAAAGTTAATAAATTTAACAACAATCACTGCACGAATGTTAGTCAGCCGTTATGGCGTCCAAACCCATTTGACAGCTTAACCGGGCTAAATTACCTCGCTAGTTTGAAATTGGGCAAGCTGAAATGACAAATGCTCCTCGTATTAAATATCGACAAGATTTATAACGGTTAATTTTACACATGATTACACTATACTAACATAGATAAAACATGGATAACAGGAGACAACACAGATACGTGTAAACAGTTCGTAAGATAGGGACAGACCAGTGTTGCCAACTCGTTTCGAACTATGTCCCTATGTAACGTGTCGAAAATCCCTACGTTTACCATGAACGTCCCTACAGACCAAAGGACCAGACTGATTTCACAAAAAAAAAAAAAAAAAAAAAAAAAAAAAAAAAAAAAAAAAAAAAAAAAAAAAAAAAAAAAAAAAAAAAAAAAATAAATAAATAAATAAATAAATAAATATATATATATATAAATAAATTCATATTGGGTAGTAGTATTTCTCCTTTATTGGGATTATTCTACAATGAATTGTTACTGTTTTGAATATAAGAAAAAGGCACTTCATTCTCCATCGTCCCTGAGAAAAAGAGATCAGAAATCCGTCCCTACAGTTTCGAAAAAAGAGTCAAAAGTCTCTACACGAAGGGACATGTCCCTACGCATCATTTGTATTTTGATTTCTATCTTTGTTTGTTTGAATGTTGTACTGAAGTTTTGTACATCATGCAAAACAGCCTTATCTCTATAAGACGCATTTGTTGTCTGTCTGTCTGTTACACGGGGAAGGTTCTTAAACAGTGTTCGTTCCATTTTTTGGAAAATTTGAGAAAAAAGTGCGTTGTCAATGTGTCCGTGCACAATTGACTTTCAAAGCAAGAGTAAGGGCACTGTCTACATAAAATTTGGTTCAGTGCATGGTGGAGGGTACTTACGGATTTCGCCAAAATCCACAGTTTTGCTCCGATCTTGATGAAGTTTTGTACACTTGACCTTGAAAACAGGATGAAGGCTACTCTCTAGATAAAATTTCGTTCGGTGCATGGGGGAGAGAACTTTACTTACTTTACTTAGAGACTTTTATTGCAATCTCTGTACTTATAAGACTCATTTGTTGCCTGTTTATCTTTTCCCTTATAGCTCAAGATCCAGACAACCAAATACCGTGAAATTCGGAACATTTACACAAAATTAGACGGGGAAGATTCTTAAATAGGTTTCGTTCCATCCCAATCTCACTCTGGCCTTGTGCCTGTTCTAAGCCGTGTGATAATGAACCCTCCTCCCCCCTCCCCCCCCCCCCCGGAGAAAAAGAAGGAAATCATGCAAGTTGGTTATTAAGAGTGTTTTTGTGGTGATGATGAGATGATGAGGATGTAAATAGAAGTGATGGTCATACATGCGTAGGTTGGGACAGGTGAGGTGGGAGAAACGACATTGCTTTAACATAAATGTACTGTACCTTCTTATTACATGTAAATAAACGGTTTTTTACGCTTCTACAGAAAAACTTATTTTAAACCCGGGCAAAGTCGGGTGCCTGCAGATAGTTTTTTATAATCTCTGATAAATATGACACTTTTTTTTTAGAGAAAAAGAAATGGACAAAGAGAGAGAAGGGATAGGAGAATTACTAACTCAAGGTTTGAAGAAATAGATAAACGCCCAGGAAACGCCGGGTTTTCAGCTTGTGATAGTATAAAAACACCTTTTATTTTACGTAAGGAGAGGCATTGAATTAATTTTGGTGCAGTGGCTGGGATTCGAACCCAGGACCTCCTACTTACTAGGTAGGCACCTTAGACCACTCAGATAAAACAGCGTTGCATACAAAGCAGCATGTTTCCCTCCACACCACATACTTTAATTCTGCCTCATGTTCCCTGTGAAATGCATATCAAAGCTGGCCGCGGTGGCCGAGGTGACTGAGGCGCTCCAGTCACGGTCTGCACGGCCACTGCGGTCGGGGGTTCGAATCTCTCCTCGAGCATGGATATTTGTGCCGTCCTAGTTCGTAAGTAGTTCATAATTAGTTTGTAAGTTTAGGGACTGATGACCCCGTAGTTAAGTCCCATAAGCTTTACAAACATTTCAACATTTGCATATCAAATTACCAGGGCTGTCCTATATTGGAATAGCACCGCAGTAAAGAACGCGAATAGGAACTATCCCGCCTTGTTCCTCAGGCCGAGGTGATACAAATATTAACAAATAATACATTTCCTTGAGACAACATTGTGTCCTTAAAAGTATTAAAGATAAGAAGAGACATTGAATTAAAATTTGTGCTGAGGCCAGGATTCGAAACCGATAGCTTCTACTTACTATATACACGCTTTAGACCAGAGGTTTCATTAACCACTTTCATAACTTTTCTCTACCGTTCCATTCTCTAATAGCGCGCGGGAAGAAAGAACACCTAAATCGTTCCGTTATCGTTCTGATTTCTCTTATTTTATTGGGATGGTCATGTCTGCCTAAGTAGGTGGGTGCTAGCAAAATATTTTCACATTCAGAAGTAAAAGTCGGTGATTGAAACTTCGCAAACAGATCTCGCCGCAATGAATAACGTCTTTCTTTTAATTATTTCCACCCCAATTCGTGCAACATTTCCGTGACGCTTTCCACCCCGGTAACGTGATAAAACAATCTCTGAATCTTCTCAATGTCTTCCTTATAGTTGATACTTTCATTTATTTATTTACTTTTTTGTGACGACGAGCTTTTTCCTGGAGGTTCATATTGGACGTGCCGCCACTGTAGTCGGTATCAGGAACGGCTACTCAGAAGGCCCTAGGGCGGGTAGCAGACGGTATAAAGACAGACGGCAGTGCAGTGGATGCCGCGCCACATTAGAGCCGCCCCACTGCCTTATTTCTCTACCTGGGCCCAGAGGGCGCCACTGCGCGGAATAGCTAGCTAGCCCGCCACCAGACGCCAGCCACCTGTTCAAGTCCCCCGCTGCCCTGCCCTGGGCTGGGCCCTTACTCCCTGCGCCCTTTGCCGTCAAAGGGCCCGCCGCGCAGCACCGCACCGCGCCCTTTTTCCCTCCCCCCTTTTTTCCTCCCCCCCCCCCCTGGTGTGTCCCTGGACGGTTAGTGACGCTCCAGCAGACACCAAAGCGAGCCACCGCCAGCATAGCTCTCCGCTGCCACCACGGCCCTCTACCGAGCACACACAACGCTCCGGGCGCCGATTTAACACGATACTTCCGCCGACAAATCTCAGACGCTTCCTTACTACTCGCTGCACCGTGCATTCAAGTTACAAGATCGACGATTTTCTATTTATTTTTTATTTTTGGCCCACTTCAGGTTACGGTAGTAACACTAAGGGCCGGTTTGTCAATGTCTCGTTAAGTTCCAGTTAAAATTTTAACTTATGGTTAGTGGAGAATTGCGTTTGTCAATGTTTCGTCATGAGTTAACCTGAGGTTAAAGGACCTCAAACTGGCTGTTAAGTTAACGCGTACAATTCTGCTCGTTACACGGCTAACGACCATTTAAGTGAGAATCTGTATCAAAATGGAGGATTCCAAAGCGCTAAAATACATCATTATATTCACGTGAAAAAGACAAATTTATCGAACAAAATAACAGAAGCACTACATGTATGAAAAACTAGTGTGGAAAGCAGCTTTATTCGTAAATTGTGTCGTCATATTTCTCGCCCTATCCATGTCAGTAGCGGTAAGGTAAGTTTGATACATTCCAGATGCGCAAGATAACCTTAAAAATATTGTTGCTGTAGCGACTAGTTAAGTGAGAATCGGTATGATGAAAATGGCTGGAGTAAGATTTCGTTGACAATTACTACGATGTCAATATTTAGGATGATCTAGAGGACATTGCCCTATAAGGCGTCCTGGACGTATTTATGTTCGTCCAAATCATTTTGAATGCCGGGATGATGCAGAATTTGTTATCCAATTTAGTCTTCGCAAAGCCAGTTTGGAAATGCTGCATGAAAAACTACACGACCATCTGAAGAGACCAGCATATGAATTTTGTAAGTTACCTGTTGTAATAAAAAACAGAATACATTGTCTATGTGTGCAAACTTATTAATTCAGTATTTACTTATGCTCGTTGCACCTAGCGTAAGGCCTAAAAATATGATTTCTTCCTCCGATCTACAGGAACAGTGCACTTTCGCCTACGTGCAATTTATTGCTTGCACTAAGGTAAAATTTTACGACGCTTCTCGCCGGGCTCCACTGCTTATGTTGGCAACAGATGAACAATGAAGTGTAGAATTGTGTTAATATTTTTCACGAGCAGCAAATTTTACGACGCTTCTCGCCGGGCTCCACTGCTTATGTTGGCAACAGATGAACAATGAAGCGTAGAATTGTGTTAATATTTTTCACGAGCAGCAAATTTAATACTGTACCTGCTATATGGTCGACAGGTCCTTGTATGTACCCTTGTCCGTTCAGAAAAAAATAATTTTCGTTTTAATTGTTGTTGTCACGAAAAAACATTTATTGATCATATGAGTTGCCATCATTACCGTTGCTGCCAACGTAACCACTGCAGCCCGGCGAGAAGCGTCGTACAATTTAATCTGCAAGAATGTACAATGCACTTGGCAGCATGTTATCGTACTTAGCACTTTTGCTGTCCTACATGTTCCATGGACAGCACTGAATTCATTTGCCGCAATGTCGCTTCCTTTTCGTTCCATGTCGTAGCGTCGGTTGTTTTTTTACATTTTAATTTGTCATATTTCTCTATTAAGGACACAATACTCTCACACTAATTTCTTATAAAATTTGAGCTTCTTTCACGTTTGTTTGCCACAGCACCAAATAACAACTGAATGC
This sequence comes from Locusta migratoria, assembly GCA_026315105.1. Taxonomy (NCBI): domain Eukaryota; kingdom Metazoa; phylum Arthropoda; class Insecta; order Orthoptera; family Acrididae; genus Locusta; species Locusta migratoria. The sequence continues at coordinate 92,733,204 of CM048752.1, read as the reverse complement.
TAACCTCTTCCCTGATAGTCAAATATGGGGAACAGCTGTTTATTCAGACTGCACTTTCATTTGTTTCTATTGTCAACATAGTCGAAATATATCGCACCTTCTCGTTTTCTCCAGGTTAGCAAACGAGAGGTATATCTGGCAATGACAAACGCAATGCACTTAACGAGCACATTTAACTGGACGTTAAAGGCATCTTCTCATTCACTAATGACAAGATTAACGAGAGATGGACGAACCGGCCCTAAAAGTGGGCCTTTGCGATCGTCTTTTGACAGATCGAAATTTAAATGAAAATAACGGATAAAACATTCAACTGACACGAAAATTAAACAGCCTAATTTGTACAGGAGAACATTCTCACAACTTTACTCTCTTATGGTTTTTTTTTCATATCTCCTGTCGTTTCAGAGATATTTGCAAAAATATCGGCGCTTTCGGGATGTCTGTCTGTCCGTAACGTGTTCCCTGTTTTTAAGACGAACCGTTCAACTGATCAGCACCAAATTTTACAGACATATTGTTGGTCACCAGAAACTCTCTTTTTCAAACCTTTCGGAGAAAATATAAGTTAGTAATATCAAAAAACGCCGTTTGTAATATAATTTTAATTGCAAATAAACCGTTCATCTGACACAAAAATTGAACAACCCAATTTGTAGAGGAAAAAATTCTCTACAACTTTACTTGTTTTGTCTTTCTTATATCTCCTATCGTTTCAGAGATATTTGCAAAAATTACAGAGATTTAACACCCTCCATTAAATAAACGAAAACCAGCCGTTCGCAGATGTCACGTGACATTCCTCGCCCAGAACTCTCTCTGGCATACGCCATCTTGCGTTGCGTATTTGATGATTTTCTTATTGTAATTTCAAAGCAATGGCGCACTGAAGAATTAACAAAAACACGTCGTTCTTCGTACGATAAATAATAATCTAATGTCTGAAATGCCATATTAGCAACAGTTATCATCTGCCATCAATAGTATGAGACGAAAGATCGCATATATTTATTCTTAAACGTAGTGTAGTGTGTAGTGCGTTGGACTGTCATGCACATGGGCATTGGTTCGAAACCCACTACTACCCTAAAAATTTATTCTGCTCTCTTCCTAAAAGGTTTCGGGCACTCTTACTAGAGAGAGCTATGTTATTCAATGTTAACAATTATGCATATGTAAGAATGACCCCTCTAAAAGGTATGTTTCTTCTATTTGGTGAACATGTCGTGAAATACGTAACAACGAATTGAACATTGATCTTTTGAAGCATATGCACGTAAACTGGGAGGATACTGTAAGAATGAACATTCTGAACAACGTGTTGATACTGGTAGTTTCGTATATAAAGGAAGTTCCAGAGTTCTGTGGCAAGTGTAGTTCCTTAATGAAACGGAAGGGAATTGTATACATTGCAACAAATTATCTAGTTTATTTGTTTATTAAAAAAAAAACAAATAAACAAGGTAATTAGCTGCAATGTATACACTTGCTATTATTCACTATCTGTGGAGTATATTTAAAGTCATTAATTAGAATCATTGCGTATACTAAAATGTTTGACATGGTTGCTGTGGACGGTTTTAACGTAGATGGTATTACCTTTCCTGCAGTTCAGATTTGACTTCGTTCATGTTACTCTGTTCTGCGCTAAAATAAAGAGCAAATATTCTATTTCAAACCGTGATTACGTTTTGTTTTACAGCTAAAATCGCAAGTGTGGTAACACTGAATTCCACATAACCTTAGTACTTAATATATATACAAAGTTAGTACTATCAATATGTCATTTAGAACAGTCATTGTAACACTATCTCCCCAGTTTATGTACATGTGATAAAGAAATCTTTGTTTACAATTCATTGCTTTGTTTTTCATGACATGTACTCGAAACAGAACAAATGCACTTTTCAGAGAAAGCTCTGCTGCCTTTGAACAACTCGGAATATTGCAGAACAGACGAACGCCAAATGTACGCTACGTTCGTTCCAGCTTATAGCACCAGTAGAGGCAAAGAAAATAAACCTTGAACTAGCAAGTCAAAACAGGTGATGATATTTAAACGGAAAAATATAATGAAAATGTCGGAGAGATATTAAAATAATAGTTTAAATAGAAAAAAGTTAAAAAATAAATATGTTTGCCAAAGCTTAAGTCAGATATGAAATAATTTTGGCTGTTTGTTAAAATATGGTCAGAAAGAATACTACGTGTTTGGTGCATAGATGTTATAGCAATAATAGAGTCGCAATCGTATCACTGTAATATTTTATTAGTTACATTATTATTTTGGTGCAAAATGTTTTTAAAAACTTATAAAATTACAAATGTGAAGTGGGCCGAAAAACACGTCAGTGCGATTTTTTTTTCTCACGACTACCTATCGACACGAGCAAGTGGTTTATTTTAAAACACAGGCGCACTCGTTGTGTTTGCGTTATACAGATGGCAGCACTGCACGGCACCTGGCGCTCTGGCCAACGAGCTTGAATTCCATTCAGTGGAGATGGAGATAGCTGCTCCATGTTTGAGGCAAATTGCAGTGGCATCCGCCACGCTTTCTTGCGTACAGCTGGTATGCCACACTCAGTAGAGAATTTAAGACGTTGCTTTTAGTGGCCATTTGAGCAGTAGCTTGAATACCGTGTATTTTCACCGTAGTTCTTCTTAAAGAAAACGCCTTTCGCTACTGCAAATGAAGGGTTTTATTTTATAATTCACCCCTACGCGTTTCGACTTTTTCTCAAGGCATCATCAGTGGGTGTCCTGAAATATTTGCATGATTCTGTTTACACATATAGCTTAGGATTTTACATACGTACAAAACATTTCTGGAAAATTGTGGAATTTTTCGACCTGATTGCCAGCTTAAAACAAAAACGTCTATTACTAGCAAATTTGTCACTTTCAAATAGTCAGATGATGTGTATCGTTTCTTAACCGATTTCAAAATAGGAGGAGGTTCTCAATTGGACTGTATTTTTTAAATGTTTGTAGCATCAGAACCTCCGACTGTGTGAACCGATTTTAATGACTTTTTTTTTTTTTTTTTTTTTTTTTTTTTTTTTTTTTTTTTTTTTTTTTTGTAAGCTGGTGCTTTTCCGTGTGGTCCCATTTCAATGTGGTCCAGTTCTGACAGTGGCATTCATAAGAAAACCACACAAGTCTCAAATTTTCCATTACGTATGTGTGAGAGTAATGGGCGAATAACTCAATATCACGCCAACCGATCTCGATGATTCTTTCTTTTTATTGGGAAGGATGTACTTCAAGGGTAGTTTGATAAGAGTTTCGTTAGGTGCCGATTACGAGATCAATGAGAATTTAACGGAAGTCTTCAGTTGTTAGGAGCAAATTGACGGTACTCGGCCGAATCTTTTATAGGCTGTCCGGATATCTGAGTCACCTACCGGAACGTCGTTATGGTCAGGTAATTCTCCGTTAAAAAGTTTTTTCGTGTAAAGCCGCATTTTTTAAAGTCTATTTTTGCGCTCTTCGTAAGTGTCTTTTGAATTTGTCCTCGATGTAGATTTCCTCTGTTGAGACAGGCGTTTCTCCCTGACTTGGTTTGTTTCACTTGAACGGCGCTGTCTCATGTGAAAAGCACGTTTACTAGGTCTACCCACATTCATCAAAATTAGTTACTGTACTTCAGATCCACTAAAAATAAAATAAATAAACAAGAATTTTAAGAAAAACACGACTTTCAAAAATAGCATTCCAAAACAAATTAATATGCACTAAAAAGTAAAAAAAATGATTGCTTATTCTTTTACAACTTAATCGACTTACTTTTTCTACTCCTCAATATGTAGGTACGATATATGTGTTTACCACGCAAAAAGATAGGTAGGTAGGGGAAATTGGGTTAAAATGACATATCATTTTGTTTTTAGGGCATCATTGCTTCATATACCACGAAATAAAATAAAATTTATGTCAGGACTCTGCCTTATTCATTTCTACTGTCTGCTGTCCTATCTAAATTATTTTAAATCAGTATAAAACAATCATTTCTGACGTAAAAAGTGCGCAATGTTTCATTTTAGACGTATGTCACGTTAAAATGACACAGTATTAAGAAAAGGTATGAAATTCAGGTAAAATTTTAATACTTGTTATATTTAATACATTTGTCACTAAGAACAAATAAACAATTGTTACTGAAACAATTGTTGTTGTTGTTGTGTTCTTCAGTCCGGAGACTGGTTTGATGCAGCTCTCCACAATACCCTATCCTGAGCGAGCCTCTTCATCTCCACATAAGAACGGCAACCTACATCTGTCTGAATCTGCTTACTGTGTCCATCTCTTGGTCTCCCTCTGCGGTTTTTACCCCACACACTTCCCTCCAACGCTAAATTCACAATTCCTTGATGTCTAAGAATGTGTCCTACCAATCTATCCCTTCTTTTAGTCAAGGTATGCCAGAAATTTCTTTTCTCCCCAATTCTGTTCAATACCTCCTCGTTAGTTACGCGATCCACCCACCTAATCTTTAGCATTCTTCTGTAGCACCACATTTCAAACGCCTCAATCCTCTTCCTGTCCGCACTGTTTATCGTCCATGTTTCACTGCCATACAAGGCAACACTCCATACAAATGCCTTCAGAAAGGACTTCCTTAGGCTTAAATCAATATTCGATGTTAACAAATTTCCATTTTTCAAGATCGCTTTTCTACTCATTGCCATTCTGCATTTTATATCCTCTGTACTGCGACCATCATTTGTTATTTTACTGCCCAAGTAACAAAACTCATCTACCACCTTTATTGTTTTGGTACCTAGTCTAATTCCTTCAGTATCCCCTGATTTTCTTACACTGCCCTCCATTACCCTAGTTTTGCTCTTGTTAATGTTCATCTTATATGTACCTTTCAGCATTATTGAACAATATTAATTTAAGTTTTACAGTTTAACGTTACAAAAATTTAAGTTTGAAAAGGAATTATTTAATGTTAATCAAGTAAAGAAAAATGTTAAGTTATATTAAAAAAATAATGCAGAGCAATTGTACCTATTTGCAGACATGACAAACAAATTGTTTTGCTGTGTAACTTACTCCAGCACATTCATTGTGTGCCCACAGTTTAAACTGCCGACACCTCACCCAGTGTTCTCCGGGTTTTGACTGTGAGTAGAGTTCAGTGCAGTACATGCAGTGACATGTTCTGAATCATAGTAGTTCAAGTCAAAAAGGTCTTTTTCATAGAACGTTTGTTTTCCAAAACTAAGGTTCCTGTTGGCTTTTTTCTTTTCAGTGCGTTCTTCTTTCTCACGTTTCTCTTCACGTTTCTGCTGGAGTTCTTTGACGTGGGGACTGGTCCTGGTGAGGACAGTAGGTGACTTCTTTCGTTTTCGTTTTCTTTGGAATCCATCTCCAAATGAAATGGAGGGTCTGCCACCGCCACTTGCATGGGAGGCACATTTACTTGCATGGCTTCAACATTTTCATCTGGTTCCTAGTCTGCGGTTTGACAAAGAGAGGTGTTCTTGATGGTTCACAACGTGGAATGTCTGTAGTTGCTGCTGGAGCAAAGAGGTGTTCTGGAAATATGTCAGGGGCACGAGGCCAGAGACCAGTGTGTTGAAAGCCACTAGCAGCATCAGCAAGTGTTGCTGCTTTCCCTTAGGCTTTAGTAAATAGAGGACATATTTGATATTGGGAAACTGTTCTTCCTGGGTTGCACTTAACCCTTTCGTGGTTGTTGGGACATATACGCCCCACTAACTTCGGACCTCATTTGTACCACAAGGTGGCGAGTTGCGTATTTCTGCATAGTGCTGCCGTCTGTTGGTGGCCCTTCAGAAGGCGGAAAAAAATCGAGGCACTGAAATTCTTACAGTGTAGGAGACTGTGACTGTTTATATGGGCTGCCGCGGGAATTTTCGCGCTGTAACCATTGTTTATTGTGCCTTGAATCGGCTTTCGTCGTTTTCTCGCTACCGAAAATGTCCGAAGTGGGTATATTTGCTATTTTATGTTTCTTAGAAGCTTACAAACAACAATTACGCTTTCTAAAACTCATTTTACTTGAAAAGTTTTTTTCAGTGAATTTACATTTAGTGGGACGCATGTGTCCCAGTGACCATTGTGTAGCCCTATAGTGCCTTTATGTTGCGATATCATAGTACTCATATTTCAAAGAAAGCAAGTTTTTCTGTAAATTTTTGCGCTAATAAAACACGGTATGTGGTTTACTATTATCTGCATTTTCTATTATAGAAGCTCTCTCTCGGTTTTTTTCCCTTTTTTTTCAATTTGGTGTGCATTACAAATTTTTGAATCATGTACTTGTTTAGACCCTATGACAGTTAGGATAACTTAAGAAATTATTTTAAAAAGTCTTAGGTAAATCGGTGCCAGAAATGATCAGTGGGACGTAGTTGTCCCACCTTTTTTTTTTTTAGGAAAAAATGGAATATACTGAAATTTTTCGAGTGTCATATTTGTAATCCTGATCCAAATCAGACTCTGCAACAGCTGAGATACCTTAAGATATTCTAAAAAATGAGTAAAAACCACGAAAGGGCTAAGCCACTTTGTTACCTCTTGATCATAATAAGTTTTTAGTGGTCAAAAAAATGAGACATCTAGTGGCTGCAGTCTGTGGGTACAGTGTGCAGGAAAACAGAGCATAATAATGCCATTCTCCTTAGCAAAACCGAGAGCTGCAACATTCTTGTGGGACTTGTGTGTCCATCTAGCAGGAGAATTACCTTATTGTCGAGAGAGGGCTTCACAAAAGAACAAAAATGCTTGAGCAGCTAAAAAAAAAAAAAAAAAAAAAAAAAAAAAAGGTCTCCCGTCATCCAGCCTGGGCAACTCCAACAGTTCCTAAAGGAGCCCCCATCACTTAATTCTTTTTCCCAATTTTTCCTGGGGTAAAAAGCCAGTGGGACTCATACAGCATACTACAGTAACATCAACACCTCTTTCTGCACTGGTTAATGCGCCAACCTGCTTCTTTCCGGTCTGTGGAAACATTTTCAAAGCTTTCTGAACATTACTCAGGCTATATTCATCAACATTATAAATATTACATGCTGAAATACCTTCATTGTCCATTACATTTCCGAAAATGATAAAGAATTAATTCGAATAAATAATCCCTGAGACGGATTTACGTCTCAAATATGTCAAAGACATTATTGATAGAAATGAAGCATTGAATTAAAATTTGTGGTGCGGCCGGGAATCGAACCCAGACCTCCATGCATACTAGGCAGACGTCTTAACCGTTAGACTACCACACCACTAACGATTAAGGCGCCTCGGAATAGTCTATGTACGATTTCCCTCCACAACACAAACTTTAATTCAGCTTCTTTGTTCCAAAGATAATTGCCACTACTGCCAAGGCTCTCCATGCAGCGGAATAGCACCTCAGCAATGGACATGGTGGAACAATCCTGATATGGTGATATAAATATCAATTAATTCGAATAAATAATCCCTGAGACGGATTTACGTCTCAAATATGTCAAAGACATATTGTTGTACAATAGGTTTATTAAAGCCCGTTGCTCTAGCTGCAGATGTTGCCTCAGGTTTGCGTAAACTAATGTCTGGATTTCGTTTTAAAAATCCAGCTACCCAGTCCCAACCAGTCATCTTTTTCCAGTTGAATCTGTGCTCAATACTATTTTTCTCGGCTACTTGGAATGCAAAAGTTGTCTTACCTCCGCCATAGTCACACCGAACATGCGAGACTCCATCAGTTTCAAGTGTTCTATCATTTATCGCTCCAATGCTTTGTTGAAAGTTGGCTGCAAACTACCCAATCCCTTCTGAACAGCATAGAAAATTCTGTTCTTTTTCTTTGCTCGTCTTCTAAGCGTAGCTTGCGGAACTCCAAAAGCCTTTGATGCTCGCAGCCAACCCATCTCACCTCCGGTAACAGCATCTATAGCTGGTGGCGAGGGGACTGAGGGACTGAGGCGCTCCAGTCTCGGTTTGCACGGCCACTACGGTTGGGGGTTCGAATCCCCCCTCAGGCATGGATATTTGTGCCGTCCTTAGTATTAGCTAGTTCATAAGTAGTTTGTAAGTTTAGGGACTGATGACCCCGTAGTTAAGTCCCATTAAAAAAAAAAAAAAAAAAAAAAAAAAAAAACACACACACATCTATGGCCTCCTGTATTGGCTCCGCATCCCAAGACTGCCTGGTCGATTTCTTTCCTTTACTGCCTCCCATCTGTGAGGGGCAATTAAAATACCTATATTACATCTATGCTGTCTAAATTCTTTGAAGTTTTATCATTAACACAGTTATAAATTAATTTTTTATGTTTCGTTTAATTTATTTTATTATGAAGGAACTTATTGCTTTTGCTTTTAAATGTAAGCAATTACATAAAATAAATACCCTAATTAATATCACAGATCACACAAAATACAACTGGAAGCTGTATCGGGGTAAAATGACATACCGTCATTCTAGAAAGTTCGAGCTACCGAATGCTACAGGTGAACCTTCCACCACTCAAAACATAGCTAAATGTGTGTTCTACAGGATACATTATACTATTCTCAAATATGTAATCACCTACAGTGCTACTGAATGAATAAATATGAACAAAAATAAAAACTTAAAAGCTTACCTTTAAGTTTTTCTCTAGAAGCTACAATACGAAAGCCTCTAGATTGTCGCCATATACGTAGGAACAGGGTTGCCAATCAACCTTTCTGAACAGCATAATGCAAGTGGCGCCACTAAACTAGTTTAGTGAAAACCCTTGATATGTCATTTTAGCCGAGTACGTCGTTATAGCCTGACTTCCCCTACCTACCCTTTTAAATCTAACACAGACGATGATTAAAATATGTTTTAGAGTTCTCCTAACTAAAATGAAATGAAAAATATTAGACCACTTAAAAGTCAATCAGGTTATTACGACAATATAATGCAGTTACAATTATTGTTATTTTTGGAGTTGTTGTCAGCCGAGGACACTCTACAACATACGTAGCAAAAATAATACGAGAATATCGAGACCAAAGTCGGATCGGATGTTCATGGCTGACACCGACTACAAATGTAACTACGTTACATTATCGTAATAACTTGATAGGCTTTTAAGTGGTCAAATACTTCTCATTTTATTTTACTCTAAAAATATTTTGATCATTGTTCGTTATTCACAGGTATGTGTTGAGTTGGATTTAAAGTGGATAGGTACCTACCTGTCTTCTTGCTTGGTAAATACATAGATCGTACCTACATATCGATGAGTAGAAATAGTAAATTGATTATTAAATAGTAGAAGAATACGCATTTTAGTGCTTATTAATATGTTTTTACACAGTTGTATTTTTTGAAGTCGGGACGAATATAGTAAGCAGATTCAAAAGGATGTAGGTTGTCGAACGTATTTTGAGATGAAGAGGCTTGCACAGGACAGGGTAGCGTGGAGAGCTGCATCAAACCAGTCTGCGGACTGAAGACCACAACAACTGCAAACATCTCCCATAGGTCTCAAATAAGTAGTTAATTTTTATTACAAAAGTCATCCCATACTGACGCATACTGTGCAAGCCAAATCGCGGTGTGCGGCCTACGGTAGTTTGTGTGCCGTTGTGACGTCATATACTCCAGTTGCGTTTTGCTGCGATGCCCAAGGCGAAGAAGCGCAACCCGCCACACAGCTGCGTTATGCGGGCCAAAGCAGGCACGGCCCACACTGCCCGCAGGGGCCATAGGTAGCTCAAGAGCGCAACTAGTCCAACATATAGGGTGTTACAAAAGGTACGGCCAAACTTTCAGGAAACATTCCTCACACACAGAGAAAGAAAATATGCTATGTGGACATGTGTCCGGAAACGATTAATTTCCATGTTAGAGCTCATTTTATTACTTCCCTTTCAAATGTAAATTAAAATAATTCGTGCAGACAATTGTCAAAAGACCCAATTTTTTTTTAAATGAGGAAGTAAAGAAAAAAATACTGCTTGCGACATTTTTAATTTATTTTTTATTTTTATTTATTTATTTTTTTATTTTGTTTTTGTTTGCACATGCCCGACAATTGAATGCTCATAATTATATGCTTTCATAGCTGCTATTATGTCTATGTTTGAGTAATTGATCATGATAATAGCTTATGTTAATTGCTCCATATGTTATGTATTGCGCGACGATTATCTTCTATCTATCTTCTGTATATAAAAGGAAGTGTCCCGACAGACTGACTGACTCATCATCGCCCAGCCCAAACCACTGAAGACAGAAACTTCCGTCCGTAAGGGGGTGAAATAGGGGATGAAATGTTTTTTGAAAATACGTAGCTATTTAGGTAATATCGAAGCTAGAACTACAAAATTTCGGATTTTAATTCAGGGTTCGAATTTAAAAGACAAATAAGGGGGTAAAATAGGTGACGCAAAAAATTGATTTTCAAAAATATGTTGCTGTTAACTCATATTTTAAGCTACAACTACGAAACGTCGGATTTGGAATCGTGGTCAGGATTAAAAATCCATGATTTTTAATATTTTTGGAAATTCAACAAGTAAGAGGGTTAAATAGAGGATCAAATATTCTTTTTGAAAACACGTTGCTATTGATACAATTTTGAAGCTAGAGCTGCAAAAATTGATATTTGTATAGTTGGTTAGACGTTAAAAAATACGTGTTTCGAAATTTTTGGAAATTCAACCATCAACGGTGTTAAATTGGAGAGGGGGTGTTTTTCGAAAATATGTTGCTATTTAGACAATTTCGAAGTTAAAATTACAAATTTTCGGATTTGGATTCGGGGTTCGAATTTGAAAGACACGTGTTTCGGCATTTTTTGAAATTCAACCAATAAGGGGATAAAATAGAGGACGCAAAAAACTGATTTTAAAATATTGTTGCTGTTACCTCAAATTTCAAGCTATAACTACGAAACTTAGGATATGGACTCTTGATCAGGATTAAAAAGACACAAGTTCCGGTATTTTTGGAAATTCAAAAACTAAGAGGGTAAAAGAGGGGATCAAAAATTCTTTTCGAAAATACTTTGTTGTTAAGACAATTTTAAAGCTATAGCTGCAAAAATTGGTACTTGTATTGTTCTTTATGATTTTAAAAATGCGTGTTTCGGTATTTTTGGAAATTCAACCATCAAGGGAGTTAAATTAGAGAGGGGATGTTTTTCGAAAATCTGCAGCAATTTAGGCAATTTTGTAGTTAGGTCTACAAATTTTAGGATTTGGATTCGGGGTTCGAATGTAAAAGACACGTGTTTCGGTATTTTTGGAAATTAGACTAATAAAGGGGTGAAATGCGGGAAGCAAAAATTGATTTTCAGAAATATGTTGCTGTTAACTCAAATTTCAAGCTATAACTACGAAACTTAAGATATGGATTCTTCATCAGCATTAAAAAGAAACAACTGGTCCGCGGTGGCCGAGGGGACTGAGGCGCTCCAGTCACGGTCTGCACGGCCACTGCGGTCGGGGGTTCGAATCCCCCCTCTGGCATGGATATTTGTGCCGTCCTTAGTAGTAGCTAGTTCACAAGTAGTTGGTAAGCTTAGGGACTGATGACCCCGTAATTAAGTCCCATAAGCTATACAAACATTTGAGTTATCATCTGTAACATTAGCTAGCTGCGTTTACAGTCCCTGGCCCCAGTGTTCTACGCGTTCGAATGCAGTGTGCATCCACTTGACTCGTCAAAGCGGATTATTATGCTGCGTCCACGAGGCTAGTCATCGTAGCGTATCGTTCACATATAATTACCCGATAATTGTAACTTTATCTTTGCAATAGGAATTGATAAAGTGGGAAAAAGACCTATAGTTATACACAATCAATCGTCGGACATGTGTAAAAGAAGAAAAAAATCGCACTGACGTGTTTTACGGCTCACTGTAGATTTGTAGGTTTATAAGTTTTTGCAAACATTTTGGACGAAAATAATAATCTAAATAATAAAAAAAATAATTAATAATAGTTCAACGCCTTGCCCACTACGCTACGGCCACCGATAAAAAGATGGGTCCTTTAACCTGATACTATTAACTCTTTCAGGGTTGGCGGTATATTTTGTGTACCACCATTTCGCATTGCATAAATTAATGGTGGTAAAAAAAAAACGTACCACATAATTATGTCGCTCTGTCTCATCCATCAAGAAAGTCCATTTCCTGAATCACCGATTGTATCTAAGGTGGTAGTTCCCATAATGAGCTAGAGGTGTCAGAAGTAGTCTTCCTAATCTATGGCCATAATTATTTCCCACAGCGTGTACAGTGTTGGTGGTTTTTCCCCCCTCTGCGGTCAGGTGGATATTTTGTCTGCCCTTCTGTATTATATTGTTGATTCATCTCTTTCATACAGGTCAGATATTCATGTCTACACATTTGGAATCACTGTAAACTTCACTGTACTTGGATTTATTCTATGTAAAATGAATAATTCATCAATAACTCAGAGTTTAAAATTTGTACCACAATGCATCTAAGGTCTTCCAAATACATCGAGGCGTTTACCTTCCACTTCAGTTAACAATGAGACACTTTACAGAAATAGAGAAGCATGGCCGGCCGCGGTGGCCGAGGGGACTGAGGCACTCCAGTCACGGTGTGCACGGCCACTACGGTCGGGGGTTCGAATCCCCCCTCGGGCATGGATATTTGTGCCGTCTTAGTGTTAGCTAGTTCGTAAGTAGTTTGTAAGTTTAGGGACTGATGGCCCCGTAGTTAAGTCCCATAAACTATAAAAACATTTGAACATTTGAGAGAAGCATGATGACTTAGTGGCAAAACTATTTGCAGAAATACCGTCACGCCACACACAGTTCATCAGCTGAAGAGGCGGGTTTTACTGATGACGACCCAAGCTGGGGATACACTTAATGTACGACCACGGTTTTCAAAAAACGTTTTAAGAAAATATTATAACGTTCGTTTACATTCACATTATAATGTAATTGTGTAAATTTTCTACAATTGTTTATGAAATTGAGCAACAAATAAAAGTCTTGTGGCACAAGGGTATGAATTTGTCCTATATCTCTGTGCATGAAAGAGTTAATGGCCGTTGTTAACAGATGCTAATACGGCCTTTATACATACTAGATTATCATTTATCGTACGAAGAACGATGTGTTTTAGTTAATTCTTCAGTGCGCCATTGCTTTGAAATGACAACGTGTAAGTTAAAATAAGAAAATCGTCAAATACGCAAAGCAAGATGGCGTATGCCAGAGAGAGTTCTGGGCGAGGAATGTCACGTGACATCTCCGAACGGCTGGTTTTCGTTAATTCAATGGTGGGTGTCAAATCTCCGTTATTTTTGCAAATATCTCTGCAACGATGCAAGATATGAAAAAAACATATGGGAGCTAAGCTGTAGAGAATTTCCTCCTCTACCAATTAGGTTATTCAATTTTCGTGTCAGATGAACGGTTCGTTTGCAAGTACAATTATATTACAAACGGCTTTTTTTGGTATTACTACCGTATTTTTTGTCCGAAAAATTTGAAAAAGGGAGGTTCTGGTCTCTGGCGGCCTACAATCATGTCTGTAAAATTTGGTGCTGATCGGTTGAATGGTTCGTCTTAAAAACAGGGAACACGTTACGGACAGACAGACAGACAGACATACATCCCAAAATCGACGTTATTTTTGCAAATATCTTTGAAACGCTACGAGATATGAAAAAAAACATAAGAGAGCAACGTTGTAGAGAATTTTCTCCTCTATAAATCAGGTTATTCAAGTTTCGTGTCAGATGAATCATCTATTGGCCCAAGGTTAAGATGGATTTGGAAAATATCGTTCATGCGAAACACAACTAGCTCTTTATTCACACAAAGTGATGGGTGCTAACGACAAAGGTTCTCAAATCGATTCCGTATTTCTTGATTTCCAGAAGGCTTTGGACACCGTAGCTCACAAACGGCTTTTAATCAAATTGCGTGGTTACGGTATATCGCCCCAAATTTGCGACTGGATAGGGGATTTCCTCTCAGAGAGTAATCGATGGAAAGTCATCGACTAAAACGGAGGTGACATCGGGCGTTCCACAGGGTAGTGTTAACTGGTCCTCTGCTGTTCCTTATTTACGTAAACGATTTAGGGGAAAATCTAAGTAGCTCTCTTAGGTTGTTTGCAGATTACATCGTCATTTACCGTCTAGTAAAATCATCTGAAGATCAAAACGAACTGCAGAACGATTTGAATAAGATATCAGTATGGTGTAAGAATTGGCAGTTGTCTCTAAATAATGAGAAGTGTGAAGTCGTCCACATGAGTACGAAAAGAAATCAGTTAAACTTTGTTTACATGATAAATCAATCAAATTTGAAGGCCGTAAACTGCACAAAAATCTAGGAATTACAATTATTTCTGACTTAAATTGGAAAGAACACGTAGATAATGTAGTGGGAAAGGCGAAGCAGAGACTGCGTTTTATTGGCAGAACCCTTAAAAGATGCAACAGAACTACTAAAGAGCTGCATACACTACGCTTGTCCGTGCTTTTTTGGAGTATTGCTGCCCAGTGTGGGATCCTTATCAGGTGGGTTTGACGGACGACATGGAAAGAGTCCAAAGAAGGGCAGCTCGTTTCGTATTGTCACGATACAGGGGAGACAGCGTTACGCAAATGATACAGGATCTGGGATGGGAATCATTACAACAACGGCGCTTATCGCTGCGGCGTGGGCTACTTGCGAAACTCCAATCGCCAACAGTCTCCTCCGAATGCGAAAATATATTGTCGACTCCTTCTTACATAGGTAGAAATGATCATCAGAATAAAACAAGAGAAATCAGAGCTCGAACGGAGAGATCAGGTGTTCTTTCTTCCCGCGCGCTATTCGAGAATGGAATGGGAGATAAATAGTATAATGGTGGTTAGATGAACTCTCTGCCAGGCACTTAAATGTGATTTGCAGAGTACCCCATGTAGATGTAGATTTTCATTTAAATTTCGAGCTGTCAAAAGACGATCGCAAAGGCCCGCTTTTAGTGTTACTACCGTAACCTGAAGAGGGCCAAAAAGAATTTGAACTTCGGTCGCGCGCGCTTGTGTGTGTGTGTGTGTGTGTGTGTGTGTGTGTGTGTCAGTCGATCGCCTTGCTAATTACACCACACTGACTCTCGAACTGACCATGACTCAGTACAGGTATAGCTGTTACGCGCTGGACTTTGATCTCCATTTTCGTGGAAACCAAGGCGCACTGGAACAAATCCTTGTAGCTTGTTGGTACGGAGAAATTCCCGCCTAACATACCTGCAACCCATATCAAAATTCGTTTGTACCATACCTAGTGTGGCCCTCGTAAGAGAGTTTACTACTATTCATTTCTGGCAGTGGACGTAATCAGAGACGCCTGTGTTTTCACTGAATTTAGTAGAGAATGCAACAAGAGCAACTTGTAAACCATTACAGAAGTTCCTGTGAGGGCGAGTGCTTGCGTTAAAAAGCTCGCGTTCGCGGAGCGGCGACAGAACGGAGGGTAAAGTGTTCTCCCTGTTTCATGCAAATTTAAAACAAAGCGCTGTGCTTTCTGTCGCGCCACCATTGTCACCTGTGTTCCTAACGTAACGTAAAGGCCCTTTTACTAACGTAACGTAAAGGCCCTTTTACTGTGCGTGGCGAAACAGCCCCCCCCCCCCAACTTTCTGCGGTACGTTCACACACGCTAGCACAGCAAATGTCCGCTGTAAAGTTCTCATTTAGTACTAACGAACTAAATCGCCCTGCATAAATGTTTACTGTGGCTTCTCCATCACAGAATTTGCTACGTCACAATCGGTTCTCAGCCTTTTCATAAAGACGATCATCAGACGGGATCTAATTAGGAGAGAAAAAATCGCACTGCCGTGTTTTACGGCCCAGTTTAGATTTGCAGTTTTATACGTTTTTGCAAACATTTTGGACCAAAATAATAATGTAAACAAACAAACAAATTAATTAATAAGAATGTCTGAAACCCTTTTAGGAAAAAAAATTTAGGTAGTGGCGAGTTTTGACGCACTGACCTTCAGCAACCCATTCCAACGCATTACCCACTGCGCTATGGCCAACATTTAGAAGATGAGTCCTTTAATCTCATACTGTTGATGGCCGTTGTTAACTGATGCTAGTATGGCATTTGTATCCACTAGATTATCATTTTTCGTACGAAGAACGACGTGTTTTTGTTAATTCTTCAGTGCGCCATTGCTTTGAAATGACAACGTGTAAGTTACAATAAGAAAATCATCAAATACGCAACGCAAGATGGCGTATGCCAGAGACAGTTCTGGGCGAGGAATGTCACGTGACATCTGCGAACGGCTGGTTTTCGTTAATTCAATGGAGGGTGTCAAAAGTCCGTTATTTTTTCAAATATCTCTCAAACGATACGATATATGAAAAAAAAGGAAACAAAGTTGTAGAGAATTTTCCGTCTAGCAATCAGGTTGTTTAATTTTCGTGTCAGATGAACGGTTCGATTGCAATTACAATTATATTACAAACGGCTTTTTTTATATATAACTACTATATTTCTTGTCCGAAAAATTTGAAAAATGGAGGTTCTGGTCTCTGGCGGCCTAGAATCGTGTCTGTAAAATTTGGTGCTGATCGGTTGAACGGTTCGTCTTAAAAACAGGGAACACGTTACGGACAGACATACACCCCAAAATCGCCGTTAATTTTGCAAATATCTCTGAAACGATACGACATATGATAAAAACATAACAGAGCAAAGTTGTAGAGAATTTTCTCGTCTACAAATTCGGTTATTCAATTTTGGCGTTAGATGAACGGTTTATATGCAATTAAAATTATATTACAACCGTTTTTTTTTTTTTGTTTTTGTATTACTGACGTATTTCTTGTCCGAAATATTTGAAAAAGCGAGGTTCTGGTCTCTGGTAGCCAACAATTATGTCTGTAGAATTTGGTGCCGATCGGTTGAACGGTTCTACCTAAAAAGTGGGAACACGTTACAACCAGACAGACATCGTTGTTTTTGCAAATATCTCTGCAACGTTGCAAGATATGAAAAAAAAAACATAATAGAGCGAAGTTGTAGAGAATTTTCTCCTCTACCAATTAGGTTATTCAATTTTCGTGTCAGATGAACGGTTCGTTTGCAATTACAATTATATTACAAACGGCTTGTTTTGGTATTACTACCGTATTATTGTCCGAAAAATTTGAAAAAGGAAGGTTCTGGTCTCTGTCGGCCTACAATTATGTCTGTAAAATCTGGTGTTGATCGGTTGAACGGTTCGTCTTAAAAACGGGCAACACGTTACGGAGAGAAAGATAGACGGACAGACAGACATCCCAAACGCTACGAGATATGAAAAACACATAACAGAGCAAAATTGTAGAGAATTTTGTCCTCTACAAATTGGGTATTCAATTTTCGTGTCAGATGAATGGTTAAGCCGTTATTTTCATTTAAATTTCGAGCTGTCAAAGGCCCACTTGTAGTGTTACTACCGCAACCTAAAGTGGGCCAAAATTGACGATCTAGAAGAACATATTGAATACGGGCAGCCAGGTATTTTCTTAATAATATTTGCAGCTTCCCACATGTGTCTCACAACACTGACAAACAACTTGCAGATAAAAAAAATGTTCAAATGTTTGTTGGGACTTAACTACGGCGTCATCTGTCCCTAAGCTTAGAAACTACTTATGAACTAGCTAAGACTAAGGACGGCACAAATATGCATGCCCGAGGGGGGATTCGAACCCCCGACCGTAGTGGCCGTGCAGACCGTGACTGGAGCGCGTTAGTTTCCTCGGCCACCGCGGCCGGCCGAAATTTTATAACATATATATGTGACCAGATGATGGTGACACAGTGCACCGAAACCGGTCGTCATTTAATAAATTGTTGGTGTGCGATCTTGGCTTGTCATTTTGAAAACTATAATTTTGAGTATAACATCATAAGAACATATGGAAAAAAATTTCGAAGAGTTCAAATTAATAAAAAGTATCGAAGTGACCAACCCCGTGTTTTTGGTACTCAAAAAAATCTCGGTTTTTGCAAGCCATTAATGTACAAAACCAACCAATTTACTAAATTTGTACGGACTCCAGAAAGTCGTAAGTGTGAAAATTTTGACGGTGTAGTAAGTTAGTGGCCTGCCGTAGTCGCAGTCTGCACGGCCGCTACGGTCGGGTGTTCGAATCCCCCCTCGGGCATGGATGTTTGTGCCGTCTATACTGTACGTTAGTTCATAAGACGTAGTTTGTAAGTTTAGGGACTGATGTCCCCGCAGTGAAGTGCCTTAGGCTTAACAAACAACTAAGTAACTACCATGCGCTGTACGGTTAAGATGCATGGTAGTGGGTGAAATAGAGGAATAAACACTTTTAGGCAGAGTTCTACGAGAGTTTGAACTTCAATAGTATGAACACTGCGGTGGAAACACTATGCAATGGAGTCTACTATTGTCGCTGATAGCACATACTGTGGACATACGTATCTCACCTCTGAGCAAATGGACTCGCGCTTCCCACGACACTGGCTTGCGCGCAGTACAGGGAAACAAAGTCACTTGTCAACGAGAGGTCTGACGTAGCGGTGTCGCTGTGTTTTCCAAACAGGAACAGCGGAGTTGGATCAAGGTTCAATGCGCCAAAGGTCGTACAGCACGACAATGTCACCAGGGTCTTCAAGAGAAGTTCATAAACCAGTCAAGAAGGCTAGGAGCGTGTTTTTGTTGGGAAAAGCTGACAAGCAAATGTTACGATCGCACTTAGAAAATGAATGGGCATCGTTTAATTCTGGGACTATGGCTGTAGAGGAATTGTGGACTAAATTTAAATGCATTGTTAATGAAGGGTTAGAGAAATATGTGCCAGTAAAGACGATTAAGGATGGAAAAGATCCACCGTGGTATAATAATAATGTTAGAAAGCTGCTGAGAAAGCAAAGGCTGTTGCACTCTCGATTCAAAAAAGAACACGCAAATGATGACAGGCAAAAGTTAGTAGAGATTCGTGCGTCTATAAAAAGATCGATGCGTGAAGCATACAATAATTATCACAGCCATACCTTAGCAAAAGATCTTTCCGAGAACCCGAAAAAATTCTGGTCCTATGTAAAATCGATAAGCGGGTCAAAGCCCTCTGTCCAGTTACTAGTTGATCATTCCGGGGCAGTAATAGAAGAAAGCAAACGGAAAGCTGAAGTTCTAAATTTAACCTTTAAGAAATCTTTCACGCAGGAGGACCGCACAAATATACCATCATTTGATCAACGTACTAATTCCGAAATGGGGGACATAGCAATAGGTATTTCCGGTGTAGAGAAGCAGCTGAGAGAGATAAATACGAAAAAGTCTGCTGGTCCGGATGGAATACCAGTTCGGTTTTACAAAGACTATTCTGCGGCATTGGCCCCCTACTTAGCTTGCATTTATAGCGAGTCTTTAATTCAGCGCAAAGTTCCTAGTGATTGGAAAAAAGCGCAGGTGACTCCCGTGTATAAGAAAGGAAAGAGAACTGACCCATACAATTACAGGCCA
Source organism: Locusta migratoria (assembly GCA_026315105.1). Taxonomy (NCBI): domain Eukaryota; kingdom Metazoa; phylum Arthropoda; class Insecta; order Orthoptera; family Acrididae; genus Locusta; species Locusta migratoria. The sequence goes on along the minus strand of CM048752.1, from coordinate 92,713,726 downwards.
ATATCGTTGACATCGGTTTCATGTAGAATTTTGGAGCATATTCTCAGTTCGAACATAGTAAATTTCCTTGAGACGGAAAAGCTTCTTTCTATGAATCAGCACGGGTTTAGGAAACATCGTTCATGTGAAACTCAGCTTGCCCTTTTCTGCTAACGAAGATACGAGCTTATGGAATAGGTTCACAGATTTGTGACTGGCTGGAAGACTTCCTAAGTAATAGAACGCAGTACGTTGTTCTCGACGGCGAGTGTTCATCAGAGACGAGTGTATCGTCAGGCGTGCCCCAGGGGAGTGTGATAGGACCGCTATTATTTTCTATCTATATAAATTATCTGATGGACAGAGTAAGTTGTAATTTGCGGCTGTTTGCTGATGATGCTGTGGTGTATGGGAGGGTGTCGTCTGTAACTGACTGTAATAGCATACAGAATGACTTAGACAAAATTCCTAGTTGGTGCGAAGAATGGCAGCTAGCTCTCAATGTAGAAAAATGTAAGGTGATGCGCATGAGTAGAAAAAACAATCCTATAATGTTCGAATACAGCATCAGTAGTGAGCTTCTTGATGCGGTCGCGTCGTTCAAATATCTAGGCGTAACATTGCAGAGCGATATGAAATGGAACGAGCATGTAAGGACAGTTGTGAGTAAGGCAGACAGCCGACTTCGGTTTATTGGGAGAATTTTGGGAAGATGTACTTCACCTGTAAAAGAGACCGCGTATAAAACGCTTGTTCGACCACGTCTTGAGTATTGCTCAAGTATTTGGGACCCGCAGCAGATCGGGTTGAAGGAAGACATAGAGGCGGTTCAGAGGCGAGCAGCTAGATTTGTTACCGGTAGGTTCGACCAATGCGCGAGTGTCACGGAAATGCTCCGGCAACTCAATTGGGGATCGCTGGAAGAAAGACGACGTTCTTTTCGTGAATTTCTGTTGAGTAAATTTAGAGGGCCGGAATTTGAAGCTGAGTGTAGTACGATCTTGCTGCCGCCTACTTACATTTCGCGTAAAGATCACAAAGACAAGATAAGAGAAATTAGGGCTCGTACGGAGGCATATAGGCATTCTTTTTTTCCTCGTTCAATTTGGGAGTGGAATAGGAAAGGAAATGCCTAGTAGTGGTACAGTGTACCCTCCGCCACGCACCTTACGGTGAATTGCGGAGTATGTATGTAGATGTAGATGTAGATGTAGAAGTGCGGGGAGTCGGCATTGCCGTACAGAACAGAACAGTGGCGCGTCCTGTAGAAGCCTGCAGCGAAGGCTGGCAAACTGTGGCAAACTTGCATCGGCCAGGTCGTCCTACCGTCTCTGAACAAGTAGTGTTAGTGGACACTGATCGACGCCAGGCGATTCGCGAGCTCGCCCACGAAACCGGATTAGCGCGTACGACTGTGCTTCGCGAATTAAGGAACGCCTAGACGTGCGAAAAATTCCATCACGATGGGTTCAGCATGAATATGGATGCGTTACGACGCTGCTCAAACGCAGTTGGAGACGTGGGCCACATCGTACGAGCCAAAACTGAAACGCCAATCCAACGAATGGTGCCATTATGGGTCGCCGCGAAAGTCCAAAGTGCGTGAGAGCCCCAGTATGGTGAACGTTATGGTGATTCTCTTGTACGACTGTGATGGTGTTATCCTAACGCATTACGTCCCTCCTCGACACGGCGTCAATGCACAGCATTATTGTTCGTTTTTGGAGCGTCACCTGCGACCAGCTTTGCGAAAGAAGTGGCGACACTTTCTGTACAACCCAGCCACCATTTTGCACGACAACGCGCGGGCGCATACAGCGCAGGCTGTGGCTGCTCTGCTCCGTCGATGGGACTGGGGAGTGCTGTACCAGCCACCATACTCCTCGGAGCTAAGTCCTTCTGACTTTGATTCGATTCCGAAGGTAAAGGAACCACTTCGTGGCATTCGCTTCAGAACTGTTACAGAGTCGCGGTGGAGTAGCCGAGCGGTCTAAGGCGCCTCGCTGCGGAGCGCGCGGTAGTTCGCCGTCGGAGGTTCGAGTCCTCCCTGGGCATGTCTGTGTGTGTGTGTGTGTGTGTGTGTGTGTGTGTGTGTGTTGTCCTTAGGTTAGTTTACCGTACTTTAAGCAGTTTTAAGCTACAAAAGCTACAAAAAAATATCTCGCCAATTGTGCGATTGCATTCACGATTTCCTATCAGAAGGGACACAGTTCGTAGTAATTGACGGTAAGTCATCGAGTAAAACAGAAGTGATATCTGGCGTTCCACAGGGAAGCGTTATAGGTCCCCTACTCTTCCCTGTGTTTATAAACGATTTACGAGACAATTTGAGTAGCTGCCTTAGACTGTTCGCGGATGATGCTGTCGTTTGCGTTTAATGAAGTCAACAGAGGATCAAAACCAACTGCAAAGCGATTTAGACAAAATTTCTGCATGGTGCGAAAATTATTAATTGATACTAAATAAAGAAAAGTGTGAAGTAATACACATGACCACTAAAAGAAATCCGTTGAACTTCAATTACACGATAAATCAGTCAAACGATAAGGTTGTAAATTCTACCAAATACCTAAGAATTAAAATTACGAACAGCTTTGACTGGAGAGAACACATAGAAAATATTGTGGGGAAGGCGAACCTAAGGTTACGTTTCATTGGCAGAACGCTTCGAAGATGCACCAGCTCCACCAAAGAGACTGCCTACATCACACTTGTGCGTCCTCTCCTGGAGTACTGTTGCCCCTTGTGGGACCCTCACCAGGTGGGACTGACGGAAGACATTGAGAAGGTTCAGAGAAGGGCAGCTCGTTTTGTTTTATCACGTTACAGGGGGAAAAGCGTCACGGAAATGTTGCACGAATTGGGGTGGAAATCATTAAAAGAACGACGTTATTCGTTGCGGCGTGATCTGTTTGCGAAGTTTCAATCACCGACTTTTACTTCTGAATGTGAAAATATTTTGCTAGCACCCACCTACTTAGGGAGACATGACCATCCCAAAAAATTAAGAGAAATCAGATCGAAAACGGAACGATTTGTGTGTTCTTTTTTTCCGCGCGCTATTAGAGAATGGAACGGTAGAGAAAGGTTATGAAAGTGGTTAATGAACCCTCTGCCAGGCACTTGAATGTGATTTGCAGAGTATCTATGTAGATTTGGATGTACCACACAGTGTGGTCCGATAGATTTACAAACATTAGAAACTCTTCAAGAGATTGAAAGGGCAGTAGACCGCTCTATTCGCACCATCAACAGAACAGGCTCTGCTTACGGTATACTATACCTTCCACATCGCTGGCGACGCGTTCTATACAAGGATGGTCACTACTTTGAAGGACAGTAACAGGTGCAAACATCTAACGCTTTTGAAACTAACGCTTTGTATCGCTTATAAATAAATAGTTGCCATTATTTAATCTATATCCGTCGTATATTCTGTGACTCACGAACTTTACCGTATATGTGTAAATACGTTTATTGTTTCATAATATAGTCAATTTCCTTGAGACAGATAAGCTTCTTTCTATGAATTTGCACTGGTTTAGAAAACATCGTTCGTGTGAAACTCAGCTTGCCCTTTTCTCACATGACATCTTGCGAGCCATGGATAAAGGTCAACAGGCGGTTTTCTCGATTTAAAAAAAAGGCGTTTGACGCGGTGCCACACTGCAGACTGCTAACGAAGATACGAGCTTATGCAATAGGTTCACAGGTTTGTGACTGGCTGCAAGACTTCCTAAGTAATAGAACGCAACACGTTGTTCTCGACGGCGAAAGTTCGTCAAAGACGAGTGTATCGTCAGGCGTGCCCCAGGGGACTGTGATAGGACCGCTATTATTTTCTATCTATATAAATGATCTGATGGACAGAGTAAGTTGTAATTTGCTGATGATGCTGTGGTGTATGGGAGGGTGTCGTCTGTAACTGACTGTAATAGCATACAGGATGATTTCGACAAAATTTCTAGTTGGTGCGAAGAATGGCAGCTAGCTCTCAATGTAGAAAATGTAAGGTGATGCGCATGAGTAGAAAAAACAATCCTATAATGTTCGAATACAGCATTAGTAGTGAGCTTCTTGATGCTGTCGCGTCGTACAAATATCTAGTCGTAACATTGCAGAGCGATATGAAATGGAACGAACATTTAAGGACAGTTGTGAGTAAGACGGACAGCCGTTTCGGTTTATTGGGAGAATTTTGGGAACATGTACTTCACCTGTAAAGGAGACCGCGTATAAAACGCTTGTACGACCACGTCTTGAGTATTGCTCAAGTGTTTGGGACCCGCAGCAGATCAGTTTAAAGGAAGACATAGAGGCGGTTCAGAGGCGAGCAGCTAGGTTCGTTACTGGTAGGTTCGACCAATGCGCGAGTGTCACGGAAATGCTCCGGCAACTCAATTGGGGATCGCTGGAGGAAATACGACGTTCTTTTCGTGAATTTCTGTGTTGAGGAAATGTAGAGGGCGAGAATTTGAAGCTGAGTGTAGTAAGATCTTCCTGCCGCCTACTTACATTTCGCGTAAAGTTCAGAAACACAAGATGAGAGAAATTAGGGCTCGTACGGAATGTTATTGTCACGCCTGAAAAAATAATTTCAAGTAGTAAATAAAAAATTACTCTCACCAGAGGAATGCCTTTCAGTTATTTATTGATAATGTTCCCATCAAGGCAATAATTGTACGATATTGTACTTTGTTGGTTTTGTGGAGCGGTGCCATGCGCATGCGCGAGTGGAGATACCCAGCGATGCTTGCCAACTAGCATTTAAAAGAATTTCTGAATAGCAACTCCTTCTACAATATACATGAAATTTAATATATAAATTAGTAAATATGAAAAAAATAATAATAATAAATTGTGTCATGTAATCTATATCTATCTATCTATCTATATATAAAAGGCTTGTGTGTGTACGTGCTGACAGACTTTTCTCCATGACCACATACTGCCACCCACTCGTGGTTGTGGTGGTAGATAGCCCATGGTCTAATGATGTTAGTAAGGGAGTTTGGTCGCGGTGCGTGGCAGTGGGTGAGTGTGACGAGCAAAAATTCGCAAAATATGCAATAAGTACTCTTAGGAAAAGCTATATACTCTGTGACTTACGAACTTTACGGTACGAGTCAAAATCTGTTTATTCTTTCAACGTCAGACAATGCGGTCCTTTCAGACTTTAATAACGACGAGGAATATCAAATACGCAATTTTCTTAAATATATCACATGTTTCCGTCAACCACACATTACCGACTATGAAGAGAGACACAAAATAAAGAAGATAAAAATACTCGTGGAACATTGATCACTGTCGTGGAAGCGTGGCGGAAACACAGACATACATTAATGAATGTCTCTTAGGCCATAGATATTGATATGCCTGTGCCAGTAAGCTCACTGGTCTGTGCTAATCAGTGATCTCTGATACATATAGCCGCGACACTCTCTGCTGTGAAAGGTGTTATCGTTTGACAGCTGGGTCAAGGAAAACTATGCGACGTAGTCCTACTCATATCCCGGCGGCCTCCTGTGATAATGTTGGCAACAGATGTTGAATAACGAGAATAATGTGACATAGTCATAAGCCAATCGCGTGACACGCAAATATTTTGTCGTGAAATCAAGCATACAGCAGGAAGAGCAGTATTTATCTACACTCTATGTGGTTCTGTCATCTTTGCAACGATTTTATATCGTGTTATTGATGTTGCCAACATAAAAACACGAGGCCGCCAGGATAGAAAGTAAAATTTTACCGAATCAGATACATCCGTCGTTGTCACATTTCATTATGACCAGCACTTTCACGCGAAACTCTTTTGTATAGAGTCTCATGATTCACACAGTCTTACAATTCATTCCCAATTCCTATTTAAGAAGATATTTGTGAAAATTGTTACAAATCAATATTCGCACTTATCCAATATCGTTTTCAGAAATGTAATATGCCAGCCGGTTTCGGCGCTGCTGTTGCAATGTGCAACTTTATGAACACAATCCAACATTGAATTTACATTGTTCCGAAGCATGGACTTAAATTAATTTCACTCTCAGTATGAAAAACTTTATGAACATTCATCGTTTTTGACAATGAGTTCTACTTAAATTTGACATCTTGGGAAGGAGAACTGAGTTTATTGACAGACAGATCCAACAAGGATTGTGTTTTTGCTGACCTACGTCCGGAACCCAAAGAACCGTAATATACACAGGACCTTCTTTAACAACCGCTGCGAAGCACGGGCATATAAGCTAGTATTTAGTACAATGTTCAAATGTTTGTATAGTCTATGGGACTTAACTACGGGGTCATCAGTCCCTAAACTTACAAACTACTTATGAACTACTTACGAACTAGGACGGCACAAATATCCATGCCCGAGGGGGAATTCGAACCCCCGACCGTAGTGGCCGTGCAGGCCGTGACTGGAGCGCCTAAGTCCCCTCGGCCACCGCGGCCGGCTATTTAGTATAAAGTAATAATTTGTAAAGACACCTTTCAATAACCCGACACGTTCCACATCATTACGAAGTGTCGTATTCATGATCTGTGGGACAAGTAGTACTCTAATGTAATCAAATCTCTGTGCTGAACAGGCGTGGCTGGAGATAAGCGTATTACTTTGTGTGTCCCGGCTGAGATGCCCCACATGATTACAAATGTTTTGGATATGTCGCGTTTTGCAGCTCTTAAATATTGAAGAAAAGACATTTTTAATTATGCACCAAAGCTGCTTTTATTTAAATGCTGACGACTAGTTTCGGGCTTTGCCCATTTTCTAAGTCACCTATTACAGAGAACAAAGTGTGTTTTACATGAAAATACATTAATATAGTGATGTTATATTGATTATACAGGTTATAATTACTTACATTCATATACATTTATATTTGGTTACTGTTTATGTCACGCTGTTTATCGTAATTACTTTGGTGTAATTTACAGAGCTGTTGATCCAAAGAATGCAATGAATGTGACAAAGCCTACATTGGACAGACAGGCAGACCTTTCAAAATTAGATTTGGAGAACATATAAATACAAGCGAAAATAATGTTTCAGCATTCGGCAAACACCTCAGAGAAAATAAACATTCGACTGAGAGTATAGAAGAAAATCTCAAAATTTTACATATTGTAAGCAAAGGGCAACTAATGGACGTTTTAGAAGAATTACAAATCTATATACACATGACTAAGTACCCAGAACAAATGTTAAATGAACAAACAGAAATGCACAATAAAAAATTCATCGAAAATTTCCATAACAGCTTGGCCAGCATATAAAATACAGTCCATCCTACCGTAATATACTTCAAAATATGCAACGAAACGCGATAAATTACAGTAGCACCGCAATATTATCCCTGTATTACAATATAGGACACAAATCAATTTATTACACTTAAAATAGTTCGGAATGAAATCTAAAATTTATTGTACAATATTTGTCATGGTACTGTTTATGTCACACTGCATATAACCAACGATATTGTTACAAACAAAATTGAGCAAAGAATATTTAATAAAACATCTATGGATCAACAGCTCTGTAAATTACACCAAAGTAATTACGATAAACAGCGTGACATAAACAGTAACCAAATATAAATATATATGAATGTAAGTAATTATAACCTGTATAATCAATATAACATCACTATATTAATGTATTTTCATGTAAAACACACTTTGTTCTCTGTAATAGGTGACTTAGAAAATGGGCAAAGCCCGAAACTAGTCGTCAGCATTTAAATAAAAGCAGCTTTGGTGCATAATTAAAAATGTCTTTTCCACATGATTACATTACGAGATACGCCTGCGTCGTCTTTCTGAAGACGTAGCTCGGGATATGCTACGCCTGTGTGAAGTGACCTTTACGCTGTGCCTCGCAGAGGCATTGCAGTCAGTTTCGTCCAGCTGTTTCTGCGTGAAGAGAAACAAATGTGTTAACCCACTGTAAGATACCAAAAAATGTAAGGCACCCTCCACCACCAGTGTTACACGCGCCTCCACATACAAAACAATATTTATATTTCCCATATTTAAATTAATTATGCTTATATTTGTATTTTTTTCTTATAATTTCGTATCATTTTCAATGTATCACTAAATTCTTAAAGACGCAATATTCTTTGAAAACCGGAAGGCAAAGACTAACTCTGAACAAAGAGCAATTAGAATAATACATATAGTTAACTATTGTTTCATTTAAAAGAAAGGAGTAGTGACGCCATTTTTCTCTTCTGTATTATGCTCTCGTCTAGTAAATTTCTCTTACATATTACGCTTGTATGACCTGATGAATTCTGAAAATGTCTGTACGATATATCTCAATGAGAAAGTTGTAATTGAAATGATGTACTGAATTTATGACCTGATCTCGACTGTATGAATTTAATGAGATTTCACAAAGGTAACTGAACTTTGAATGTGATGTATATGTAGACTTGCTTCGTTTATTTCAATAATAATTGTTTCGTGAGTTTGTCGAAATTTGCCCGAGTACTTATTTGTAGTGAGATTGGAACCTTATTTTTTCTTTCACATTTTTCATTTAACTGTGATGCAATTTATTTTTCAGGACAAAAGAATAATGAATTACACTGATTTACGAATCTAATTGTTGGAGATGTGTACAATAGGACCCATTTTAATCACGTTCTTTTATTAAATAATTATTCTAACTGCGTCCCTCAGATTACGAACGACTTACCATTTTCGATTAGTAACAGATCAACTAGCCGCAAACTTAGTTACAAAATCAGCAATAGTGCTAATGTCTCCAACAGTTAGGTTCACGTTGCTTATCAGTATCAGCCAGGTTAGAAAAGGATTTTAACTACTTTCTTGGTGCGTAGCTCTTTAATTTCTCTAAAAGTACAGCACAGTAGATTCATTTCAATAGATAGATGGTATTGCTACGTAACCATTATTCAAATATTTCTCCCAACCACTCTTTAAAGTTATTGTATTTCGTGCTCACATTAACTTGCAAAAATTTATACTGATTTAAAAATTTAAATTAAAATAAGAAAATAAAAAGGGAAGAATGTTTCAATTAGAGACGAGTTACTTAATTGTAAAGCAGTCTCCACCATGCGTCATACAAAGTTAATTTTTTAGTATGCCTGTAATCTGCTGGCGAGTGCAAGAAATGAGTTGGCCAAGATTCATCGCAATCGGGTGGACGGTATGGCCGGGCATCAAATATGAACAAAAACACAAACAAACAAACATTAATATATATATATATATATATATATATATATATATATATATATATATATATATTAGATTTATTTTCAAATTCGCATTAAAACCATACGTTGGTATTTCAGTACTATAATAATAATAAGACTTATATTTACAATTATTGATACAGTGTTTATCAGTAACAATTTAAGAAGCAAATAAGCAGCATTTTACCACGCTACCTATCTTAAAAGACGTATCACGTTGTTTCCATATTTTTTCAATAAACTTTGTTTTACTCTCTTGTTCTGCTTTTCGTTGAGGTAATAATAATCTTGCGTCAGAACGATTCCACCACAGAAACACAAAACATGAACCCAGCAAAACGCATAAGAGCATTACATTTATATATATATATATATATATATATATATATATATATATATATATTATATTTAATATTATTTTTAGTAACGTTTTCTTGTTGTAGACTGCCACTTAAATATTTCATGGCCGACTAAAAATAGTAGATATGCATCGAAGCTGACAGCAAAAAAGAAAAAAAAAATGAAAATCTGAATACAGTATGCTTTCCACTGAAGCATATTTTTTAGAAAATTCTTGTTTTAAATTTCTTTCATAAAATTCACACAGTGTGATGAATATTAATGTTTCAAATGTTTCTTTGATGTTTATCACCGTGAAAAACATAACATAACCTCCAGAGAGAGCTGTTAGAATTTTCAGAAATTTTATTTCATTCGAAACTTCTGCGAAAACTGAAAATTAACTGAAACTTCCTGGAAGATTAAAATGGTGTTCCTGATCCGGGACACGAACCTAGGACCTTTGCCTTTCGTGGGCAAGCGCTCTACCGACTGAGCTATCCCGACACGACTCACGATGCCGCCTCACAACTTTACTTCCGCCAGTACCTCGCCTCCTACTTTGCAAACTTCACAGAAGCTCTCCTGCGAACCATACAAGACTAGCACTCCTGGAAGACAGGATATGGTGGAGACATGGCTTAGCCACAGCCTAAGGGATGTTTCCAGAATGAAACTTTTCACTCCGCAGCGGAGTGTGCGCTGATATGAGTCCCGGTTCCGGCACACAATTTTAATCTGCCAGGAAAGTTTCATATCAGCGCACACTCCGCTGCGAAGTGAAAAGAGTTTCATTCTGGAAACATCCCTTAGGCTGTGGCTAAGCCATGTCTCCACCATATCCTTTCTTCCAGGAGTGCTAGTCTTGCATGGTTCGCAGGAGAGCTTCTGTGAAGTTTGGAAAGTAGGAGGCGAGGTACTGGCAGAAGTAAAGTTGTGAGGCGACATCGTGAGTCGTGTCGGGATAGCTCAGTCAGTAGAGTGCTTGCCCACGGAAGGCAAAGGTCCCAGGTTCGAGTCCCGGTTCCGGCACACAATTTTAATCTGCCAGTAAGTTTCATATCAGCACGCAGACTCTGCTGCAGAGTGAAAAGTTTCATTCTGAAAATTAACTGTTTAGCCACGTTAATTTACTGAGATTGATTGTAGGTAGTCTGAATATATTAATACTGCACTGATAAACTGAAGTGTTAAATCATTTTTTTAAATTTCATAAACATCGGAATAGAGCTGTAGAATCTGATGGCTTTAGGTGAAGAACTGAAGGACCCGTGGGGCAATGCTTCGCCTGCAGGGTTGCTGCGTGCTCCGACCAGCCCTTGAGCCGAGTCGACCATTTGCACGGGTTCCGGACGGTAACCTTTCAGGCAGTCAGTAGTTGACTAAGGGGGGAGGGAGGGGGTGGTATACAGGGTGCAGCCAAGACTGGAGGGCGTCATCTCTCTAGGGAAACTGGCCTCAGTATTCCAGGCCGAAATCACTGCCATCAGGGCGTGTGTGGAGGAGAATTTGCGTAGGTGCTACAAAGATCGTAGCATCTATATCTATTCAGACAACCAGGCAGCCCTGAGATCACTGGCAGCTCCTGCAAAAAGGGTCTAAAATTGTTGCAGAATGTCACAGGGTTCTGGTGGAGCTAGGGGAAAGCAATAGAGTAAACCTATTGTGGGTCCCTGGCCACTCGGGGATCAGTGGCAACGAACATGCCGACAGATTAGCCAGGATGGGGGCAGAGGCTCCATTTATTGGACCGGAACCCGTCCTGACAATCACCAATGCAATGATAAATTGGAGCTACGTAACTGGCTCAGAAGACAGCACGTAGAATATTGGACCAAAGTCCATCAACAAACACATGGCAAGGTAATGATGCCAAAGCTATGTTTTAAAAGAAGCTCTGCAATCCTGGGCCTGAGACCCATGGTTGGATTGCTGACAGGCCACGGGAATTTCAAAAAACACCTACATACAATGGGAATAACAGAAGAGGACCTAAATGTAGGATCTGTGATGACGGTGGTGAAACTGCATCACATCTAATCTTCGAATGCATTGCACTGGAGAGTAAAAGGCACAGAACATTTGGGACAACCAGACCCGAAGAAATTGTGTCTAGTAAAGAACTGGTAAAGGGACTCCTTGCACTGTTCAAGGGCATTGGTTGGCTTTACTAGATATACTGGGAGCGATACCGCACAATAAACTTAGTTTCGGTGCGGGCAGTGGCGGGCTGGACCAAGACTGTTTTGGCTTCCCTGACAAAATCAATCAAATCAATCAAGGATCATTAGTCAACCTTTTGAGGCCCATGAACAAACATAGGAACAACACTATGAGAATTTCTTCCAAAACCTACTTTTACTTTTTTTCCATAAAATCTCGGGCGAACTGCCGGATGTCCGTAACTTCCTGCCACGATATTTCGGCAAATGAAATCAATAAAGGGGGAAGGGGCGGAGGGGGCCACCTCGGGCCTTTGGTCTTGGGGGGCCTCCAAATACCCGGAAAGGACCTTCCTTTTTTTGAGCGAGCTTGGCATCTCGTTCTGCTGGGGCCTCCAAATCTTGAAAGCTATTTTTTCAGATTGTCCTGTGCCAGTCGTCCTGGAAGCGGCCTCCAACAATTCTTTTTATAGTAACACCATAGCGTCTAGAAGAAGAAGTGTAGGCACTCGATAAGTTTACATGGTCCTGCCGCTAGGTGGCTCCACCATCGCTAAGTGCTGCGAGAGGAACGTTTCCGTATATGCACTACTCGGATCTTACACAATCTTAAAACGTTGTACTTGACAACATTAAATTATGCCATCTGCATTGAAAATATAAAACGTTGACATCCTTTGAGGCAATTACGAATATCAGGTCATGTATAATAAGCAAATAAATACACCGACGATGCTAAAAATAGGCCTATAGCTTAACATGCAGAAAATGATCTATAAAGGGAGATACCAGTCAATAATACAGACTAAAATGATGTAAAATATAATATAAACTCGCTCATCTAATTGGTAGCTGTTAGTTGTCGGATACTTTGGAAAGCTTGCGTGATGACTTTGCAGTCTTCGTTGACAAGAGCTCTCTGCTGATTTCTTCCGTGCGAAAGAAAAAGCGGCACGTCATGAAATGGAAAATTAATTTACTGGCAAGGTCAAGTTTATGTTCCACACAACATCCTAAATCATTTGTTCCTAAGACAATTTCGCCAGTGTTGTCGCAATACTCATAAAATACATCACCCCACAGATTTGAAACGGAAGACAATTTCTCTTCAAGAACTGCTTCAGTCTTTAAAAGTATGTTGAAGACGCTTTGAGAAGGATAAGTCAATAAGAAAGGCCATTTATTGATCCAAAGTCTTTTATGGAAGTAAAGGTTGCAGCTATTGCGTTAGATGGCATTTCACTCAGAAGGGTTTCAGCACACTTGACACAGCTACTCTGTTTATTAACTTTTTTGACAATGTAACCTACTATGTGATAAACTAGACATTGTTTTGGACTGTTGTGTGTGTACGGTATAGGAAGATCATTCTCCCAGTCTGCTATCACCAATTTTTCCTTAATTTTTTCCTCGGCAGATTAAGTTAACGCATTTGTTTCGTACATCCATTTCTTTAGCGCACAAGCGTATCTGATTAACAAACGATGTAAGAGGTGGCTCTGAATTTGGTTCGCAATTCCCGGATGCAGATATAGCCATCTTAACAGGAACATACACGCATTGTAACATGTGTAAGGGCAGAAAATCTATGGTCGATGGATGGTCTTCACAAGTGATAGACCTGAAAATTCCAAAACGACGTTCCAGAGGGTTTTGGTTGAATTTTCCTGTCAATACGTACTTAAATCGTTTGGACCATAAGTACTGCCAAACTTCCAATGTGCTCTTTAGCAAAATCACTGGCGCTCTTTTGTGGTCTAAAAAAGTGCCTACCTACTGCAGATGACTTGTCTTATCCAGAGCGACACCCAGGAACGAAACAGCACAGCATTATTCACAAACACAGTTTTCCTTCTCCAATGGCAATAATTCAGTACACCACACAAATTATTAGTAAATGCATAAGAAGTCTACACACGCACACACACACACACACACACGCTCCACTGCAATTTTATGATAGAAAATTATTTAACATCATGAAACACTGCTACACACAACAACAACTCTAAACGTATCTTACGAGACGCACTGTGGGAAATCTACTTCAGCCAGCCAGTGGCGATTGTTGGGGAATCTGTCGGAGAGTGCAACAACTACAATTACAGAGGATACGACGAAAACAGAAGTAACAACACTTTACCTTCTAACTGCTATGGTAATACTCGTATTTCAAAGTGGTCGAGGAGGGGGGGGGGGGCTCATTTCGTTTTCGGGGTCTCCAACAGCCTTGGTCCGCCACTGTGGGCAGTGCATTGTTTTGTCGCGGCGAATCCTGCAGGCTTCCGATGCGATATTAAAAACGACGGCGGCGGCGGTGCGCAGCCTTAATTAAATTCCATTCACCTGGGCCGCTGGGCAGCCAACTTACGTTGCTTACTCCCCAGCGAGACAAAGGCAGGCGCCCCACGAGGAGAAACCAGCCAGGCCTCTGAGCTTGCAGACGTCCGGCCAGGCCCGGCCCATTGTCTCGGGAGCCAGACCGCATTCTCTGCCAGACACGGCGAGAGCGAGCGAGGCTGCAGGGAGCTGGGCTTCCCCACGCGGGGATTCCCCGCAGGCAGCCCAGCTGTTTGGGACCTCGGCCATCCCTGTACCGTGGAATTTCCCAACACAGCCCGAAACCGATATACACCACTCTACTGGCCATTAAAATTGCTACACCAAGAAAAAAATGCAGATAACAAACGTGAATTCATTGGACGAATATATTATACTGGCTTAAGCCCGCAGCTGGTTATGATATATCGCCTCAAATTTGCGATTGGATAGGGGATTTCTTGTCAGACAGGACACAGTTCGTAGTAATCGATGGTAAGGCATCGACTAAAACAGAGGTGATATCCGGCGTTCCACATGGTAGTGTTATTGGTCCTCTGATGTTCCTTATGTACATAAACGATTTAAGGGAAAATCTAAGTAGCTCTCTTGGGTTGTTTGCAGATGACGTCGTCATTTACCGTCTAGTAAAATCATCTGAAGATCAAAACCAACTGCAGAACGATCTGAATAACATATCAGTATGGTGTAAAAATTGGCAGTTGACTCTAAATAATGAGAAGTGTGAAGTCGTCCACATGAGTACAAAAAGAAATCTGTTAAACTTTGTTTACAAGGATAAATCAATCAAAACTGAAGGCCGTAAACTCCACTAAATACCTAGGAATTACTATTACTTCAGACTTAAACTGCAAAGAACACGTAGATAATATCGTGGGAAAAGCGAACCAGAGACTGTGTTTTATTGGCAGAACCCTTAAAAGATGCAACAGAACTACAGAAGAAACTGCATACACTACACTTGTCCGTCCTTTTTTTAGTATTGCTGCCAAGTGTGGGATCCTTATCAGGTGGGTTTGACGGAGGACATCGAAATAGTCCAAAGAAGGGCAGCTCGTTTCGTATTGTCACGATACAGGGGAGACAGCATCACGGAAATGATACAGGACCTGGGATGTGAATCATTACAACGACGGCGGTTATCGCTGCGGCGTGGGCTACTTATGAAACTCCAATCGCCAGCATTCTCTTCCGAACGCGAAAATATATTGTTGACTCCCACTTACATAGGCAGAATTGATCATCAGAAAACATACGAGAAATCAGAGCTCGAACAGAGAGATTCAGGTGTCATTCTTCCCACGCGCTATTCGAGAATGGATTGGCAGATAAATAGTATAAAGGTGGTTCGATGAACCCTCTGCCAGTCACTTAAATATCATTTGCAGAGCATCCCATGTAGATGTAGGTGTAGCTCTGCTCGCATGTTGGTTGATTATGATAGATAAGCTATCTTTCATTACTGTGCTATGAGATGGTTTTGAGGGATGAAATGAAATACAATATCCTCTTTACAAACATTTTTAATCAACATTCGAATAAGAAACAAAATTATGTGAAGTGCTTAATGATTTATAATAAATAATACTTACATTATTCCTTACAGCCAGTGTTGCAATATCTCAACACATATTGTGAGAGAAATGTCCAAATTCATTTTAATTTCATTTTAGGGCATTCTGGAAAACTACGTTATTTGTAGTATTGTTTGCAGCGTAAATGTAGAGATTTTTTCGGCTCCCCCACCCTTGAGCAAGCGACGTATAATCGACCATGTGACCATGTGAAAAACGTGAGGGCTGTAAATGGATTCCTATGATGTTTAATGGTTGTCCTCAAGCATTGTTCATTGTCATGGCCAAAGCTAGACGAACTAGAAACTGAAGTCTTTTGAACTGAAATGGCATATATGAAGGGATTAAAGGACATTCAACAATAATGATTGTAATAATATCACAGATCGATCACTTGGTGTAATGCGCGGAACGTCAAATCGATTTTTTTGAAAGAGATGTAATAAATGAAATATCTTTTTTACTGCTTTATTTATTCTTATATTTCCTTGCAGAGAAAGACGTGTAGACATTGTCGCACGCATATACCAAAGATATGGACTATAGCATCACGTTTCACTGTATGTAACCTCCTAGGTATAGAGTCGCAAACGTCATCGCTGGCCTTCAGTCCGAATTTTTTTGTAATTTGACCATATCTTCCTTCCACCCCCTTATAGCTATCGGCATGGAAGTGCTATGGTGTACAACGGGAGACTTCGGACAACAATTACACACAGACCATTCGTTTGCATGCAGTAGTTTTCGCTCCAGAGCGAAATATTAACACACACACACACACACACACACACACGTAGAATTTTATATACACTGATAACTTTCCATCCCAATATACTCTACCCTTCTATCATTATCAAACCTCCAGCAACAATGCAACCAATAAAACTATTTTCAAAGAGTAAATATAATTTTCAAAGAGTAATTATTGTTCCATATCTCGCGTTATATTCTTCATAGTACTATACTATCAGATCACCATAAAACCGCGCCTAAAATCTTCCTCATGTATACATTAGTAACTACAAATTTTTAGCTCTTTATGTCTAGTGGTTCAGACGTGAGAAACGTACACCGAACAGATATTCTCATTTATAGATATAGACTAGAACTGACACGTGATTACATTTTCATGCAATTTGGGAGTATAGATCCTGATAAATCAGTACCCAGAACAACCACCTCTGGCCGTAATAACGGCCTTGATACGCCTGGGCATTGAGTCAAACAGAGCTTGGATGTCGTGTACAGGTACAGATGCCCATGCAGCTTCAACACGATACCACAGTTCATCAAGAGTAGTGACTGGCGTATTGTGACGAGCCAGTTGCTCGGCCACCATTGACAGAATAAGCCCAATTTTCGCAGGAAAAGAAATCGCTGCAGGGATAAGTAAATTAGAAATACCTGCCGCCCTACCACATCTGGCTCAAGTAATCAGTTGTCAGCAATCGTAAAAAATCGAAAGCCTTCAGACAAATAACATATACAGAAGACCAGAGGAATGGCGCCAACTTCAGGGAAACCTGTTTTTTTTTTTTTTATCTTATTAAAAGTGTGCCTTTTTCCTACAGAATAATACCACAGCTTCGATAGCTAATAGTACTTTATTACAATTTTTTTTCATTCCTGTAGTTTGTTAAGTTTTACTACTAAAAACTGTGAAAGTATACGCATTGGCGCCAGTACCCTGTGTTCCGGAGTAATGATGCAATACATTTGAAAATCAAGGATAAAGCTACACTATGAATGACTAATAGTAAATAAGTATTACAACCTTTCTAATTTATACTTACCACTCTATTGTATTAGACATTTAGAAGGCTTCAAGTACTTGTCGACGTAAAATTGCAATGAAAGTACATTTTATAATTTATATTTGATTAAGACACCACAAAAGTCAGAAAAACAGTTTTCGGCACTTCAGACCTACTACATTCTGCAAGTTCCCATTTCGCAAAAAGTATGCATTTGTATTACACTTCATTTTCCCTAAATTCCCCACCATGACCTCACTGCCCCAGTTGCAAAATATAACAGATTTTGCAAAACAATTAGGTTAGAGACACGAAATCGAAGCTAAATATATACAGTTTACATTAATACGAGCATGAAAACGCACTCACAGCCTATAGAGGTACTTATTTCAATAAAATACAAACACGAAAATTAGATCCAAAACGTGGAAACTAACAATTCCTTTCACATGATTAATATCTGTCAAAATAGTGGGAATTTAATCTGTGTGCTATACAATGCTGCCACTTTAGATATACGCGAGTGGAGATGATCAGTACCTTGGGTATAAATTATACTCGGAAGTAGTAAGGTTGTGATGTCATACATTTGGTAAGACATTTGGAGCCGGCCGCGGTGGCCGAGGAGACTGAGGCGCTCCAGTCACGGTCTGCACGGCCACTACGGTCGGGAGTTCGAATCGCCCCTCGGGCATGGATATTTGTGCCGTCCTTAGTCTTAGTTAGTTGATAAGTAGTTTGTAAGTTTAGGGACTGATGACCCCGTAGTTAAGTCCCATAGACTTTACAAACATTTGAACATTTAAGACATTTGGAGAATGTGCTGGCCAGGGCAGCAGTCAAACATTTTCCGTATCCAGAAAGGCCCCTACAGGACCTGCAACATGCGGTCGTGGATTATCCTGCTGAAATGGAGGGTTTCTCAGGGATCTAATGAAGGATAAAGCCACGGGTGGTAATACATCTGAAATGTAACGGTCAGTGTTCAAAGTGCCGTCGATGCGAACAAGAGGTGACCGAGACGTGTAACCAATGGCACCCCATACCATCACGCCGGGTGATACGCCAGTATGGCGATGACGAATACACGCTTCCAATGTGCGTTCACCGCGATGTCGCCAGACACGGATGCGACCATCATGATGCTGCAAACAGAACCTGGATTCATCAGGAAAAATGACGTTTTGCGTTTTCGTGCACCCAGGTTCGTCATTGCGTACAACATCGCAGACGCTCCTGTCTGTGATGCAGCGTCAAGGGTAACCGCAGCCACGGTCTCTGGGCTGATAGTCCATGCTGCTGCAAACGTCGTCGAACTGTGCGTGCAGATGGTTGTTGTCTTAGAAACGTCCCCATCTGTTGACTCAGGGATCGAGACGTGGCTGCACGATCCGTTACAGCCATGCACATGAGATGCCTGTCATCTCGACTGCTAGTGATACGAGGCCGTTGGGATCCAGCACGGCGTTCCGTATTGCCCTCGTGAACCCACTGATTCCATATTCTGCTAACAGTCATTGGATCGCGACCAACGCGAGCAGCAATGTCGCGATACGATAAACCGCAATCGCGATAGGCTACAATCCGACCTTTATCAAAGTCGGAAACGTGATGGTAGGGGAAGGTCAGTAGAGGCATAGGCACCGAGCGAGCTACTCGCAACCGTGAATTTTGTTCGCGCAAAAATTTTTCGTCGTTCCTCTTTAACTTCGTTGGCGGTTTTCACCCATAAGAAGAGTTTTTGAAATTAGCATTTCATCTTGTAAAAGCTCTGAAAATCCCTCATAGATTTAATAAGGAGAAGGGTCATTTCCATATTACAAAACGGTTTAGAACCACAAGACATAAAGAGCTAAAAATTTGTACAGTTACTAATGTCTACCAGGGGAAGGCTTTAGGCACGGTTTTATGGCGATCGGATACCTATCTATGTATCCTAATGTGAATGTCTGTTCGGTGTACGCTTATCACGTCCGAACGACAACACTCAGAGACTTAAATATTTGTACAGTTACTAATTTATACCTGAGGAAGGTTTTTTGCACGGTTTTATAGTTTTATAGCGATGTGATAGATATTTAGTAATTTGAAGACTATAACGCGAAATGTGGAACAATAATTACTCTTTGAAAATGGTTTTATTGGTTGCATTATTGCTTGAGGGTTAATGATGATAAAAGGGTGGAGTATATTGGGATGGAAAGTTATCGGTGTATATAAAATTCTACGTGTGTGTGTGTGTGTGTGTGTGTGTGTGTGTGTGTTAATATTTCGCTCTGCAGCGAAAATAAAAGAACGCAATCGAATGGTCTGCGTGTAATTGTTGTCCGAAGTCTCCCGTTGTACACCATAGAAGTTCCATGCCGATTGCTATAAGGGGGTGGAAGATATGGTGGTTGAAAGTCGTCAAATTATAAAAAAATTCGGACTGAAGGCCAGCGATGACGTTTGCGACTCTATAGCAAGGAGGTTACATACAGCGAAACGTGATGCCACAGACCATATCTTTGGACTATGCGTGCTACAATGTCGTCAGCTCTTTCTCTGTAAGGAAATATAAGAATAAATAAATAAAGCCTCTGCTAATGGTATACTATGCCTTCCACATCGCTTCAACGTGTTCTACACAAATCTATAGTTTTGTTCCGATATTGATGGAATTTTGCACACTCCATCTCAAAAACAAGAGGAATGTCACTGCCTGTATAAAATTTTGTTAGGTGCATGGTGGAGGGTACTTAACTTTCTGAATTTTACAAAATGCTTAGTTTTTCTTCAATGTTTATGAATTTTTGCACACATGACCTTTGAACCAAGAGGATACATAAATGTTTGTATGGTACATAACAGAGGGTACCTTGCAGAAAAATTTGCCGAGAGAGGGAAAGGTGGGAGAGAAAGAGGTGGATGCAGAGAGAGGGGGGAAGGGGATGTGGACTACCAGAGGGTAGGATAAGTAAACACCCAGGCAATGCCAGGTTTACAGCTAGTCCCTAGTCTTACAAACTACTTAAACTATGTTTAACTAACCTAAGGACAACACACACTTCCATGCCCCGACACCGGAAACCGCTCGATCCTTAACGGGGCGCTCCAAACCGCTTGGCTACCTCTTCGCGGCATATATATATATATATATATATATATATATATATATATATATATATATATATATATATATATATATTATTACTGTTTATTTCGTATTGTAGTAGTCAAATGTTTGTAAAGCTTATGGGACTTAACTACGGAGTCATCAGTCCCTAAACTTACAAACTACTTATGAACTACTTACGATCTAGGACGGGCCAAATATCCATGCCCGAGGGGGGATTCGAACCCCCGACCTTAGTGGCCGTGCAGACCATGACTGAAGCGCCTCAGTCCCCTCGGCCACCGCGGCCGGCTTGTAGTAGTCATTTTGGGGCTCTGACATTTTGTAATATCTATTTGGCATGTTTGTTGTGTAGCTAAAGACTATCTTCTTTCAATAAGGTGTGCAGGACTTTAGAATTTGTGGTAGCTGTACAGTAGTCTGTTGAATTCGAGGTCAACGGGACCGGTATCACGTCCAAGTATCGATATTTACGTGTGAAATATATCACCTTTTATAAAAGTTTTTAAATATAGTATTGAAATAAAAGAAATTGAAAGAAGTTGCCAGAATGCAGCTTTGTACACGGTAACGATTTATTGCAAATAAACTCTTTCTGTTTAGCCTCCAGTACAAGCCATAGTTTTGAGGTAATAGATATGTTCGTAAGTTGACTAATTTATATGCGGTAAAAGCTTATATTTACGATTACATCCTCATAGATACTCTGCAAATCACATTTAAGTGCTTTTCATAATCTTTCTCTCCCATTCCATTCTCTAATGGCGCGCGGGAAGAAAGAACACCTAAATCGTTCCGTTTTCGTTCTGATTTCTCTTATTTTATTGGGATGGTCATTTCTCCGTAAGTAGGTGGGTGGTAGTAAAATATTTTCACAATCATAAGTAAAAGTCGGTGATTGGAATTTCGCAAATAGATCTCACCGCAACGAATAACGTCTTTCTTTTAATGATTTCCACCCCAATTCGTGCAACATTTCCGTGTCGCTTCCGGTCTTGTAACGTTATAAAACAAAACGAGCTGCCCTTCTCTGAACCTTCTCAATGTCTTCCGTCAGTCCCACCTGGTGAGGGTCCCACACTGGGCAACAGTACTCCAGGAGAGGACGCACAAGTGTGATGTAGCCAGTCTCTTTGGTGGAGCTGGTGCATCTTCCAAGCGTTCTGCCAATGAAACGTAACCTTTGGTTCGCCTTCCCCAGAATATTTTCTATGTGTTCTCTCCAGTCAAAGTTGTTCGTAATTGTAACTCCTAGGTATTTGGTAGAATTTACGATCGTAAGGTTTGACTGATTTATCGCGTAATTGAATTTCAGCGGATTTCTTTTAGTGGTCATGTGTATTACTTCACACTTTTCTTTATTTAGTGTCAATTGCCAATTTTCGCACCAAGCAGAAATTTTGTCTAAATCGCTTTGCAGTTGCTTTTGATCCTCTGTTGATTTCACTAACCGATAAACGACTGTATCATCCGCGAACAGTCTATGGAAGTTATTCACATTGTCTCCTAAATCGGTTATAAACACGAGGAAGAGTAAGGGGCCTATAACGCTTCCCTGTGGAACGCCAGATATCACGTCTGTTTCAGTCGATGACTTACCGTCAATTACAACGAACTGTGTCCTTTCTGATAGGAAATCGTGAATCCAATCGCACAATTGGGGAGATATTCCATAAGAACGCAATTTCATTAGAAGCCGCTTGTGGGGTACAGTGTCAAAAGCCTTCCGGAAATCCAGAAATATGGAATCGATTTAAGATCCTTTGTCGATGGCACTTAACACTTCATGTGAATAAAGGGCAAGCTGTGTTTCGCAAGAGTGATACTTTCTGAATCCGTGTTGACTACTGGTTAATAGGTCGTTCTCTTCGAGGTAGTTCATAATATTAGAACAAAGTATATGTTCCAAAATCCTACTGCAAATCGACGTCAATGAAATAGGCCTGTAATTTTGGGGATCACTCCTATTGCCTTTCTTGAATATTGGAGTAACTTGGGCAACTTTCCAGTCTTTGGGTACGGATCTTTCGCTGAGTGATCGGTTGTAAATTATAGCTAAGTACGGAGCTATTGCATCAGCGTAGTCTGAGAGGAATCTAGTTGGTATACAATCTGGCACGGAAGATTTATTTTTGTTTAGTGACTTAAGTGCCATGTGCCAAGATCGCTTATTTTATTTTATTTTCTTTACTAGCTGTAAACCTGGCATTGCCCGGATCTTTATTGGCCCACTATAGGTTACGACCTTAAGGTTTGACTGATTTATTGTGCAATTGAAGTTCAACGGATTTCTTTTAGTGGTCATGTGCATTACTTCACACTTTACAGTGTGCCAATTTTCGCACCATTTAGAAATTTTGTCTAAATCGCTATGCAGTTGCTTTTGATACTCGGTTGACATCACTAACCGATGAACAACAGCGTCATTCGCGAACAGTGTAATAGCGGTAAATCTCTATATACCAGGTGATGAAAAAGTCAGTATAAATTTGAAAACTTAATAAATCACGGAATAATGCAGATAGACAGGTAAAAATTGCCACACATTCTTGGGATGACACGGGGTTTTATTAGAAAAAAAAATCAAATAATTAGCATAACAAATTAATATATGAACTATTCTGTTGATTGAATTGCCAGACTTTCAGCATTCGTCGAGTTTCTGATTATAGGGAGCACTGCATACAGAGTAACTACATTGTCCCCAGTGCTACACTGCAACATACCAATACTTCTGCATACACTTACAGTGAGAGATAAACAGTTTAGTACTATACTACAGAACCAATACATGGCGCTGTTATTATTATTACTATTCCTCATCGCAACAATAGAAGTGTTTTCAGAAGTTTACGGCAAACAGAGAATTTCACACCGCAGTCTTGACTTTATGAACACAAACTAATGCCGCGGTGGAGTAGCCGAGCGCTCTAAAGCGCCTCGTTGCGGAGCGCGCGGTTGCTCGCCGTGGAGGTTCGAGTCCTCCCTGGGGCATGGGTGTGTGTGTTGTCCTTAGGTTAGTTTACCTAGGTTTAAGAAGTTAGTAAGCTATGGACTGATGACCACGCAGTTTGGTCCGATAGATCTACAAACATTTGAACAACAAACTAACATTGAATTTACATCGTTCTGGAGTACGGACTTAAATTAATTTCACTTTTTGTATGAAAAACTGTATGATGATTCATCGTTTTCGACAATGACTTCTACTTAAATTTGACATTTTGGCTATTAAAAAAAAAGAACTGAGTTTATTGGCAGAGCAATCCAACAAGTGTTCGTTTTTGCTGACCTAAAAAACCATGATATACACAGGTCCCTCTTCAACAACCGTTGCGAAGCACGGGCATGTAAGCTGGTTGATTATAAAGAGAAGGAACAGTAGGGGCCCTGGAACACTTTCCTGAGGAACGCCAGATATCACTTCTGTTCTACTCGATGTCTTTCAGTCAATTACTACGAACTGTGTTCTGTCTGATGGGAAATCATTCATCCATTCCCAAAACTGTGGCGATATTCCATCAGCACGCAGCTCAAGTTAGAAGCCGCTTGTAAGGTACAGTGTCGAAAGCCTTCCGGAAGTCTAGAAATACGCAATCGATTTGGAAGCCCTAGTCGATGGCGCTCATGGCTTCACTCGAGTAAAGAGCTATCTGTGTTTCACAAGAATGTTACTTTCTACGTCTACATTTGTACCTACATGGTATACTCTCACATCTAAGTGCCTGACAGAGAGTTCATCGAACCACCGCTTACGGTATTTATCTGCCATTCCATTCTCGAATAGCGCGCGGGAAGAAAGAACACCTCAATCTCTCCGTTAGAGCTCTGATTTCTCGCATTCTGTTGATCCCTTCTACCTATGTAAGTGGGACTCTACAATATATTTTCGCATTCGGGGTAGAATCTTAGTAATTGGAGTTTCGTATGTAGCCCACGCCGCAGCGATAAGCGCCGTTGTTGTAATGATTCCCATCCCAGATCCTGTATCGTTTCCGTAACGCTGTCTCCCCTGTATCGTGACAATACGAAACGAGCTGCCCCTCTTTGATTCTCGCAGCTGAAATACGAAGATAAGTTGGTGATATTATAACAGTGAAAGCCTATTCGTGACGCACAAGATACCGTGCCCACGGGTGTAGATCCTGTAGGGGGATGCTCGTCCACTGCTGGTCGAGCTGATCTCTACGAGATTGCGAGAGTAACTCGGGCGTCCGATCCTTGTTTGTCGTGAGTGCGTTCGTGTTCTCTCGATAATCCATATTAAGTCCGGGACAATTCCCGGAGATAAATTAAATTGGTCCCAATCCCCCGGCTCCGACCAAGGTTTTCGGGAGGTTTTCCTTGGTTGTAAGGCGTATGCCGGAGCTGGTAAACCCCTCCCACTTATTCCCAATTGGGATTCCCCCTTTGCCCCACTATCAGCTTGTCTGATAATTGGCTGAATAGAACCGCGACTCTTTATGGGCCGGATCTCAAACAGCCCGCTCCACTCGTCGGAGTGGAGAATGAAAAGAATAAGGGTCTTTTTTTTTATTTTTTTTTTTTATTTTTTTTTTTTTTTTTCGTATTCGAGCTCTTCCGTATTTGCTGTCAGCAGAAGTGGACAAAAAACAGAACCCTTACAAAAGGTACATTAACATTAATAATTATGGTAAGCAGGAGTAGAATATAGGGAGCGTAAGGTTATTTACAACTTACTCAAAAACCAGACAGCGGTTGTCAGAGTTGAAGGGCATGAAAGGGATGCAGTCGTTGGGAAGGGAGTAAGACAGGGTTGTACCCTTTCTCCAATGTTATTCAATTTGTACATTGACAAAGCTTCAAAGGAAAGGAACGAGAAATTTGGACAAGGAATTAAAGTTCATAGTGAAGAATTAAAAACATTGCGTTTTGCTGACGATATAGCAATTCTGTCAGAGACAGCAAAGGGCCTGGAAGAGCAGTTGAACGGAATGGACAGTGTGCTGAAAGGTGCATATAAGATGAACATTAACAAGAGCAAAACTAGGGTAATGGAGTGCAGTCTAAGAAAATCATTCGATGCTGAAGGAATTAGATTGGGAAACGAAGCAATTATGGGGATAGATGAGTTTTGTTACTTGGGCAGTAAAATAACAAATGATGGTCGCAGTACAGAGGATATAAAATTCAGAATGGCAATGGGTAGAAAAGCGTTCTTGAAAAAGAGAAATTTGTTAACATCAAATATTGATTTAACCCTAAGGAAGTCCTTTCTGAAGGCATTTGTGTGATGTGTTGCCTTGAATGGGAGTCAAACATGGACGATAAACAGTGCGGACAGGAAGAGGATAGAGGCTTTTGAAATGTGGTGTTACAGAAGAATGCTGAAGATTAGGTGGGTGGATCGCGTAACTAATGAGGAGGTACTGAACAGAATTGGGGAGAAAAGAAATTTCTGGTATACCTTGACTAAAAGAAGGGATCGATTGGTAGGACACATTCTTAGACATCTAGGTATTGTGAATTTAGCGTTGGAGGGAAGTGTGTGGGGTAAAAACCGCAGAGGAAGACCAAGAGATGGATACAGTAAGCAGATTCAGACAGATATAGGTTGCCGTTCTTATGTGGAGATGAAGAGGCTTGCTCAGGTTAGAGTATTGTGGAGAGCTGCATCAAACCAGTCTGCGGACTGAAGATCACAGCAACAACAACAACACATGTTTTTATCATCTCTGTACTGTGTATGTTCGTCAGTTACTTCTACATGTGAACGATTTTCATATTCCTCCGTTTAACGCCATATCATTGCTTTTTAATCTCGCAACATATTGAAACTTCCTGGCAGACTAAAATTGTGTGCCGGAACCGGGACTCGAACCTGTCAGGAAGTGTCATATCAGTGCCCACTCCGCTGCACAGTGAAAGTTTCATTCTCGTAACATATTGTTTGCAACTGAGAAAACGCTTTGGAATACCACCGGTTTTGCGAATTTTCCGTATTTAATCACAGCTCTGGATAAACGCAAGAGATCAACAGCTCATATGAAATCTTTTACATCGTTGAAAACTTTAGGCACTGAACGGGTAGACCATTTACTGAATTATCAGTTACGTATTTTTTCACGAAGAATCCAAATCTTCAATAAAAAGTAAGCGTTAATATAATAGATTTCAAAGTTGCCTCCCACCACCCATCATGGGTTTCAGTAGGGTAGGGGGGGTCGAGTGTAGTGTCATTACATGTCCCCCTCAGCGCTTTAACATTTCCGTATTCACAGAATATATGACTTCAACTGCGAATGGGCAATTGTACTACTGCAGGATCAGAAGTGACGACTGTTCTTTCGGAACAGACGCCACATGTATATATATAATATGCCGGTGACGGGCAATGATCCTATCGTTATTGGGGAGGAGTGGGCAAGTTTGTGGCCCTTACTCTTACGGGGATTAATTTCTGTAACTACGAGTCTGAGTACTGTGGGCAGGGCGAAGCTGGGAATTTGTATCTGACGGGAGGCGTGCTTAGGTGGTCCTTGCAGGTGCGGTGATCACTGTGTCCCCAGTGGTGTAGGGGTCAGCGCAACTGCCTAGAAAGCAGGAGACCCAGGTTCGAATCCCGGCTGAATACACATTTTCAGCTTTGCCCAATCGCAGTTGATGTCATATATTCTATGAATATTAAATAATAACAACTGCAGGATCAGAAGTGACGTCTGTTCTCTCGGAACAGACGCCACATGTATATATATAATATGCCGGTGACGGGCAATGATCCTATCGTTAGTGGGGAGGGGTGGGCAAGTTTGAAGTCCTTACTCTTACGGGAATTAGTTTCATAACTACGAGTTTGAGTACTGTGGGCAGGGCGAAGCTGGGAATTTGTATCTGACGGGAGGCGTGCTTAGGTAGTCCTTGCAGGTGCGGTGATCACTGTGTCCCCAGTGGTGTAGGGGTCAGCGCAACTGCCTAGAAAGCAGGAAACCCGGGTTCGAATCCCGGGTGGGTACACATTTTCGGCTTTGCCCGTTCGCCGTTGAAGTCATATATTCTATGAATATTAAATAATAACAATTTCAGGATCAGAAGTGACGGCTCTTATTTCGGAAGAGACGCCACACGTATATAGCTTTAATATTTGGCGGTAACACTAGCATCGTTCGCTGCTAATTTCTTGAGATACTTGGCACGGTCACCATCAATATCTCGGAAACAGCGCACGATATCGCTCTTTTTTTTTCTTTCTTTGCATTTCTTTCTCGCTACAACCTTATATAGTACTGATAGTCCAAGCTACGAACCCAGCATACGCCAGTGATGAGTACAGTAGCTGCCGTTTGCCTGCCATTCGATGGAGCACACGCGCTGCCCGTGCAGCGAAATGAGCATTCGAGGCGACTGCGTAATTCGCCGTTAACGGAAGGCGCTGCGCTATTATTACTTGTCGCTAATCTGCGTCGCGCCACTAGTTACTCGCGGCTCGCGCAGTACAATCAATGTGCGTGCTTACCGCGCAGCGGGCCGCCGAACCGCAATTACATACACTCCGCTGTCTTCGTTACAGCCAGCTGGTCGAAACGTCAGTCCTATCATTTCGTATTTCCAAATTATTGATAAAGCAGAGGAAGGAAAAAGAATTACGAACGAAAGGATTGACTGTGGCTGCTTTAGAGCATTGAAATGGCGGGACAAGTGAAAATGTGAGCCACCCGGGAATCAAACTCGGGTCTCCCGCTTCGCGCCAGCGGTCGCCTTAACCCAGGATGATCAGATTATAAAAATCAAGATACGGGGACACAAATTACAAGTCGAAACGAAGCCACATTGTGTGAAACGCTTCGTGAATACTGAATCAGTAAATTGTTCAAATGTTTGTAGAGCTTATGGGACTTAACTAGGGGGTCATCAGTCCCTAAACTTACAAACTAGTTATGAACTAGCTACTACGAAGGACGGCACAAATATCCATGCCCGAGGGGGGGATTCGAACCCGCGACCGTAGTGGCCGTGCAGACTGTGACTTACGCGCCGCAGTACGCTCGGCCACCGTGGCCGACACTAAATCAGTAAATTGATTTGACTTTGTTGTGTCCCAGCCTCGTCGCCGCTTTTGTGTCTCGTTTCCGTCGTAGGTGTCGGTGGCCGAGTAGAAAGACCGACACAGGAATAAAGGATGCACGCTTGGGCAGGTAGGAGGTGACCAGCCAGTGGGACAGCAGAAACTAGAAACACTAGAGTAAATTAGAACGAGATAAATATTTCTTACAGACTTAGTAATACTTAACTTTTACATAGATCAGTACTGCAGAATGCTGATACATAGTTGAGCTAGAGGCCTGCCTAGTGCCTGTCCGATAGCCAAGTCTTCACTGGTGCCTATCTGATTCCGAAGTGTTAACTGGTTTCTATCTCAGTCCCAAGTGAATGATGTCGTTCAGTGGTGGCCACGAGCGGAGTTGTAGCAGAGGGCGCTCGTGGCTGACGTCGTAAGAACGCCGCGCCGTGCGTGCATGGCGGCGCGCGGCGAAAGTACGTGGCGCGCTCTTTGGACTTGTGTGACACCACAGAGTTTCAATAATTCGTCCATACCACAACTACATACATGACCATACCTTGCACTACTAAATACGTAAATATTGTTCACTCCTGGCCATTAAAATTGCAACACCACGAAGATGACGTGTTACAGACGCGAAATTTAACCGACAGGAAGAAGATGATGTGATATGCAAATGATTAGCTTATCGGAGCATTCACACAAGGTTGGTGCCGGTGGCGACACATACAACTTTCTGACATGAGGAAAGTTTCCAACCAATTCCTCATACACAAACACCAGTTCACTGGCGTTGCCTGGTAAAACGTTCTTGTGATGCCTCGTGTAAGGAGGAGAAATGCGTAGCATCACGTTTCCGACTTTGATAAAGGTCGGATTGTAGCCTATCGCGATTGCGGTTTATCGTATCGCCACATTGCTGCTCGCGTTGGTCGCGATCCAATAACTGTTAGCAGAATATGGTATCGGTGGGTTCAGTAGGGCAATACGGAACGCCATGCTGGATCCCGACTGCCTCGTAACACTAGCAGTCGAGATGACAGGCGTCTTATCCGCATGGCTGTAACGGATCGTGCAGCCACGTCTCGATCCCTGAGTCAACAGATGGGGACGTTGGCAAGACAACAACCATCTGCACGAACAGTTCGACGACGTTTGCAGCAGCATGGACTATCAGCTCGGAGACCGTGGCTGCGGTTACCCTTGACGCTGCATCACAGACAGGAGCGCCTGCGATGGTGCACGCAACGACGAATCTGGGTGCACGAGTGGCAAAACGTCATTTTTTCGGATGAATCCAGGTTCTGTTTACAGCATCATGACGGTCGCATTCGTGTTTGGCGACATCGCGGTGAACGCACATTGGAAGTGTGTATTCGTCATCGCCATACTGCTGTATCACCCGGCGTGATGGTATGGGGTGCCATTGGTTACACGTCTCGGTCACCTCTTGTTCGCATCGACGGCACTTTGAACAGTGGCCGTTACATTTCAGATGTGTTACGACACATGGCTCTACCCTTCATTCGATCCCTGCGAAACCCTACATTTCAGCAGGATAATGCACGACCGCATGTTGCAGGTCCTGTACGGGCCCTTTTGATACGGAAAATCATCTCCAAGAACAGTTCGACGACGTTTGCAGCAGCTGAAATTTGGTAATATCTGAAGCAAATATGTATCAGATCAGGAAAATCAGAGTACAGGTTTTCACGTTTCTGTTAATGCTGTCTCGTGACATCTCCCACAGTCGAACGAAACACCAATTATGATCGTGCTACGGTCTAGCTCAATTTTGTATTTCGTGCTTGTGGCACTGTGTTAGTATGAATGCTAGACTGTAGCATGTTATTTTCAATACTCAATACCGACATGTGCCTCTTTCTGTTTTTTATATGCGTATTTCACATCCCTCGACTATTTAGACGGATCGTAGTTTGCATCATCATTATGTGGGTTTGTGAGGTCATATGTGGATCTTACTGTTTTTTGTTACATTTATATCGATCTGTTGACCGTATAGACTGATCGTGGTTTACAGCACATGGATTAATGCGAGTTTCCTGTGATGTGTTGTTGTACAAGTTATCTTTCATTCTAGTATGTTACAACATATTTCATTTTTTCACCTTTCGTTGTCTAAGGTAGCCCTGACAATGGGGTGGATAATGCAGTTATAATTTTAGTATACCGCTGTCTTCAACGCCCAGTATGACATGAATACGTTAGACAACGATTTACTTTCTGGTTTGCAGTGATGTTTAAGTTTAATGACATGGTCTTTTACCTTATCACTGTTATTATGATGACAGTATTATTTGTCCTCCCGCATGTTTATGTAGATTTTCACCTTATATGGTAGCCTTCACTCGTCTTTACGACTTTAGTTGTTGCCTGATTAAAGTGCCAACGTTTTGCTTTTAGTATTCGCACTGTCCAGGTATACTTCTATACCTGGTTGTAATTTTAAGGTCCCTTGTGGCATTTTTACCCCTGTGCTTCAATTACAAATGTTTGTCTTTCGTTGTCTCAATTTAGAATAGTACAGTGTTTCTATAAGAAGTTGATTACTACATTTCTGTCAGGCGGAATATGTACCATGCACTTGCCAATAATGGTCATGATACGGTTTTTCCATATATATTTCCTTTACTGGTCATCTTTTGTGATATTTTAGTGATATGTTTTCTGTAACTTCATATATTTTAGTTTTTATACGTTTTTATTTTATATTAGTTCCGTATTTTCTATGTGACCGCGAACAAGTATATTGCATGTCTCCTTCCTTTGAGTATACGATTCATGTGTATATTTTGGGCTGGCCTAGCTTATTTAGTTCTTATGTGCCTATGCCGACAATTGTGGTAATGTTTTAGTCGCCAGAAACGACTCTGTTTAGTCGTTCACTATAATTCCCTTTGTCAGCTTTGGCATTGCAAATGTCGCTTTTATACGATTAATTATTATTTAAAAAATTAAGGAAATGAATGTTAATGTTGACTACGTTTGTACATATTCTTTGTGTGTATTGAATAGTGGTTTCATTCCAATATTGTATTTTAAGTGTGCTACCATACAATACCCTTTTGTTTTATATATTTTAATGTATTTGCCTTTGTCACTTGATTAGGTTTGTTTAATACACAGCGATCTCAAGATGGCATAGTAGAATGCCGAAACTGGTTGTAATACAGTAAATATTTTATTATACATACGGCTGTTGGTATCTCACTTCCTTCATAATCAAAAGTGAAATACATTATTGATAAATATGAAGCGATGAATTAAAATTTGTGGTGCGGCCGAGAATCGAACCCGGACCTCCATGCTTACAAGGCAGACCACCGTTAGACCACCACACCACTAACGATTAAGGCGCCTTGGAATAGTCTAAGTACGATTTCCCTCCACGTCTGCCTAGTAAGCATGGAGGTCCGGGTTCGATTCCCGACCGCACCACAAATTAATTCATTGCTTCATATTTATCAATAATGTCTTTGACATATTTGAGACGAAAATCCGTCTCAGGGATTGTTTATTTGTTTTAAATTGATATTTAAATCAAAAGTGAAGGCCGTAAACTCCACAAAATACGTAGGAGTTACTATTACTTCTAACTTAAATTGGAAAGAACACGTAGATAATGTTGTGGGAAAGGCGAACCAGAGACTGCGTGTTATTGGCAGAACCCTTAAAAGATGCAACAGAATTACAAAAGAAACTGCATACACTACGCTTGTCCGTCCATTTTTGGAGTATTGCAGCCCAGTGTGGGATCCTTATCAGGTGCGTTTGACGGAGGACATCGAAAGAGTCCAAAGAAGGGCAGCTCGTTTCGTATTGTCACGATACAGGGGAGACAGCGTTACGGAAATGATGCAGGATCTGGGATGGGAATCATTACAACAACGGCGCTTATCGCTGCGGCGTGGGATACTTACGAAACTCCAATTGCCAACATTCTCCTCCGAATGCGAAAATATATTGTAGACTCCCACTTACATAGGTAGAAATGATCATCGGAGTAAACTACGAGAAATCAGAGCTCGAACGACGAGATTGAGGTATTCTTTCTTCCCGCGCGGTATTCTACATCTACATGGGACACTCTGCAAATAACATTTAAGTGCCTGGCAGAGGGTTCATCGAAGCACCGTTACACTATTTATCTCCTATTCCATTCTCGAATAGCGTGCGGCAAGAAATAACACTTGAATTTCTCCGTTCGATCTCTGATTTCTCGTATTTTATTCAAATTCAAATGTTTGTATAGCTTATGGGACTTAACTACGGGGTCATCAGTCCCTAAACTTACAAACAACTTATGAACTAGCTAATCCTAAGGACAGCACAAATATCCATGCCCGAGGGGGGATTCGAACCCACGACCGTAGTGGCCGTGCAGACCGTGACTGGAGCGCCTCAGTCCCCTCGGCCACCGCGGCCGGCCCGTATTTTTTTCTGATGGTCATTTCTACCTATGTAAGTGGGAGTCAACAATATATTTTCGCATTCGGAGGAGAATGTTGGCGATTGGAGTTTCGCAAGTAGCCCATGCCGCAGCGATAAGCGCCGTTGTTGTAATGATTCCCATCCCAGATCCTGTATCATTTACGTAACGCTGTCTCCCCTGTATCGTGACAATACGAAAAGAGCTGCCCTTCTTTGGACTCTTTCGATGTCCTCCGTCAAACCCACCTGATAAGGATCCCACACTGGGCAGCAATACTCCAAAAAAGGATGGACAAGCGTAGTGTATGCCGTCTCATTAGTACTTCTGGCAATAAAACGCAGTCTCTGGTTCGCCTTTCCCACGACATTATCTACGTGTTCTTTCCAGTTTACGTCTGAAGTTATAGTAATTCCTAGGTATTTAGTGGAGTTTATGGCCTTCACTTTTGATTGATTTGTAAAGAAAATTTACTGGATTTCTTTTCGTACTCATGTTGACGACTTCACATTCCTCATCATTTAGAGTGCTTTGCCAATTTTAGACCATACTGATATCTTATTCAGATCGTTCTGCAGCTGGTTTTGATCTTCAGATGATTTTAGTAGACTGTAAATGACGGCATCATCTGCTAACAACCTAAGAGAGCTACTTAGATTTTCTCCCCTATCGTTTATGTAAATAAGGAACAGCAGAGGATCAATAACACTACCCTGTGGAACGCCCGATATCACCTCTGTTTTAGTCGATGCCTTACCATCGATTACTACGAACTGTGTCCTCTCCGACAGGAAATCCCCTATCCAATCCGATATATCATAACCACGCAATTTCTTTATAAGCCGTTTGTGAGGTACGGTGTCATAAGCTTTCTGGGAATCCAGAATGACGGAATCGATTTGCGAAGCCTTGTCGATAGCACCCATCACTTCGTGTTAGTAAAGAGCTAGTTGTGTTTCGCATGAACGATGTTTTCTAAATCCGTGTTGACCTTGGGTTAATAGATTAATATGTTCGAGATAGTTCGTAATATTAGAATACAGGATATGTTCCAAAACCCAGCTGCAAATTGACGTCAATGAAATAGGCCTGTAGTTTAGTGGGTTACTCCTACTGCCTTTCTTGAATATAGGTGTGACCTGGGCAACTTTCCAATCTTTTGGTACAGATCCTTCTATGAGAGAACGGTTGTATAAGGCTGTTAAGTAAAGAGCTATCGCTTCAGTATAGTCAGATAGAAATCTATTGGGTATACAGTCAGGACCAGAAGACTTGTTCTTGTTAAGCTATTTCAGTTGCTGCACTACTCCGATGATATCAACTTTTCCATTTATTTCATGCTGTGAAAACAAATTACATTTATTTTACTATTGTACTATTTGTAAAATTAGGCCTTAAAAGTCGTCAGTCTTATTTTGGTTTTTATCTTATTTTACCTTATGTGGTCATGTGGGACCCTTTTTACATACTTATGTAGTGGTAGCGTTGTCATCTGCAACCAAAATTATCTCTTTTAACGACTTGTGAGGTTTTTAAAAATGCTACTATCGTCTCCTTACTATCTATTACTTATAGTTTCTTTTGGCATACACTTATTCTTCCGCTCTCTTTTACATAGCAGACTTCTAATATTCATATTTTACGGACTTTTTCTATCACAATCACTTCCCACTTTAACAATTAGTCTGTGTTTACTTTATTAAGATGCACATGTGTCAGTTGACTTTCAGCTGTTCTGTCGTGGAATGGCAGTAGATTTGAATAATGTTTGTTTTTTCTCTGTGTGTTTTGTGTGTGTGTGTGTGTGTGTGTGTGTGTGTGTGTGTGTGTGTTTGTTTTAGCTGTCTATGTCATCCTTTCTGTACAATTCATTTAATGGGTGGAATAATGTATTTTTACATAGAGTGGTGTATTCGTTCATGACTGTTTTTCCTTCTGCTATTGCTTTTTTTATGTGGTAATTTTCTTCTATTGTGAGTTTGTGGCATAGGTTGTGGCTTGATTTTAATACCTTTAGGTCTGTTTCTACTTTGGTTGGGTAATGGTTGTGAGCTATTAGTTGGTCTGCAAAAGTACTGTGGGAACTGTTTTTAGTGCTCTGAGATGTTCTGAATATCTGGTTTTGAAATTCCTACAAGTTTGTCCAATGTATACTGACTGACATGTATTGCATTTGAGTTCATAGATGCCTGATTTGTTGAATTTGTCTGTTGGTGTAGTCTGTGTTAAGAGTTTCTTCATTACTGTGTTGTCTGTCCTGTATCCTATTTGGAGTCCCTGTTTATTAAATATGTTACGTATCCTGTTCACGTGGTACGTTTTCGCACCATAAGTAGCATTTTTAAAAACCTCACAAGTCGTTAAAAGAGATAATTTTGGTTGCAGATGCCAACGCTACCACTACATAAGTATGTAAAAGGGGCCGCACATGACCATAGAATGTAAAATAAGGTAAAAACCAAAATGAGAGTGACTACTTTTTAGGCCTAAATTTTACAAATAGTACAGTAGTAAAATAAATGTAATTTGTTTTCACAGCATGAAATAAACTGAAAGCCCACTGATGATGGCACAGAGGTGCTGAAACTAGTTTGGGTGCCAAATAAGAACAGTGTTTTGCATATCAGGCGCACCTCATACCCAGAAACTTGTCCTGAGAATTAGGGAACAGAACAAAGAAAAGATCAGCCAAATCGGTGAAGCGCTTTCATACGTGTGGTAATTCATCTTTATGAATATAGATGTAAATTTGTGGCGTGTTGTGGGTGTCGCCTGGCGACTGACGGTTGTTGTGGCTGTTGTTGTTGTTGTTGTTGCAGCTTTTGACAGTCATTCCAGTTCTTTAGATATTATACTTTTCAAGGAATGCTTACACGCTGACCATGTTGTCGTGTCAGTTACAGATTAAGTTTTCTGAATTTGTAAAACAAATTATTGCCAGTATTACATTAATTCATTAGATGGCATTTTAAGTCCATGTACTGATTTTGTGTATATCTAATATTATTTAATTTGCTTTCTATTGCAACCTATTATTGGTACATGTGCTTACTTTATGTTTCGGTATACAGCTGTAATATGCGATAACTTTGCTTCGTACCAATAAATGAACATTAACTGAGTAGCTATTAGTTTTTGCGGTGAGTTTACAATCTGGTAATATTCTTCAACCAAAGTTATCTGATATGTGTAGTTCAGCATAGGGCTAAAACACAGGGATTTTCTTACAAGAGTTACATACTGTATTAGACTGTTGCCTCTATGGAAATGTACAGTCTTTAGATGTTTCTCTAAGTAATATGTTACGTCTCAGTCCGCCGACTGGTTTGATGCAGCTCTCCACGCTACCCTGTCTGTGCAAGTCTCTTCATCTGAGAATACGTTCGTCAATGTACATCCTTTGGAATCTGCTTACTATATTCATCCCTCGGTCTCCCTCTACGATTTTTACCCCACACACTTCCTTCTAATGCTGAGTTGACGATTCCTTCATGTCTCAGTCTGTATCCCACCAACCTATTCCTTCACACAGCATCTGCCAAAAACTCCTTTCCTCCCAATCTGTTAAGCACGTCCTCATTAGTTACGTGATTTGCCCATCTAAACTTCATAATTCGCCTGTAGCACCACATTTCAAAAGCTTCTACCTTCTTTTTGTCTGAACTCCTTATCGTCCACGTTTCACTCCCACACAATGGTACACTCCAGACAAATGCTTTCAGAAAGGACTACCTAACATTTAAATTAATATTGGATGTCAACAAGTTTCGCTTCTTTAGAAACACTTTTCTTCCCATAGCCATTCTGCATTTTATATCTTCGTTACTTCGGCCATCAGAAGTTATCTTGCTACCCCAATAACAAAACTCATCTACTACATCTACATCTACATGGGATACTCTGCAAATCACGTTTAAGTGCCTGGCAGAGGGTTCATCGAAACACAATTATACTATTCGTCTCCCATTCCTTTCTCGAATAGCGCGCGGGAAGAAAGAACACCAGAATCTCTCTGTTCGAGCTCTGATTTCTCGTATTGCCGGCTGCGGTGGCCGAGGTGACTGAGGCGCTCCAGTCACGGTCTGCACGGCCACTACGGTCGGAGGTTCGAATACCCCCTCGGACATGTATATTTGTGCCGTCTTTAGTGTTAGCTAGTTCATAAGTAGTTTGTAAGTTTAGGGACTGATGACCCCGTAGTTAAGTCCCATAAGCTATACAAACATTTGAAAACAACATTTGTCGTATTTTATTCTGATGATCATTTCTACCTATGCAAGTGGGAGTCAACAATATATTTCCGCATTACTACTTTTATTGTTTCATTACCTAATCTAATTCCTTCAGCATCGCCTGAGTTTTTGACGCTACATTCCGTAACCGTACTGATATGAATTTCAAGCTGAAAACAAAGGGCATCTGATGATTTTTTTATGCTTATGGGACTTAAGCGCCTCGGTTGCACAGTGGTAGAGTACCAGACTACAAATCCAAAGGTCGCGGGTTCGATCCCCGCCTGGTCCTAGGATTTTTATCTGTCACTTTCCACTTCTTTCAC
This sequence comes from Locusta migratoria, assembly GCA_026315105.1. NCBI lineage: Eukaryota > Metazoa > Arthropoda > Insecta > Orthoptera > Acrididae > Locusta > Locusta migratoria. The sequence goes on along the minus strand of CM048752.1, from coordinate 92,676,196 downwards.
CTCTGGCAATATTGCTCATGTGAAATACACCGAGTAGCACCGTGGTTCGGAACCCACGTAAAACGGTAGGTCCCCCTATAACTGGCTGGGTAAGTCAGTTCGAAGGTCGGAGGAAGGCAATGGCATACCACCACCATACAGGACCATGCCTAGTAAAAGCACTGTGGTGTTCAAACCAATCTTCGGATTGATGACTGCTTTACTTTTTTCTTTTTTTTGGACTTAACTACTGGGTCATCAGTCCCTAAACTTACAAACTACGTATGAACTAGCTACAACTAAGGACGGCACAAATATCCATGACCGAGGGGGGATTCGAACCCGCGACCGTAGTGGCCGTGCAGACCGTGACTGGAGCGCCTCAGTCCCCTCGGCCACCGCGACCGGCGCATCTGATGATGGCAGTTTGCTGCCGAAACGCGTCGTGCTAATAAAATATTAGTGAAACGTGTACTTTTCAGTGATATTATTTCGTGAAAGCTCATAACGCAGCCCAAGAGCTGAAAAACTATGCATTGGGCATTTATGAATTGATGTTTAATTTAATTTGTGGCGTGTTGTGGGTGCCGGCTGGCGACTGACGGCTGTTGGTGTTGTTGTTGCTGTTGCAGCTGGGGTGCAACGCGCTGCTGCTGGTGGCGGCGAACGTGGCGGGGGTGTTCACGCACTACCCCAGCGAGCTGGCGCAGCGCCAGGCCTTCATCGAGACCCGCCAGTGCGTCGAGGCGCGGCTCAACACGCAGCGCGAGAACCAGCAGCAGGTGAGCGACGCCCACCACTGGCCGCTAGCACTGCCACGCCGAGCAGAAATCCACGCCATAAGCGGGTACTCAGAGCAAAAGCATATTGTACTAGAACTGACATGTGATTACATTTCCACGCTATTTGGGTCCATACATCCTGAGAAATCAGTACACAGAACAACCACCTCTGGCCGTAATAACGGCCTTGATACGCCTGGGCATTGAGTCAAACAGAGCTCGGATGGCGTGTACAGGTACAGATGCCCATGCAGCTTCAACACGATAGCACAGTTCATCAGAAGTAGTGACTGGCATATTGTGACGAGCCAGTTGCTCGGCCACCGTTAACCAGACGTTTTCAATTGGTGGGAGAATGTACTGGCCAGAGCTGGCCAGGGCATCAATGGAACATTTTCCCCAGCCGCGGTGGAGTGCCAGGTGAACGCATGATTTCAAAGCTAGGTGGGGCAAATAATTTCATTGTGACGAAACCGCAGCCGCGGTGGAGTAGCCGAGCGGTCTAAAGCGTCTCGCTGCGGAACGCGCGGTTGCCCGCCGTGGAGGTTCGAGTCCTCCCTGGGGCATGGGTGTGTGTGTCTGTTGTCCTTACGTTAGTTTACCTAGGTTTAAGTAGTTTGTAGGCTAGGACTGATGACCACGTAGTTTGGCCCCATAGATTGAACATTTGAACATTTTCCATATCCAGAAAGGCCCCTACAGGACCTGCAACATCCGGTCGTCCATTATCCTGCTGAAATGTAGGGTTCCGCAGGAATCTAATGAAAGATAGAGCCACGGGTTGTAACACATCTGAAATGTAACGGCCACTGTTCAAAGTGCTGTCGATGCGAAAAAGAAGTGACAGAGACGTGTAACCAATAGCACCCCATACCATCACGGCGGGTGATACGCCAGTATGGCGATGACGAAGACGCGCTTCCAATGTGCGTTCACCGCGATGTCGCCAAAGACGAATGCGACCATCATGATGCTGTAAACAGAACCTGCAGTCATCCGAAAAAATGACGTTTTGTCATTCGTGCACCCAGGTTCGTCGTTGCGTACACCATCGCAGGCACTTCTGTCTGTGATGCAACATCAAGGGTAACCGCAGCCACGGTCTCCGAGCTGATAGTCCATGCTGCTGAAAACGTCGTCGAACTGTTCGTCGAGATGGTTGTTGTCTTGTAAACGTCCCCACCTGTTGACTCAGGAATCGAGACGTGGCTGCACGATCCGTTACAGCCATGCGGATAAGATGCCTGTCAATCTCGACTGCTAGTGATACGAGGCCGTTAGAATCCAGCACGCCGTTCCGTATTGCCCTCCTGAACCCACCGATTCCATTTTCTGCTAACAGTAATTGTATCGCGACCAACACGAGCAGCAATGTCGCGATACGATAAATCGCAATCGCTATTGACTACAATCCGACCTTTATCAAACTCGGAAACGTGATGGTACGCATTTCTGGTCCTTACACGAGGCATCACAACAACGCAACGCCGGTCAACTGCTGTATCGGAAATCGGTTCCAAACTTTCCGCAAGTCAGCACGATGTAGGTGTCGCCACCGGCGCCAACCTTGTGTGAATGCTCTGAAAAGCTAAACATTTGCATATCACAGCATCTTCTTCCTGTCGGTTAAATTTCGCGTCTGTAGCACATCATCTTCATGGTGCAGCAATTTTAATGGCCAAAAGTGTATATGTTGCTAAAACGTGGCTCACGTTTCCTGTCAGAACTGCGTAAACATTCGTACAGGTGCTTTGAAGGTTCAAGCGTACAACGAGGGACTAACATTTTAATTATTCAGTGTCAGTGGTGAAGTGACGGGTGCAATAGCGTGGTCTCCCAACATTCTCCGGACAGTACTTGCTTCTCATCATAGCCTCTTCTGAAAAAAGAGAAAAAAAGTTCTGTGATACGAAACTAGAGACTTACTCCCTTTTGTTCAGTCTTACTATTGGCCCACTTTAGGTTACGGTTGTTCTTGTTGTGGTCTTCAGTCCGGAGACTGGTTTGATGCAGCTCTCCACAATACTCTATCCTGAGCAAGCCTTTTCATCTTCTCATAAGAACGGCAACCCACATCTGTCTGAATCTGTTTACTGTACACGTCTCTTGGTCTCCCTCTGCGATTTGTACCCCACACACTTCCCTCCAATGCTAAATTTACGATTCCTCGATGTCTAAGAATGTGTCCTACCTAGCGATCCCTTCTTTTAGTCAGGGTATGCCAAAAATTCCTTTTCTCACCAATTCTGTTCAGTACCTCTTCATTAATTACGCGATCTACCCACCTAATCTTCAGCATTCTACTGTAGCACCACATTTCAAAAGCCTGAATCCTCTTCCTGTCCGCACTGTTTATCGTCCATGTTTTACTTCCATACAAGGCAACACTCCACACAAATGCCTTCAGAAAAAACTTCCTTACACTTAAATTAATATTCGATGTTAACAAATTTATTTTTTTGAAAAATGCTTTTCTTCCCATTGCCATTCTGCATTTTATATCCTCTGTACTGCGACCATCATTTGTTATTTTACTGCCCAAGTAACAAAACTCATCTACCTCCTTTATTGCTTCGTTACCTAATCTAATTCCTTCAGCATCACCCGATTTTCTTAGACTGCACTCCATTACCCTAGTTTTGCTCTTGTTAATGTTCATCATATAAGCACCTTTCAGCACACTGTCCATTCCGTTCAATTGCTCTTCCAGGTCCTTTGCTGTATCTGACAGAATTACTATGACGTCGTCAAAACGCAATGTTTCTAATTCTTCCCCCTGAACTTTAATTCCTTCACCAAATTTCTTTTTGCTTTCATTCACCGCCTGCTCGATGTACAAATTGTATAGCATCGGTGAAAGGCTACAACCCTGTCTTACTCCCTTCCCAACTGATGCATCCCTTTCATGCCCTTCAACTCTCACAACCGCTGTCTGGTTTTTGTACAAGTTGTAAATAACCTTACGCTCCCTATATTTTACTCCTGCTTGCTTCAGAACTTGAAAGAGTTTATTCCAATCAACATTGTCAAATGCTTTCTCCAAATCTACAAAAGCTAAAAATGTAGGATTGCCTTTCCTTAATCTATCTTCTAAGATATGACGTAAAGTGAGTATTGCCCAGCTTTTCCATTCTCCTGTATATAATTCGTGTTAAAAATTTGCAACCATAACTTGTCAAACTGATGGTTCTGTAATTTTTACACCTGTCTGCGCGTGATTTCTTTGGAATGGGGATTATTGTATTTTTCTTAAAGTCTGAGGGTATTTCGCCTGTCTCATAAATCCTACACACCAGTTCAAATAGTCTTGTCATGACTGGCTCTCCCAGAGACTTTAGTAGCTCTGAGGGTATGTCATCTACTCCTGGGGCCTTCTTCCGACCTAGGTCTTTCAGGGCTCTGTCAAATTCATCTCTCAGTATAGTATCTCCTATTTCATCTTGATCTACTTCCTCTTCCCTTCCTACAACATCGTCTTTAAGTTCATTTCCTTTGTAGAGTTGCTCTATGTACTCTTTCCACCTTTCAGCTTTCCCTTCTTTGCTGAGAACTGGTTTCCCATCTGAGTTCTTGATATTCGTAGAGTTGCTTTTCTTGTCCCCAAATGTCTCTTTTATTTTCCTGTAGGCGGTATCTACTTTTCCCCTTGCTATACATTCTTCTACAGATTTGTATTTGGCTTCTAGCCACTCCTACTTAGCCACCTTGCACTTCCTGTCAATCTCATTTCTTAGTCGTTTGTACTCCATTTTGCCTGTTTCATTAAATGCATTTTTATATTTTCTCCTTTCATCAATTAAATTTAGTATTTCCTGTGATATCCAAGGATTTTTTGTAGGTCTTACCTTTTACCTACTTTGTCCTCTGCTGCCTTCACTATTTCAACTCTCAATGCTACCCATTCCTCTTCTACTGTTTTATTTTCCCCAGTTTCTGTAAATTGTTGCCTAAAGCTCCCTCTAAAATTCTTAAGAACCTCAGGTTCCTTCAATTTATCCAGGTCCCATCTCCTTATTTTCCTACCTTTTTGTAGTTTCCTCAGTTTCAGCCTACAGTTCATAACCAACAAGTTATGGTCAGAGTCTATATCTGCCCCTGGGTATGTCTTACACTGTAGAACCTGATTCCGAAATCTATGTCTTACCATTATAAAATCTATCTGATATCTTCCGGTGTCTCCTGGTCTCTTCCACGTATACAACCTTCTTTTGTGATTCTTGAACCAGGTGTTTGTTATAACTAAATTATGTTCTGTGCAAAATTCTACCAGGCGGCTTCCTCTTTCATTCCTTTTGTCCAGACCATATTCACCTACTATCTTCCCTTCACTGCCTTGTCCTACTACCGAATTCCAGTCTCCCATAACAATTAAATTTTCCTCTCCCTTAATTGTCTGAATAGTTTCCTTTAGCTCCTCATATATTTCTTCGATTTCCTCATCATCGGCAGAGCTAGTTGGCATATAAACCTGTACTACTGTTGTCGGTGTTGGCTTCGTATCTATCTTGACAATGATAATGCGATCACTGTGCTAGTCATAGTAGTTTTCCCGCAATCCTATTTTCTTATTCATTATCAATCCTACTCCTGTGATACCCCGAATTGATTTTGTATTTATAATCCTGTACTCACCTGACCAGAAATCCTGTTCATCCTGCCACCGAACTTCACTAATCCCCACTATATCTAATTTCAACCTATCCATTTCCCTTTTTAAATTTTCTAATTTTCCTACCCGATTAAGGGATCTAACATTCCACGCTACGATCCGTAGAATGCCAGTATTCTTTCCTGATGACAACAATCTCCTGAGTAGTTCCCTCCCAGAGATCCGAATGGGGGACTCTTTTACCTCCGGAATATTTTACCCGAGAGGATGCCATCATCATATGTTCATACAGTAGAGCTGCATGTCCTCGGGAAAGGTAACGGCTGTAGTTTCCCCTTGCTTTTAGCCGTTCGCAGTAACTGCATGGCAAAGCCACGTTAGCTGATGTTACAAGGCCAGCTCAGTCAATCATCCAGACTGTTGCGCCTGTAACTACTGAAAAGGCTGCTGCCCCTCTTCAGGAACCACACGTTTGTCTGGCCTCTCCACAGATACCCCTCCGCTGTGGTTGCACCTACGGTACGGCTATCTGTATCGTTGAGGCACGCAAGCCACCCCACCTCGGCAATGTCTGTGGTTCATGGGGTTACGGTAGTAACACTAAAAGTGGGCCTTTCCGATCGTCTTTTGACAGCTCGAAATTTAAATGAAAATAACGGCTTAACAATGCATCTGACACTAAAATTAAATAATCGAATTTGTAGAGAAGAAAAGTCTCTACAACTCTGCTCTCTTATGTTTCTTTCTTTCTTTCTTTCTTTCTTTCTTTTTTTTTATCTCTCGTATCGTTTCAGAAATATTTGCAAAATAACGGCGATTTTGGGATGTATGTCTGTCTGTCCGTAACGTGTTCCCTGATTGTTAAGACGAACCGTTGGTTTACATCTGGTGGCGAGTGGTTCCAGCCGTAGCGGTCCCCGAAAGCTAAGTTCCAATAAGTGTTTGTGTTATTGTAGTTAAATTATTAAAGTTTTAGATTTCAGGAGGTGTTATCGCGCTAGTTGTTTATTAACTTTAGTACTTTTCAACAGGTGACTTGCTGTTTTTAACGTAGTTGAGGTTGGGAAACTTTAAGTTACGGTATTTGATAACTCTTGTACTCTCACAGTGTTTAGTTATTTTATTAGTGACGCTTGAATTTGAACTTGTTTATACAAGCAACAGTGTAAAGTTTCTGTGGTAGTGTTATTTGCTCTTTTCTGATACTCTTAGTTATTGTTACTTGATTTGTAGAGACTGAGGTTTGTTGATTGCTGTAGTTAAAAGGTACTTCCTAGTTCTTTTGTAGAAACTTAACTTCATAACGTAGACGTCTAGTTCTTCTTAACAAATTATTGTAAAATTTTACCATGAGTGAAAAGTGTGGGCTCTGTCGTAGGGTCGTGCGTAGTGGGCTGCAGTGTGGGATTTGCAGTAAGTATTTTCATGGGGGGAGTGCAGTGGGGAAGACAGTGGGCATTGTGGTGAGGTTCTCTCCTGGAACTGTAGGATTTGCAGCAGGAATAAGAGGATTGAGGAGCAGGAGCGTTTGATCTGCGCCCTTCAGGTGCAGTTGAAAAACGCTGAAGAGGAACTAGGTAGGTTGAGGAGGGGAAGGGGGCTGGGGAATGGGAACTGGCAGTTGGCAAGAAGGTAGCTAGGAGAAGGTATTCAGATAGCTTTACATTGCAAGTTGCAAATAGGTTTTACCAACTGTCAGAGTTGAGTGGAGATGAACCTCCTGCAGCTGTAGGTGTAGGAAGTACGCAGCAGACCTTAGCTTTTGGTAAGCCGCAATGTGTAGAGAGGTCTCTTAGGAAGAAGAAGGTTCTGCTGCTAGGCAGTTCTCATGGCAGAGGTGTTGGCCAACAGTTGCAGGAAGTACTTGGGAGTGAGTACCAGGTCACCAGCATAGTGAAGCCTAGTGCAGGGTTAGCTCAGGTCACTTGTAACATAGGGGACTTATGTAGGAATTTTTCAAAAGAGGATCAGGTAGTTATAGTGGGTGGGGCCGGGAATAGTCTTGATAGGGACGGGGAATATGATATAGGCGGTGATCTGGAAAGGATAGCAAATGAAACTGGTGGCATGAATGTGCATTTCGTGCAGCTGTTTCAGCGTCATGATAGGCCTTGTCTTAATACGGCTGTCAGCCGTCTTAACATGGGGCTTGAGAAGGCGCTGATGACGGAGGGCATGGATCACATTGCAGTGGTGCCAGTTGAGACTATCCAAAGGTCGGATTTTACTAGGCACGGCCTGCACCTCAATAGGCATGGGAAGGGGAGGTTGGCAAAGCTCATAGGTGACAGTGTAGTAGGGATTGGGGGTGTCACTCATGGAAAAATTCCTGTAGTAGTTGGTGTTAGGGCTGCACCTTTTTTAGACTGAAGACAGCTGATAGATATTCCTGCTTAAAGAAATGCTCTAAGAAATGAACCACCTTTGACAAAGTCTAAGAATATAAGTAATAAGGGAATTACTGTTTTTCATCAAAATATACAGGGTATCAGAGATAAAGTTAATGAATTGCTTATTGATACTGATTCTGACATTATTGGAATTTCAGAGCACTTTTTAAGTGGTGTGACAATTCAGAGACTTCCTTTGCCAGGATACAGGTTAGCTGCCTTCTACTCTAGGAGTTCCTTGCAGTGTGGGGGAGTGGCCATGTATGTAAAAAACGATTTTTCATCGGAGTCAATCGATTTTTCTAAACACTGCACAGAACAGATATTTGAATGTTGTGCAGGAGTTGTTAATGTTAATGGAACTAAACTAGTAATAGTTGTTATTTATAGATCCCCTGACTCAGATTTTAAAATGTTTCTGCCCAAGCTGGAATTGGTTCTGGGTTCACTGTATAGGAAGTATAAAAATTTAATTGTGTGTGGAGATTTCAACATTAATTGTGTAGGTGATAGCTCAAGGAAAAGTCAGCTGTTAGATCTATTTAATTCCTATAACATGATGCAAACAGTATTTTTTCCAACGAGAGTGCAAGGAAATAGCAGTTCTACCATTGACAATATTTTTGTTCATTCTTCATTATTAGAGGGGCACTGTCAGCAGAATAGTAAATGGCCTATCAGACCACGATGCCCAACTTTTAATTCTAAAAAGTATTTGTTCTCAAACAAATGTTAAACATAAATATCAACTAATCAGAAAAGTTAATCCAGTTGCAATTGAGACCTTTTTAAGCCTAATTAAGGAACAAGAATGGCAGGATGTTTATAGTGCTGATTATGCAGATGATAAAATAATGCTTTTCTGAACACATTTATTATGCTGTTTGAAAGTTGCTTTCCGCTAGAACGCTCAAAACAGGATACTTTCAGTAACAGACAGCCAGGGTGGCTGACAAAGGGGATAAGAGTATCATGTAGAGCTAAGCGGGAGTTGTATCAAAATGTTAGAAGCAGTCAGAATGAAGATGCAGTAGCTCATTACAAACAGTACTGTAAGGTTCTGAAAAAAAGTCATTAAGAATGCAAAAAGTATGTGGTATGCAAAAAGAATAGCAAACTCTCGGGATAAAATTAAAACTATCTGGTCAGTCGTGAAGGAAGTGTCTGGTCAGGAGCAGCAGGTAGAAGATATAACGTCAGTGCGTAGTAGAAATGTTTCTGTTACTGATAAGTTAGATATATGTGCAATATTCAATAATCACTTTCTGAATATAGTAGAGGAACTAAACAAAACTCTAGTTTCTACAGGTAATCACATAACGTTTTTAGAAAATGCGTTTCCGAGGCTGTTACCTGAAATGGTCCTTCATGATACTTCCATAGGTGAGATTGAGTCAATAATTAAATCACTAAAGACTAAGGACTCTTGTGGATATGATGGGGTATCTAGCAGAATTCTAAAGTACTGTTCTCCATATGTTAGCCCAGTACTAAGCCATATTTGTAATTTTTACTTTCAGAATGGTCAGTTTCCTAACAGATTAAAGTACTCAGTAGTGAAACCGCTTTATAAAAAAGGAGAAAGGGATAATGTAGACAACTATAGACCTATTTCTATGCCATCGGTTTTTTCCAAAGTTATTGAAAAGGCTGTATATTCAAGATTAATTGATCATTTCAGTTCACATAATTTCCTGTCAAACGTACAGTTTGGTTTTAGAAGTGGTTTAACGACTGAAAACGCTATATTTTCGTTTCTCTGTGAGGCACTTGATGGGTTAAACAAGAGGCTACGGACATTAGGCGTCTTCTTTGATTTAACAAAAGCGTTTGATTGTGTTGATCACAAAATATTGTTGCAGAAGTTGGAACATTATGGAAGCCCACAACTGGTTCACGTCTTACTTTAATAATAGACAACAGAAGGTAATTCTCCGCAGTGTAGAAAATGGCTATGACGTGCAATCCCAATGGGGCACAATTAAGTATGGGGTGCCCCAGGGGTCTGTTTTGGGACCATTGCTGTTTCTTATTTATATAAATGATATGCCTTCGAGTATAACAGGTGATTGTAAAATATTTTTGTTTGCTGATGATACCAGCTTGGTAGTGAAGGATGTTGCTCGTAATATTGACACAGTATCAAATAATGCAGTTCAAGAGATAAGTTCATGGCTAATAGAAAACAAGTTGATGTTAAATTACAGTAAAACTCAGTTTTTACAATTTCTAACACATAATTTGACGAAATCTGACATTATGATTACACATAATGGACATGTGATAAGTGAGACTGAACAGTTCAAATTTCTAGGTGTTCATATAGACAGTAAGCTGTCATGGAAAGCCCATGTTCAGGATCTTGTTCCAAAACTAAATTCTGCTATATTTACCATTAGAACAATATCTGAGATAAGTGATTTTTCAACACGAAAAGTAGTCTATTTCGCTTACTTTCACTCACTTATGACGTACGGCATTGTTTTTTGGGGTAACTCGCCTGATGCAAAAAGGATATTTCTGGCTCAAAAACGGGCGGTTCGAGCAATATCTGGTGTAAGTTCGCGAACGTCATGTCGACCCCTTTTCAGTAGTCTGGGAATTTTGACTCTGGCGTCACAATACTTTTTTTCTTTAATGTGGTTTGTTGTTAATAATATCAGCTTATTCCCACGAGTTAGTAGCTTTCACTCGGTGAATACTAGACAGATGTCTAATCTACATTTGCACCACACCACCTTAACACTTGTGCAGAAAGGGGTGCAGTATTCTGCGGCATCCATTTTCAATAAGCTGCCACAAGAACTCAAGAATCTTAGCACTAATGCACACGCTTTTAAATCTAAATTGAAGAGTTACCTCGTGGCTCACTCCTTTTATTCTGTCGAGGAGCTCCTAGAAAAGTTAAACAATTAAGCTAATTCATTTTTTCTTTATTGATTCTTTTCACTTTGTCTTAAGATTGTCGTGTGCAAAGGACTACTTAAAATTTTTCTATTACCATTCTTGTGTAACAATGTATTGACTTGTTCCATGACCATGGAGTCTTACTCCTCAAGTGGGTCCTATGGAACAGAAAAAACAAATAAATAAATAAATAAAAACCTATCAGCACCAAATTTTGCACACATAATTGTATGCCGCCAGAGACCAGAACCTCACTTTTTCAAATTTTTCAGACAAAAAATACGGTAGTAATACCAAACAAAGCCGTTTATAATATAATTGTAATTGCAAACGAACCGTTCATTTGACACGAAAATTAAATAACCTAATTGGTAGAGGTGAAAATATTTCGGACTAGAAATACGGTAGTAATAACAAAAAAGCCGTTTGTAATGTAATTTTAATTGCAAATAAACCGAATTTGCAGAGGAGAAAATTCTCTACAACTTTGTTCCCATGTGGTTTTTTTTTTTTTTTTTTTTTTTCGTATCTCGTATCGTTTGTGAGATATTTGCAAAAATAACGGAGATTTGACACCCTCCATTAAATTAACGAAAACCAGCCGTTCGCAGATGCCACCGTGACATTCCTCGCCGAGAACTCTCTCTGGCATACGCCATCTTGCGTTGCGTATTTGATGATTTTCTTATTGTAACTTACACGTTGTTATTTCAAAGCAATGGCACACTGAGGAATTAACAAAAACACGTCGTCCTTCGTACGATAAATGATAATCCAGTGTCTACAAATGCCATATTAACATCAGTTAACAACGGGTAACAATAGTATAAGATTAGAGAAAACAACTCATAACTGGCACCTGTAGCGTAGTGGGCAATGCGTTGCGCTGTGACGCTGGAGATCATTGGTTCGAAATCCGCTGCTACCTAATTGTTTTCCTAAAAGGTTTCAGACACTCTTGTTAATTAATTTTTTTATTATTTACATTATTATTTTGGTCCAAAATGTTTGCAAAATTTTTAAAACTACTAATCTAATTTGGGCCGTAAAACACGTCAGTTCGATTTTTTTTAAATGTTCTAATTGCCCAGCCAGGTTCACGAAGCAGTTTCATTTCCTCTTCTTTCTTCGTTGCGTCCTGTTCTTCCAGTAGGGTAAGGTGGTACAGTTGCGATGATTTCGGACAAATGTTAATGTTTGTATTCACACAATATATGACATCGCCGCAGTGGAGAAGCCGAGCGGTCTAAAGCGTCTCGCTGCGGAGCGCGCGGTTGCTCGCCGTGGAGGTTCGAGTCCTCCCTGGGGCATGGGTGTGAGTGTTGTCCTTAGGTTAGTTTACCTAGGTTTAAGTAGTTTGTAAGCTACGAACTGATGACCACGCAGTTTGCTCCGATTTACAAACATTTGAACATTTTATATGACATCAACTGCGATTGGGCAAAACTGAAAATGTGTACCCAGTCGGATTCCCCACTAAGGGAGGGGTGGACAAGTTTGAAGCCCTTACTCTTACGGGAATTAGTTTCATAACTACGAGTTTGAGTACTGTGGGCAGGGTGAAGCTGGGAATTTGTATCTGACGGGAGGCGTGCTTAGGTAGTCCTTGCAGGTGCGGTGATCACTGTGTCCCCAGTGGTGTAGGGGTCAGCGCAACTCCCTAGAAAGCAGGAGACCCGGGTTCGAATGCGAGCTTTGTTCAGAGTTTCAGCTTTGCCCAATCGCAGTTGTCATATATTCTGTGAATATGAAAGAATAACAACTCAAAAGTTCAAATGTTTGTATACCTTATGGGACTTGACTGCTTATGAACTAGCTAACACTAAGGACGACATAAATATCCATGCCCGAGCCGGTATTCGAATCCCGACCGCCGGCCGCGGTGGCCGAGGGGACTGAGGCGCTCCAGTCACGGTCTGCACGGCCACTACGGTCGGAGGTTCGAATCCCCCCTCGGGCATGGATATTTGTGCCGTCCTTAGTATAAGGTAGTTGATAAGTAATTTGTAAGTTTAGGGACTGATGACCCCGTAGTTAAGTCCCATAAGATTAACAAACATGTGAACATTTGAACCCCCGACCGTAGTGGCCGTGCAGACCGTGACTGACGCGCCGCAGTTTCCTCGGAATAACAACTGCAGGATCAGAAGTGAAGTCTGTTCTTTTGGAATTGACGCCACATGTAAATGTTATTGTAACTGGAAATATATTGATAAAGGTAATAATATTAACAATGCCACTTGTTCTTGAATGTTTAACGAATATGTAACAAAAACATTAGGCAGTTACAAATGTTGGTATTAATACAGAATTGAAAAAAAAATCCATCGAAAATGTACCACACTAGAATTTTGATCACTGGCATCTTCCACATAAAAAGCACTTTCGCCTCAGGCGCTAACGCATACTTCCTGGTACCAAACTTTGCATGTTTGGCAGTGAATCCAGTCGCCCTCCACTAGAAAATTTATTAGAGCGCGTTAGACGAAGCAGCTTCACTTACAACAGGAAGAGAAATTATATCTCGGTAGCACAAAGTGTTGTATTCTTGGAATAGACAAGAGGAGCTGTAGAAATAAAGCTGCTACTCTGCAACGCCAGACAAAATAAAGTACGAGACTGACAAATGGCGAGAAACCTTAGGCTGTTCGGAATAGTAACTATATCAAATTTGTACCACCTTACCCAACTCCTTCATCTTCTCCCTTGTGGCCTTTTCCTTTCTTCTTTCCATGTTGTTCCTGATCTCTTATTTTTTCTGACTTCAAAGTTTCTAAATTTAGTATTTTATTCTTAAAAGTGTGTCTGTCTGCTATTTCTGATTCTTTGATGTTGTTTCTTCCTAGTTCTTCTCTCACTTCTGTGATCCATGCTAGTGTTGATTTCTTTTGCCAGAAATCAAGTAAAATTTGTTAAGTCAGACTGTCCTCTCACTTATTCGGAAAAGATGAGCAAAGAAGATTAACCTTGGCTTTGCCATTACTTCCGATATTTTATCTATATTTTCGTAACCACTCCAGACCTGAGGTAGTAGTTGATGTGACACTAATATAGAGAGGGACGTTTAAGATACGAAACACATACAATAAATCATTACAAAAAAGAAAATATATTTATTTTCAAAAATTTTGTACCCACACAATTGTCTATTTTGGGCCATCACTACAAATTTTTGTTATTTGTACCGTCTTACAGTAACATGCCTTTGAAAGAGATGACATAATTATACCACAGGATCATATAAAATCAACTAGCTTCACATGTCAAAACAAGAATATCAACGCCTTGTCAGCAAGTCTTTCTCGCCGCCATGGTAAATGTACTGCAAGTCTGCCGACTGCTGGTGCCACCCAGTGTAGAAACACGGAACTAAAACATGTTGCGCACGTTTGTGTGATGCACGACCGAACTTCCTAGCGTGAATCACAGAGAAATAAAGCCAGCAAACCAGAAACGCACAATTGTGCGTGCAGGACCTGAAAGGCATAAGCCTCCTTGTTGCTTTTTTCCCCAACCATCTGCAGTTTGTATCAAGAACCTTCATTCTGTGTTAAAGCATCACCTGCATACAAAAAAATGTTTCAAATGTTTGCATAGCTTATGGGACTTAAGTACGGGGTCACCAGTCCCTAAACTTACAAACTACTTGTGAACTAGCTAAGACTAAGGACGGCACAAATATCCATGCCCGAGGGGGGATTCGAACCTCCGACCGTAGTGGCCGTGCAGACCGTGACTGGAGCGCCTCAGTCCCCTCGGCCACCGCGGCCGGTTCATACAAACATGCCGGTCTTACTACAGTAGCACAGTGTTTTAGTTGAGTTTAGTTTTAGTATTCTTACTTACGAATATGTGTATATCTGCAGCTCATTCCGCGGAAAGTAAGTAGAATAAAAACATAAATTCCTGTCGCGGTCTGTTTTTACGTGAAAGGCACTTTATTTGACGTGTAAAAATTCGATACGGAGTTCAATGATTCGTACATTTTTATGCTTCACTCGTCTTTCGTTTAAAAACATATACTTTTGAGTGTAGTTACTTTTGCTTAAAAAACGACTGTCTCTGAATATTTTTGCTGTTTGTGCTTTGATGGGGAACTTCTTGTTTTTCGATATTTTGTTGTCACATTTGTGAGGATGTCCCTTGAGCTACAGCTGTCGTGGCTGATCTGGTACGTTAAATAAAGTAGGTACTGTATTCCAACTCTTACTGGCGTCACTGAAATTCTATTGGCGAAACTTCGTATTTCAGACAAAGGTCGGGTTTTCTGCTGTTTATTAACCATTTTTGTAGTTTATAGTAGAGGAAAATCTTCATTAGAAAGCACTAGATTTCAAGACAAACTTAAATAACCTGTCATGCAATGTGCCGTTTCATACCTGCCAATATTTCTTAAGAAACCATATAATGATAATTGTCGAGTTATTTTGTAATCATTGACGATTTTTATGTCACTAAACACCTTACGTGATGTAAAAACCACGTTAAAATCAATTTAAACAACGCTATTCACACTCATCAGATTCCGCATTCACAAGTGTACCTCGCCAGCCGCTATATGTGTTATACTCTGGCGTGGTCCCCTTAATCTAACTCTTCTCTTAGTGACGATACGCCAGATACTCTTTTTCTCTCCAATTCTGTTGAGCACCTCCTCATCAGTTACGTGATCTACCCATCTAATTTTCATCATTCGTCTGTAGCACCAGATATCGAAGACTTCTATCATCGTTTGGTCTCAACTCCTTATCGTCCACGTTCACTCCCATACAACGCTACAGTCCAGACAAATGCTTTCAGAAATGACTTCCTAACATTTACATCAATGTTGGTTGTTAACAAGTTTCGCTTTTCCTTCCATAGCCATTCTCCGTTTTATACCTTCCATATTTCGGCCATCGGAAGTTATCTTGCTACCCATATATCAAAATACATCTACTACTGTTATTGTCTCATTACCTAATCTTTCAGCATCATCCGATTTCCTAACATTACATTACATCACATCACACTCTTTTACTCTTGTTAATGTTCATCTTATAAGACACTGTCCATTCCATTCAACTGCTGTTCCAGATCCTTTTCAGTCGCTGACAAAATTACTATGTCGTCAGCAAAGCGTGAAGTTTTTATTTCTTCTCCCTGAACTTTAATTCCCCTCTCCAAATTTCTCCTTGCATTCCTTCAGCGCTTGCTCAATGTACAGATTGAACAACATTGGGGAAAGGCTACGAGCCTGTCTTACTCCCTTCCCAACCAGTGCGACCCTTTCATGCCTTTCGACTCTAATAACCGCTGTCTGATTTTTGTATACGTTGAATATAACTCTTCTCTGCCTATGGTGTACAAATTGTCAATTGACTCTAAATAATGAGAAGTGTGAAGTCGTCCACATGAGTACGAAAAGAAATCCGTTAAACTTTGTTTACAAGATAAATCAATCAAAAGTGAAGGCCATAAACTCCAAAAAATACATAGGAATTACTATTACTTCAGACTTAAACTGGATAGAACACGTGTATAATGTTGTGGGAAAGGCGAACCAGAGACTGCGTTTTATTGGCAGAACCCTTAAAAGATGCAACAGAACTACTAAAGAGACTGCATACACTACGCTTGTCCGTCCATTTTTGGAGTATTGCTGCCCAGTGTGGGATCCCTTATCAGGTGGGTTAGACGGAGGAGATCGAAAGAGTCCAGAGAAGGGCAGCTCGTTTCGTATTGTCACGATACAGCGGAGACTGCGTCACGGAAATGATGCAGGACCTGCGATGGGAATCATTACAACAACGGAGCTTATCGCTGTGGCGTGGGCTACTTACGAAACTACAATCGCCAACATTCTCCTCCGAATGCGAAAATATGTTGTTGACTCCCACTTACATAGGTAGAAATGATCATGAGAATAATATACGGGAAATCAGATCTCGAACGGAGAGATTCAGGTGTTCTTTCCTCACTTAAATGTGATTTGCAGAGTATACCATGTAGATGTAGATGACAACATTTTCTATGCACATTCAAAGTATTTTTGTGACATGATTAACGTTTCACGTCGCGGAGACAGCACGTATACTGTACGAGTCGTAGCGCGGCCGCTTAATACAGGCGGCAGTGTCCGCAGCGTTGCAATGCGCATGCGCGGCCGAGGTTCATATTCTCTGCTGAACCCCCTGGAGGCAGCATATGGGCAGCATGGAGGGGCGAGGGGAAGCGACGCTTCTAACACTGGCGTCGGAGCTGCTAGAGACGCCAGCTCCTGGCTACTCGAGATCTGGCGGTTACGCACGAATGGTCCCGAAGCAGAGGCAATGGAGCTACCGCGCACCTCGCCTTGCGCATACGCAAATTTTCCATTTTGTGTCCCAGCCTCGTCGCCTCTTTTGTGTTTTGTTTCCGTCGTAGGTGTCGGTGGCCGAGTAGACAGACCGACACAGGAATAAAGGACGCACGCTTGTGCAGGTACGAAGGTGAGCAGCCAGTGGGACAGCAGAAACTAGAAACACTAGAGTAAATTAGAACGAGATATATATTGCACAGAATTTATACAATACTTAACTTTTACATAGCTCAGTACTGCAGAATGCTGATACATAGTTGAGCTAGAGACCTGCCTAGTGCCTGTCCGATAGCCAAGTCTTCACTGGTGCCTATCTGATTCCGAAGTGTTATCTGTTTCCTATCTCAGTCCCAAGTGAACGATGTCGTTCAGTGGTGGCCACGAGCGGAGTTGCAGCAGAGGGCGCTCGTGGCTAACATCGTAAGAACGCCGCGCCGTGCGTGCATGGCGGCGCGCGGCGAAAGTACGTGGCGCCCACTTTGGACTTGTGCGACACCACACTCCATGAAGGCAATATCCGCCCTTAATATTTCTTTTTCGCGCACTGAAGATTCATCAAAAACACTTATTCGAGAATGGAATGGTAGCTGAATAGTGTAAAGGTGGTTCGATGAACGCTTTGCCAGGCACTTAAATGTGATTTGCAGAGTATCCCATGTAGATGTAGTTATTTTACCGCTGCTACCTTCACTGTTTGAAACAGTTTATTCCAGTCGACATTGCCAAAAGCTCTCTCCAAATCCACAAACGCTAAGAAGGTACGTCTGCCTTTCCTTAATCTATCTTCTAAGATACGTCCGCCTCACGTGTTCCTGGACTGCTCGTGAATGGTAACTGGTCTTCCCCTCTTCCCCGACGTCGGCTTCCAGCGGCTTTTGCTGCTGCGCCTCATGAATCCGTGAGCACCGCAGGCCACTTTCTACCCTACCTCTGGCTGCGCTCTGAGTTAGGACGTCGCCTTGAGCAGGGCTTGACGCCGCTTACGCCGCTATGAAACCCACCGCTAGCGTCCCGTGAGAGCTGCCGAGCAGCGGCCAGCCTCATGCATGTATGTATCTCCCTCCCACAGGCGCCAAACTCGTACACGGACTTCACGTAACTCGGCCATACTTCGGCTGCCCGTCACTTCCAGCTCTGCGAGTCTCCATCAGGCGGTCGCCTCGGTTTCTCGTGGGACGATTCACAGTCTTCCATATTTTCGCCCACTTTCTACATCCACATGGGATACTCTGCAAATCACATTTAAGTGTCCGGCAGAGGGCTCATCGAAACACCTCCATACGTATTTGATGATTTTCCTATTGTAACTTACACGTTGTCATTTCAAAGCAATGGCGCACTGAAGAATTAACAAAAAAGACGTCGTTCTTCGTACGATAAATAATAATCTACGGCCGAGTGCACCAACCTCGGTCAAAAGTTAATCGCGGTCAAGTCGGCATTTAACCGCCGTCAACTCAAGTTTCTGGTGCACCGACACCGATCAAAGTTAAACGAGGGAGTTGATCGCGGTTAAATTTGACCGCGGCTGACGCCCGGTTTTGTCGAGATGATCATGGTTATAGGAGTGTGCAGTATCAAGATGGCGGCGCGTTTTGCTGTTTTAGACGGAATTGACAAAGATTTATTTTACCCCAATCACTTAAATCGGGATCAAAACCGGAACGTCGCGATTCTGGAAAGGGGGACTCTTTTGAAGATTACAGTGACAAAAAGTTCGAAGAAAGATTGTTTGTCCAAAGAAATCAATGACAGGTTAGAATTTCCTACCGATAGAAATAACCCTATTTCGCCTATGAACAGACTATTGATTACGCTAAGAGCATATGCAACTGGTGCATTTAACATACTTATTGGTGACAACAGTAATATATATCGCGACGACACATTGCCAGGAAGAGCAGTTCGCCGCGCCATAATTAATGAATATTTCCAGTAAGGTAACTATCAAATTCAGAAAAAGTTTTGAATAAAAAATTACGATATGTTCCGTAACTATAATCGTAAAGCTTTCGTGTTATTAAAACATGTTATCTGTATATTTCTGTTACCAGGTGAACATGCGGTGCATGGGAAAGTACGCTGTGAACAACAATGACATTTGAGTTGATTTGTTCGAAACAATAAATCATAATTTAAGTAATTATATAAATCTGTCTTAGGGTGTTTTTTTTTAATAATAATTTCTCTTTGCAATATGACTGGATTCGGTAAAATTTTACGACGCTTCTCGCTGGGCTCCAGTGCTTATGTTGGCAACAGATGAACAATGAAGTGTAGAATTGCGTTAATATTTTTCACGAGCTACATAGTAAATGTTATTGCTGCTCGTTTCACTCGCAGCAAAATTAATACTGTACCTGCTCTATGGTCGACAGGTTCTTCTATGTACCCTTATCCGTTCAGAAAAAAATAATTTTCGTTTTAATTGCAGTTGTCACGGAAAAACATTTACTAGTCATCTGAGTTGCCATCATTACCATTGGTGCCAACATAACCACTGCAGCCCGGCGAGAAGCGTCGTACAATTTAACCTTATTTACAATCTTGTACATACAAATCACGTGGTAGTGCTGTCATTCACCAAAGATAGTCGAGTATACACAGGTAGGTAAGTTCAACTAACACGTTTGTATCACTTGGGTGCCTTCCATTGCGCTACACGGACTAGATGACGATCAAGTGTACGATTGGCTGACGACGGTTTGCTGACCGGTGATGAACGCTGGTGCACCGCAGAGACGTTTTGACCGCGGTTAACTTTTGACCGTGTTCTCGGAACCCTCGATTATCGTGCTTTTTGACCGAGGTTGGTGCACTCGGCCACTAGTGTCTACAAATGCCATATTAGCATCAGTTCACAACAGCCATGAGTAGTATGAGATTAAAGAACAGAACTGCTAACTGTTAGCTGTAGCGCAGTGGGCGATGCGTTGGACTGTGATGCTGTTAGTATTTCGGAACACGCCATTGCCTAATTTTTTTTCCTAAGAGGGTTTCAAACTCTCTTATTAATTAATTTTTTATTAATTAGGTTATTATTTTGGTCCAAAATGTTTACAAAAACTTATAAGACTACAAATCTAAAGTGGGCCGTAAAACACGTCAGTGCGATTTTTTTTTTCAGGCTGTGACGTGCTTCTCGCCCTGAGGGGGCCTCCAATTCTTTTTTTATAGTAATACATGTACTTCCAAGTGCAGGGAGGCGGACTTGCGGAGCCTTAGTCTGTCACTGGTGTGTGGAAATGTATGAACACACTCAAGTATTTATTACAAAAAAAAAAAGTCTTATTAGTTTTCCTTTTCCATTTTTTCATCTTTATTTTCATTGGAGTTTATAATGTTCTGTTATAAATACATCCTACCTGTCTCTTGGTTTAGTAATTGATTCCTTTCCCCCTTTTTTTTGTCTGGCCCGCCACAGTGATAAAAGTTGATAATGTGGCTGCCGTCGAAGTAAAGTTGGACACCCCTGCTCTACACCAACCATAAAATAGACTCCCGCAACCCCCTGGTCCACCCCATCCTTACCAACCCTGGGCCTCTGCCACGCCTCTACCGCGTTATACCACCTTCCCTTCATCTCCACACCCTCCACGTCCTCTCCCAGGGTAATTTCCGCCGCCTCCCCCTCCCTGATGACGTCCTCCGTTCCGACATCTACCCGTCCTACCAGCTCTGATCCCCCACCCATGGATAAAGTGCCCCCTCTCCCCCTCCATCTTCCTTCCCCCCGCTTGACTATCCCCCTCCCTCCCCTAGGGTCCCTACGCCTCTTCTTCCCCCCTCTTCTCCTCTTCCTCCGCGCCTTCCGCCTTCCCCGCGCGGTCCTGCGACGTCAGTTTTAACAGTGCTTCGTCCAGTGTTGTCTGTGAAGTACTACAGTAAGTGTTTTTTATCTGCATCCGCCGCCAACAAACAAGCATCGCATCTACATCTACATGGGATACTCTAAATCACATTTAAGTGCCTGGCAGAGGGTTCACCGAACCACAATTATACTATTCCTCTCCCATTCCATTCTCGAATAGCGCGTGGGAAGAAAGAACACCTCAATCTCTCCGTTCGAGCTCTGATTTCTCGTATTTTATTCTGATGATCGTTTCTACCTATGTAAGTGGAAGTCAACAATACATTTTCGCATTCCGAGAAGAATGTTGGCGTTTGGAGTTTCGCAAGTAGCCCACGCCGCAGCGATAAGCGCCGTTGTTGTAATGATTCCCATCCCAGATCCTGTATCATTTCCGTAACACTGTCTCCCCTGTATCGTGACAATACGAAACGAGCTGCCCTTCTTTGGACACCTTCGATGTTCTCCGTGAAACCCACCTGATAAGGATCCCACACTGGGCAACAATACTCCAAACAAGGACGGACAAGCGTAGTGTATGCAGTTTCTTCAGTAGGTCTGTTGCATCTTTTAAGAGTTCTTCCAATAAAACGCAGTCTCTGGTACGCCTTTCCCACTACATTATCTACCTGATCTTTCCTGTTTAAGTCTGAAGTGATAGTAATTCCCAGATATTTAGTGAAGTTTACGGCTTTCACTTTCGACTGATTTATCTTGTAAACAAAGTTTTAACGGATTTCGTTTCGTACTTATGTGGACGACTTCACATTTCTCGTTATTTAGAGTCAAATGCCAATTTTTACACCATACTGTTATCTTATTCAGATCGTTCTGCAGTTGGTTTTGATCTTCATATGATTTTACTACACGGTAAATGACGGCGTCACTTGCAAACAACCTAAGAAAGCTACTTAGATTTTCTCCCAAATCGTTTATGTAAATAAGGAACAGCAGAGGACTTTAGGTAACGGTAGTAATACTATAAGTGGGCCTTTGGGATCGCCTTGTGGTAGCTCCAAATTTAAATGAAAATAGCAGCATAACCGTCGATATAGAACTTTGTATACGAGAATATTATATACAGCTTTGCTACCTTATGGTTTTTTTCCATATCTCGTATCGGTTGAGACATATTTCCAAAAATAACGGCGATTTCACGACATTGTGTGTCAGTCCGTAACGACTTTTTAAGTCCAACAGAGACCACAAACCTCCCATTTTCAATTTTTTCGGACAAAAGATACGTCAGTAACACTAAAAAGACCCATTTGTAAGGTAATTGTATTAGCAAAGAAACCGTTCGTCTGACACGAAAATTGAATAACCGAATTTGTAGAGCAGAAAATTCTCTACAACGTCCGTCTGGGCCGCGGCGGAGCGGCCGATCGCATTGAGGCGCTACGCTACGATTCTCCGAGACAGTTCCCCATCGGAGGTTCGAATCCCCTCTCGGGCATGGATGTTTGTGCCGTTCTTAGTATAAGGTAGTTCCTAAGTAGTTCGTAAGTTCAGGGACAGGTGACCCAGCTGTTAAGTCCCTTAAGCACTACAAACATTTGAACATTTTCGTTTCTTCTGTTATGTTTGTTTCTTTTTTTTTTCGTAACTCGCACCGTCACAGAGTTATTTGCAAAAAAATAACTTTACGTAAACAAGCCGCTAGGAAATGTCACGTGACATTCCACGCCCAGAACCCTCTCTGGCATACGCCATCTTGCTTCCTGTTTTTTATGATTTCCTTATTTTAACTTACGCGTTGTCATTTCAAAGCTGCAGCGCACTGACGAATTAACAAAAGCGTGTCGTTCATAGTACGATAAATGATAATCTAGTGTCTAAAATCTTCATTCAATTGTTAGCAACTTCCAGCAATAGTACGAGAATTAAGGGATACAGATGTAGTTGTTCGCTGCGGTGTAGTGGGTAAGTGCGTTCCTCAAAATGTTCAAAAGTTTGTTAAGCTTAAGGGACTTAACTACGGGGTCACCAGTCCTTAAACTTACAAACCACTTATGAACTATATTTTCTTTTATGAATTTATCAATTGTTTTTAAAAAAATCAATTGTTTTAAAAAAATCAATTGTTTTAAAAAATTGACTGTAAGACTTTATATAATAAAAGAAACACTATTTTGAAAATTGAGTTAAAAATGTCCTCTCATAAAACAACCAATAAATTCTGGAGCCGCGTCATCTGTTTTTATTGAGATCCTTTTATATATACAGGTCCACCACCGGTTTCGCCTCAATAGAGACGCATCTTCTGGTGTTAATTTTTTTTTTCTCTCGTCATAATTCGTTACGGAGTCCCAACATTCTAGTTGTCCCACATTTTAACTAACGTCCATGTTTTTAATCCTGAAAGACACCGATTTGATTTTGGAATTGGACCCGTGTATTCGGCCCTATTGAATTTTTAACCAATTGACGGATGAAAGCAACTAGAATGTTGGGACTCAGTAACGAATTATGACGAAAGAAAAAAAAATTAACACTTGAAGATTCGTCTCTACTGACGCGAAACCGGTAGTGGACCTGTGTATAAAAGGATCTCAATAAAAACAGCTGACGCGGCTCCAGAATTTATTGATTGTTTTATGAGAGGACATTTTTAAGTCAATTTTCAAAATAGTGTTTCTTTTACTATATACAGTCTTACAATCAATTTTTTAAAACAATTGATAAATTCATAAAAGAAAATGTATTTACTCAGCTGCGGATGCCCCAATTATAAAATAACTTGTACTTAAAAACTAGCTACTACTAAAGATGACACAAATATCCATGCCCGGGGGCATTCGATCCCGCGACCGTAGCGAAGTGTCGTTGCGTTGTTATCCATGTGGTCGGTAGATCGAAATCCGCCGATTCCATTTTTTTCCGCCTTAGCTCCTAAAAGGGCTTCCGGAACTCTTATTATTAAAATATAGCTATCTTCTGCGATGTTTATAGAATTTTGCAGATGTAAATAAGAGTGTTCCCTCTAAAATGTGCGTTTGTTCTATTTCATGAACATTTCGTGAAAAACGTAACAACGAATTGAACAATGGTCTTCCGAAGCATTTACACAACAACGTGGAGAATACTGTTGTAGCGATACATGATTAAATTAATATTCTTTTTATCGATCAGCGACGCTTGTCGCCGTGTTTCCCTCCTTCTCGCAATATTTTATCTGTGGAAATGTTTTTTCGCTCGTCTTTCGTTTCTTCCGGCGTGTCGAGAGGACCGAACCGCCATCATTAACACTCTCTCTCTTGTTTGACATGGACATACGCAGACTGCTTTGTGATGTGAGTGTGAGTGCCGTTAAATTTTACTTTAAAATATGTCCTCTTTTGTTAAGAGCCATGTCTCCACCCTGTTTTCATTTTATAA
Source organism: Locusta migratoria (assembly GCA_026315105.1). Lineage (NCBI taxonomy): Eukaryota > Metazoa > Arthropoda > Insecta > Orthoptera > Acrididae > Locusta > Locusta migratoria. Next base: position 92,651,961 of record CM048752.1, on the reverse strand, counting down.
TGTCCCATCCTTCCTTCATTATTCATTTTCTTGCAGATTTTTAGCTCTTCCATATTCCGTCGTAACATGATGTTCAGACGCAACAACTTTCGCTTCGTGTATCGTCTTGATTAAATCCCTATCAGTTACTTTAAATCATTACCTTTCTTCCTTTTAGAACCTGCATTCGTATTAACAGTTTCGCGAAGTCCTATAGATGTTTTTTTTTCTGTTTGTTATTTGCGTGATAAAACTTTACTTACACGGTCCGACAACAATGACTTACGAGGCGAACAGTCTGAACATTATTTTACTGCGGAAAGTATCATAAAGTTTATATAAACCATTCAACAGCTTAACAGTTTCAGCTGCTGTGATCAACATTTCCAGAAAGAAGCTGCAATGGGTACTTTCCGTAAAGTTTTCTCTGTGACGTTATTTTTGTGTGTTGCTTCAACCCCAATCTGTATTCCGCCATTTCATTTCGTGTATTAATTTTATCCAGCCTTGTCAAAAGTATTTAATCAGATTTTTATCCGATTTTTCTATGATAGATATTTCAACAAAAATCCTTAATCTTTCAATCGCGGAGTTTAACATTAATGCGTACTGGCAGCGGTGTCCGGACACTTGCCACGCTTCTACCTGCTCCGAAGAGTCGGGTGCCCCTGTCTGCTCCTCCTCTTCCTCCCCCCCCCCCCCTCCCCCCCCCCTCCCCCCGTCCCGAGAACTCCGTAGACGGTGTCCCGACATATGCACACTGGTCGCTTCCGCATTTCGTAGTACGACCGTCAGTATGGAAGTTATTACAACGGCCAAGGGTAGGCCTTGCCCACGACAATGGTTACATGATAATAAGGTGTGGATGTGCTTACTCGGAAAACAGGATCATTGCAAGGGAAAGCTGCTTTCGAAGAACGGAAACGTCTTGAACGCAGGGAACACCTGTGAGGACCACGACCTTTATTAATTGTAAAAATAAAGAGAGTGTATCAGACCTCAGTATCCTTAAATAACTTAATGGTGAAGCTAGCTGGTCACGGTCCGGTTCACTATCGTTTAATCAATACGCGGTGAAATTTAACTCAACGGAGCAAATACATTAAACGCCTCTCAAATGATGCTCCTGCAAACAGAACTTATAGTTAAATCTACCGCTTTTCAATTTGCAATTTCCTATATAGGTAAAAAAACTCCTACAGTTGACACGTTAAGAGAATTTTTTTCTACCTTCTAATATTATGGTCATACCGTCAATGATTGTGAGTTCTAAAATTATTCCTGTAACTACAGAGCCGCAGTTAGCTCCTAAAAATATCATTTTTGTTAAACTGAGAAGGTGCACTTTAGATTTTAAAAAGAATCTGAAGTTTAGAATTGCACCCAAAATACACACGCTAAAATAGATCTTCTCTTAAGATTGACACGTTCGGCAGCTGTAGTGTTGAAATAATTTCCATATCTCCAAAATCAGACCAAGATAGAAATAACATAATAGCAGACGTAGATCTCATGAAGTACATTTAGCTGTAGTCCTTAAAAATTAAAGTTTCTCGCCATGTTGTTGATTATCTTTAATCGGGCCAGTAAAAGCTATGGAAACAAGGCAAGGAGCTTACTACTCAAAAATAATTGTTACAAAAGAATATCATAAACAAAAGTATTAGACGTATTTTTCTTATGCATTAGAAAATTTTCAAAGCATATTTGATCGTTTCGTCTGCAACATCACTTACGTGATAGGGTGATTTGTTTTGGATAACCAAGAGTATTTAGTTTTATGTTATGTTTGCAGCAATTCTCATTTAGTCTTATTTGATGAAAGAATTTCTGAAAACTGCATTTAATAACTCCGCTTTAGTGGCACTGTGTTCAGTAAAATTACCGTCGCTATCGCGCAATAAAGGCATTCACTTAGCCTTCCCGCTACTGTACATAACATAGGACCAGAATCTCTTTGGACTTTCCGCCACATTTCTACAAAGAGTTTCGTTGTGAAAAATATTAAACGAATGTCGCATTGAAGGCCGTGCTAAATTTCGAGCTTCAGTGAAACATCTGCAATCTTAGGGATTTTGAATTCGTCTAAATTTTCTGCAAAAGCTTTCTGTTCTGTTTTATGTACCATGGGGGACCAGTTCAGTCTCTTATTAATTTAGTTGGTAGGAATCCCTCCAATGTTGTTGATACTATTGCATTCAATGTAAGATACATTTGGTCTTCACTTACATAGTTAATTTAGAAAAAATGGAGACTGACTCCTAGGAAGATGTCAACCGAATTTTTGTCTTTTTTTAGTAGACGTATTTAGCGTTTAGTTTTGGTGAATACCTTTGTTACAGATTTGAGCTTGCTACAACTTTTGGTTCACTTATCCCTGTATCCGTCGTGATGCTCAGGAGTATTTGTGACTAAGAGCTTAAGTGTGTTTCCGAAACCATTTACAGTTTTAATGGGCTCGTGAACTAATTGTTCAAAATAATTAAAAAAAATTAGTACAATTTCGGAAGATGTATCTGGTCAGAAGGTGTATAGGTTTAAGTCACCGCCAACTATAATTGTATGAGTAGTGCACCTAATTGTGTTGAGAACCAAGTTTTCTATGAACTGTTCAGCAGCTGCATCATGATAGTGCCGGGGTCGGTAAATTAAAATGTTCAAATGTTTGTTAAGCTTAAGGGATTTAAGTGCAGGGTCATCAGTCCTTACAAACTACTTATGAGCTACCTTATGCTAAAGACGACACAAACATCCATGCCCGACTGGAGATTCGAACTCTCGACGGGGAACGGCGTCGCGCATCGCAGCATAGCGCCTCAATGCGCTCGGCCGCTCCGCCGCGGCAGTCATTAATTTATTCCGGTAGTCGAGTATAACATCTGCTCACATTAACTGACAGAAACTATCGACCTCCGTTTCGCTCGTGAGCTAGTACACATATTATATTATACTTTTTGTTTCTTTTATAGAGCAGATCATAGGATTTATGGCATTTCCATTAAAAAACTAGGGTATTTCCTCTGCGACTCAGCTAAACAATGTAGAGCAACAGTGTACTATACAAGCACAGAATTCTATATTCCTTCATTTCATGTGTATGTCGTTTTTAGGTGATCTGTTGAACATAGACGCTCTTATCTATATATTGTAAACGTATTTTCTGTCATTGATTTGAATATGGTCCCAATTCACTTTATTAAGTAATATTTCGTCGCAAAAGAGTAAATTTATGAAGGGTATCGTTCTTCTTTCCTTCTTTTTTTTCACGCAGTTGTAGCAATTAATATATGTACAAATGCAGTGATCAAACTTGAATATTAGCGAACATTCGAATTACCTTTATACCGTTCCTTTCAAGTTCCTTCCATAGCGATGGAATGTTTCTATCGAAATCAGTAAGTGTGGAAGAAAGCTACCGTACAAACGGAGGTCAAATGGATCCATATTTGTGGTTGGAAGAACTAATTACACACTGAAATATACGACGGTATTGCTTGCGTTTCGCAAAAGTTATAAATATATAGATTTCGGGATATTGGAAAGAAGTTGTACATTTCGGCGAGATGTCGAACAGAAATATCTGTTTCGTATAGGCTGTATCGTGTAAGATCGGAGACGGAGGTTTGGAAGAAAACAGCAGCAGTTCGGGGAAGGGCGTCCCTTGCCTGAGGGGCCGCTAATACAACTACCTGGCGAAGGGTCAGGTGTGGCAAAAGTCCGGCATCCCTGGCAGCAACACAAAAGTAATGTTACCATGCGATAATGCAAATCAAAAGTGGGCCATACAACAGGCCAGTGCGATTTTTTTCTGTTCTTTCCTTTCTTTTCTTTCAAAATAGGAGATGCATTCGTCGATGCCGTGTTCCTGATTACGATTTTGTGTGTTTGTATTGCGCTCTGAACGGCATTACGATATGTTGCTCGTACTCGGTTGGATTTTTTGTTCAGAGTGGTAGTCTTCGATGGACTAAGAGTTTCCATAATCCTATTCATTTCATTTAATCTTTAACTGGGGGTGAGGGGTGACGAATGGACGAATGACGAACGGGAAAAACTTGTGGAATCCGACCTCGCCGAAGATCAGTTTGAATTTAGGAGAAACTAGCTGAAAACCCGGCGTTGCCCGGGGTATGTATTTATTTATTCCTGCCATTTTTGAGGTATATATTCATTTGTGTAAGGGCTGTATGTCTGTAAAATCTCTTGGGAATACTATGACTAGTAAAAAAGTAATAGATTAAATCTTGATGCATAATGGGGCGGTTATCCATGAACGTTACTGTCATGTTCTCTTATCTCATGAACTATGTCTCCTACTGTGATACAATTTAGAAGGTACACTCAAATATATGCGTGTAAACTGTTTGTAAAATTTCCTGCAACAATTTGTTATGATCCAATTATAAATTATAACGTCAGACCGAATGCCGTAGCTTTACTCCATCAACAGCAGAAAAGTAGTAGCCAGAAACTATTTTCCTTTCATCATTTTGCTATGGTTGTGAACAAGAAAAATTTTAATAAAGGTTTGAAATTGTGTTTAAAGTTTGTTGCAAGTACTCTCTTTCTCATACAGCATATTTACAGTCTCCACGCATTATGTGGCAGTTTTCTAGGAATCCTGTTGTTTATGACGTCATATCTTCTGAACCATGTGTCGTATGTGATTCTTAACCCTGCAGCAATTGGTACCTCACGGTAAGGAATGTGTGTAACAAATTTGGTTGAAATCGGTCCAATGATTTAGGAGAAAATGAGCAACATTGTCGGTAAAAGCAGTAGTTTTTCGCGCATCTCATTGTTTATGACGTCATATATCTTGACCTTTGTGTCGTATTATGATAAAATTTCGACGTAGGTTCAGTGGTATGTGAGTATACTGTCTGTAAAATTTTTCGTGTACAATTAATAGTGTACGAGTAATGAATTATAACGCAATATCAAATTATTGTTATAGTACTGAGATTTGTCGGCTTTTTATCTCTAAGGGATATTAAAATTGTAATTACGGCGTTTGATTCTCCCGTCTCAATCCATTCATCTATATCTATAAATGTGAATGTCTGTTCGGTGTACGTTTATCACGTCTGAACCACAAGACATAAAGAGCTAAAAATTTGTACACTTACTGATGTCTACCCGGGGAAGGCTTTAGGCACGGTTTTATGTCGAACGGATAGCTATTTATATATATTAATGTGAATGTCTGTTCGGTGTACGCTTATCACGTCCGAACGACAAGACGCAGCAGAGACTTGAATATTTTTACGGTTACTAATTTGTACCTGAGGAAGGGTTTAGGCACGGTTTTATAGCGATCTGATAGATATTTAGTAATTTGAAGAATATAATGCGAAATGCGGAACAATAATTACTCTTTGAAAATTATATTTACTCTTTGAAAATGGTTTTATTGCTTGCATTGTTGCTTGAGGGTTGATTATGATAAAAGGGTTGAGTTATCGCTGTATATAAAATTCTACATATGTATGTGTTAATATTTCGCTATACAGCGAAAACTACAGAACGCAAATGAATGGTCTGTGTGTAATTGTTGTCCGAAGTCTCCCGTTGTACACCATAGCAGTTCCATGCCGACAGCTATAAGGGGGTGGAAGATATGGTGGTTGAAAGTCGTCAAATTATAAAAAAATTCGAACTGAAGGCCAGCGATGACGTTTGCGATGAGGTTATATTAAGTGAAACGTGATGCCACAGACCATATCTTTGGTGTATGCGTGCTATAATGTCTTCAGCTGTTTCTCTGTAAGGAAATATAAGAATAAATAAATAAATCAGTAATAAAAGAAATTTCTTTTAATACATCTCTTTAAAAAAGTCGATTTGACGCGTCCCACATAGTATCAAGTGATCGATCTGTGATTTAATCATTATTGTTGAATTTTCTTAAATCCCTTCAGATATGCCGTTTCAGTTCAAAATACTTCAATTACCAGTTCGTCTAGCTTTTGCGATGACGATTAACAAAGGTCAAGGACAATCATTAAACGTCGCAGGAATCCATTTACAGCCCTCATGTTTTTCACATGGTCAATTATACGTCACTTGCTGTAGGGTGGACAACCCAAAAAGTCTCTACATTTACGCTCCAAACAATACTACAAATAACGTAGTTTACCAGAATGCCCTAAAATGAAATTAAAACGAATTTGGACATTACTCTCACCATACGTGTTGAGATATTGCAACACAGGCTATAAGGAATAATGTATGTGTTATTTATTGTAAATCATTAAGAACTTCACATAATTTAATTTTTTTATTCGAATGTTGATTAAAAATGTTTGTTTCTAAAGAAGGAATTGTATTTCATTTCATCCTTCAAAACCAGTCTCACAGCACACTACTGAAAGATAGCTTATCTATCATAATCAACCAACACGCGAGCAGAGCTGCGGGTTAAAGGTAGTAGAATAATATTTGCCGTGTCACCATTCGCTGATTTTATATGGATTTTTAGAATAATGTATGTGGCTCTATTGTATTTCAGTTGCAATCTGGAATAGACGCCCTAGCTCAGCCAAGAGCGCTTCCTGTTTCTGAGCACATTAGGAAAACCCTGACTACCTGTATTCCATTCACTAGGTGCGCCTCGGTTGCACAGTGGTAGAGTGCCAGACTACAAATCCAAAGGTCGCGGGTTCGATCCCCGCCAGGTCTTAGGATATTTGTCACTTTCCACTTCTTTCACCTCTGGCAGTGTTGCTCATGTGAAAAATACCGAGTAGCACCGTGGTTCGGAACCTGTAGGTCCCCCTATAACTGGCTGGGTAAGCCAGTTCGAAGGTCGGAGGAAGGCAACGGCATACCACCTCCAAACAGGACCATGCCTAGTAAAGCACTGTGGTGTTAAAACCAATCTTCGGATTGTTGACTGCTTTACCTTAGGTACAAATTGTTAGCCGTCCGGCTGAGTAACGCAACAGCCTGGCAAAACCCGCATTTCACGTGGAAACCATGAGCTTCCCCCTGTATCTGTGATGTCACGCTGCAGTATCACCGCAGTCTAACAGACTGTGCTATCACCATCTGTAACTAAGCTTCCCCTGCAGCAGAAGTGAATGTGCATCAGGCGTAGATACAGGTCCCCGGCTGTTTCGGTGCAGTAACGCGTCTTCAGGCTCGTGTTATATTGCCGTTGTGAGACAGGGCGTTGTAAATTTGAGTGGCGCGCTTTGCTTCTGTGACGTCACCTCAGCAGTGGCGGCTACTCCTTGAGGACTCTGGGGCGGCGCCCTCCCAAAAATATCCAACACGGAATACGTACCAATCGTTAATCGCAAATCGACTCGAATAATTTTCGTGTAGCAGCAGGCAGTGTGACCAATGTTTTTAGTCTAGGTAGTCTGCCAGCCAGGCTCGCCGAATGTTTTCGGAATGGACTGACTGTCGGACTCTACGCGATCCGTCCGCGCCGTGTAAAGGCTGGCAACGGGCGCTTGGAGTGAGTGGGGGTACTGGGGGTTGGGTGGGGGTAGCGTGATGCACCGGGCCGCTTAGGACGGCGTCCGAGCCAAGGGCGCCAAATATACAAACTGCCACCGGTCAGGCAGTTTCTAACAGGTGCCCTGCGTCTGATACTAGTGTCGTTGTTGTGAAGGTGCGTGTTGTTGCCTGTTTTTCTAGTTCCCTATTTAGAATGAATAATGTAAATAGTGTTAACATTTGGTAGTCAAAAATTGACTTTTGAAGGAAAGTCGCAATTAAAAAGGTTAGGACCACCGAGACCTGATTTGAACATTGTACAGACACAAAATGCGTGCAAAAGCAAAAGTAGTTTCACTAGGAAATTTAATCCTGCTTTATATAAACAAACCAATATATAAGCATACCAATGGTATTACTACGTTGGTGACAGTCTTCTAATTTCAGTAACATATGTTTGTTGCTGACGAAGCATTTGTGTTCTCTGAACACTTACTTAAATAGTCACACACACAACGACTTTACTTCTTACTTTATATTATTTTAAGGTACAGTTTTGGGTCTCTTGTGAAATCTTATAAAATGGAGTTACAAGGTTTTCATTGCCTGCAGAAAATATTAAAAACGACATTTTTGTGCGTAAATTTGTTCGTATTTTGGTATAGGAGAAAAAAGTCGTATTAGATGAAGGGTTAAATTACGTAACTAGCTAATAAAATTAATGCTATATTCTCCCCGTTCAAGAAATGTTCTGAAGGGACAAAATGTCATGTACAATTGAAGAGACATGCCGCCCCTCCCAATAAACAGCCCACCAGCCGCCACTGGTCACCTGGCAGCAGCTGCCGCAGTGCACTTAGGTCGGTATTACACTATCAAATTATTTGTCAAAGAATTGAACAAAGAAAAATTGGACGTAGTGTAATGGGAACGTCGTCCAATATTTCATCCAATCTCGGCCTCGGCCTAGATTTGATCAAAGAAATCGCTCGTCCTCTGTTTCCTGCAGTGAGAAATGTGACCGCTTGGAGCGATAGTAGTATACAGTTTCCTTGCCACTATAGCTGTTTTATTTGGAGGTTAAATATCTGACATTACGTGGACATAACGTTCGTATTCGTAAACATGGCTAGTAGTGGAATGTTTGTGTAGTGTTTTCTAGCAACAACAAAATTTAAAAAAATCAGTTGGGGCGTTGTATAACAGTTGACAAGGCCAATTCACACTGTCCGTCACGTCAATTCGCGTAGCCCAATACTCCGCGGCAAAAGTGAGGTTGAGTTACAATCCGTGATGTAAAAAAGTCATTATATACTATCGGAATTGAAGAAGTAATACCCCTAAATCTTAATACGGCCGAAGCAGATTTTAGAATGTATGATTTTGGTAACGTGGTGTGCTAAGTTCTGGGAAGTGAAACAACTTTCAAAACATCGACATCTGTTTGCAAGCGAATCTATGTACATATAAATATGTCAGCCAATTTTTGTAAGGAAATAAATAGAGCCTATTTACTTTATCAGCAATGTTTCCCCCTTACATTGTTAATAACGTCATAAACAATTTAGATTATCCTCTTTGTCAGTGCTCACATATTCCATTTAAAACGTTATTTAATGAAACTTGCTTTATCAACTTAACAATCTTATTCTTATACACTGTTTGAGTCAGCCTTTTTGTTACTCTATTGCAAACTGTGAAGGATGAAGAGCGACAAAATAGTTAGCAGAGAACGGCCTGGCTGTTCTGCCGACAGCATAAAAAAGGAAAATCCTCCCGGTCCCGTAACAAATTTTATTTATCTCGCTCTGACACCCACGGTTTCATCCAAGTGCGTTTCCTTTTCTTTTTCCCCCCTCCTTCTCTTCTAAATGCAGACACAACGCAACTGTAGTATAAACAATAGCTGAGCATTACACCACCATTTTGAAGCAAATTTGACAAAATATTGGATGATAGTGTAATACCCCCTTTTGCGTTTCATCCAATTTCTTTGTCAAAAATATGACCAATATTTCATCCAATTTTTTCGTTCAATTCTTTGTCCAATGATTTGATAGTGTAATACCGGCCTTATGAAACTAGACAGCAGCAAGTTGTGTTTTGCGCTCGCTCGCTTCGTGACCTGGATAGAAAGTAGCTTTCTTGTATTAGGGAACAGCTTTTCCATATATCTGCTGCTACATTTGCGTTGTGACGAAAGTTTTCTTTATCTAATACATAAAAATGAAGGCCTTTGTTTGTCCGTATGCTATGCCTGTGAATGTCATTCAGTCGATTGCGATAAAACTTCGTCAACTTATTGCATGAACTAGCGTCACGGTTATAGGCATAGTAAAACTTCGAAATTCGCACTCTAAGGGAGTGAAATCATGATGGTATACAAAACATAAGCACATTTTCTCTCTGTCTGTCCCTTTAACCTTCTATAACTCGAGAACTAATGAACGTATCGTCATGCGGTTGCGTTTAAATTGTAGGTCTCACAAAGGTCTAAAAAAAAGTTCGCGAGAGCGTATGTATAACTTTTACGAGTGAAGCCTATGTACCATTTCTCTCTCCTAAGGCGCTGGCGCCGGATGGCTTCAGACTACATAAATAGTGATTGTGGGAAATCTATAAAAGCTAGACATGTGCTTTCCCGGACTTTATTTTATATCTTTATGAGCTCTACAATTTAAAAAAAATCATCACGATACGTTCCGTGGTTCTCGAGTTAAAGACGTTTAAATATTACCCGTGCCAAGTCGCGGGGCGGGACGGGTTAGCTAGTTGTTAATTGTGGTGTCGCACAAGTCTGAAGTGCGCGCCACCTACTTTCGCCGCGCGCCGCCATGCACGCACGGCGCGGCGTTCTTACGATGTCAGCCACGAGCGCCCTCTGCTGCAACTCCGCTCGTGGCCACCACTGAACGACATCGTTCACTTGGGACTGAGATAGGAACCAGTCAACACTTCGTAATCAGATAGGCACCAGTGAAGACTTGGCTATCGGATAGGCACTAGGCAGGCCTCTAGCTCAACTATGTATCAGCATTCTGCAGTACTGAGCTATGTAAAAGTTAAGTATTACTAAGTCTCTATGTCCGCCTCCACAGTCCAGGGTTCGATTCCCGGTCGGGTTGGAGATTTTCTCCACTCGGGGAATGGGTCTTGTGTCGTCCTCATCATCACTCTATCGTCATTGACATGCAAGTCGCCGAAGTGGCGTCAGATAAAGAGACTTGCACCAGGCAGGCTGAACACGACCCTGGTTGGGTTCTAACGGTCATAAATGCCACACGATATCATCACTAAGTCTCTATGAAATATATATCTCGTTCTAATGTACTCTAGTGTTTCTAGTTTCTGCTGTCCCACTGGCTGCTCCCCTCCGTACCTGCACAAGCGTGCATCCTTTATTCCTGTGTCCTACTCTTTCTACTCGGCCACCGACACCTACTACGGAAACGACACACAAAAGCGGCGACGAGGCTGGGACACAAAATTAATAATGTTTGAAGCTTTTCTTTTTCAGTCCTTTGTATGTTAGTATACATATATATTAAACACAAGCGTGTTCCACCACTTAAAAGCAATGTTTTTTGTCTAATGAGAAAAGACGGAGAAAATGTGTTGACGGCGGCGTTATATTACAGCGGCTTGCTGCCGAGTGACGTAATGCAGCGCTGACCAATGACAGAGAAGGAGCCCAAATTGGCATACCTTTCTAGTCTACGTACCTTGGCTGTGAGGCTGTCGCTGTTTACGCCGGTACGACGTCCAGCCGCCGCCTCAGGCGACTCGCTAAGCATGGCGGCCTGTCCTGTCCTCATGAATAAGTTATACGCAGCGCGCCTGTCAGCCGCTAGCGCCTCGCCCACCGCCTTCTGAAGTCGGCGCGTCGCGGGAATCCAGATTAACTTCTCTGGCTCGCCCACCGCCTTCTATTGCTGGCGCTGCCGCTAATACAATACGGCGTCGGTTCCCAGTCACAGAATGGGGAGCATACAGAAGGGAAAGCTGGGGGCGGCGCCTTTGAACTGTATGTTACCAAGCGTTGCGCTCGACGCCATATTGAAAAGCAGTAAACGCGGAACTATAGCCACTTAGTACTTTGGCTGGAAATGGACTTTTTACGAAGTGCAGCTAATTTCACCGACTTTTACGAAAGGAAACGGCTTTTCATTATGCTCTCATCTGTTTTGCACCCTCTTCTTGCACCTAATTGTAATCCAACGACAAAAAAAAAAAAAAAAAAAAAAAAAAAATAGACCTAAATTTCAATACAACTACGAAAATGTACGGTGGAATCGATGATCGTTTTATTTGGTGCTTATCTCTAGAAAAATCCCAAATAACGCGGAGTTATGTTTGGAAAATTAGTTATAAACAAGAAAGTGACTTTACAAGTGCCAGGTTTTATTTGTCACGAATAAATTCGCACAAAATATTGAGTCAGACTTAGCAGTACAACGTGATTACACAGAACTAATGACGTCTGGGCATATATAAAAGTTGTATTTGCTTTAGGAGTATCATTCATTTACTGATCGGAGAAGGGAATATAGAGGAATCTGTCAACCACAGAGCAGGAACAGCATAAAATAATTATTCCCCTTAATCTATTTGTTTGAGTATCCGAAGAGCATTCGTTGCCAACATTAGCACAATACGGTTCCAATGCCGTAAGTAAAATTTTACCTGCCTATTTACGCACTATTCTTTGTCATTCATTTTATATTATTCCCTGCAACGTTAAACTTATGAAATATAAATGTACTTCAACATTTCGATGCTGTTGAACTTCTGCAGCAACAGCAACAGCGAGAGTTATCGTCAAGAGAAGAAGCAAGGCTACTTTTAATAATAATGCACACATTACTCTCATTCGAAACTGATAACATTTAACTTTCTCTGCACATATAGCGACGTTCACTTACTGCTCAGCATCTTTTGGGAAGGTGAAGAAACTTATATCCTTATTTGTATGAGAATTATTGCGGCAATTAGGTGCTGAACACCATCGGCCGCCTTTTCTTTTATTGCTGCTCGTAATGAAAACGGAACAGCTCCAACTACTGACACACAGTTCTTTCTTTTCACTACACTGCACTGTACCAAATACTTGTTTACTTTTATGCGATTCAGGCAGTTAAAATACAGAATTAACCAACAAAGACGGCGCATTACCACGCCACTGAGTAGGGACTGATCACACGTTTACCACTTCTCAAAATGGCCGATTCCGCGCATGCGCACTAAATTTTGGACGACAGACTGCAGCGGGAGTTTCCTTTCTGTATACTCCTTATTCTGTGTCTCAGTGACGAATCCGCAGGAGTTCTTATATCCCAGGCACAATTTTCTTTCCCTCCAATGAAACTAGCTGTTACATTAGCCAATGAACGACGACTTTGGAAAGCTACGTGAAAACGACATTCACTTGTTCCTTCCATGCCACAGACGCCATCTTGATTTGCCGTATATCTCACAGTTTTGGGTTTATAACTCGCAGTAAACAGTTTCAGGGCTACAGTGAACTGAAGATGAATTACAAAATCATATCTGGATCAATTTATTACAACTAAATGTAATTAAAATCATATTAACATTGAGAACCAAACATGTGGGAACTGGTATACAAATCGTAAAGGGCGAGCTGGTATCGAGTTGCTGTAGTGTAATGTGTAGGGTAGTGCATTACCCTGGAAGAGGTACTGTGTTCAAATCTCTTCCAAATAAGAATATATTTAATTACGTAGGCTTCCGCGGCCAGAGTCAGATGACATAAAAGTTTTCTGGGTATGGTACCGCGTCATTATGTAAGGCTATTACTTAAATAATCCAACGTTTCGGCCAACGTTACAGTGGCCTTCATCTGGGTAATCTTATCGTTTGTAACACATTGTAGAAGTTATTTATCCACAACACTTTGTTGGATTTTCTTATTCACATAACAGTATTATGTTATTCAGTAATCTTCTGTGCTGTCTTCAGGAGTTAGTAACATCGATTTGGTGACTTATGTGTGACTAAACAACGGAGAATGAAATTACTGCTGCCAGTGGTACGATCAGCAATGACATTTGTGTTCTTCCTTCTCACAAATATTTCACTTTGTTCCAAAAAGTTACAGTTTTCGAGAATATTGTTGGAGACAAGACTTTGCGAACGTTTAAATTGCTGCTAAAGTAAGTGAAATGAGCATAAATGACATTTAGGCCTACACTATTCGCTATTCAGAAAGATTTGGCTATGTATTTACGAATATCTCGTGATTTACGAGGGTATGGAAAGGCTGATATTTGTTATTTTTCCCCTATATTTTGCTGCTTAGTTTCGAATATATCGCGAGAGTGTGCTTAGCCTGATATTCTTTACTTGTCACCAATATTTGGTAGTTTGTTTCTCAATATGTCACGATTACAGTGTGTGAGGTTAACTAAGATCCTATCAGGATAAATTTATGTTTGAAGTGTTTACAAAATACTCAGAACAACATCGTCTGCTGACACCTCTACATCCGTACTGCATGAACGTTTTAGATCTTTGCCTAATGCCAAAACGTAGTATCTCTGGGAAAGATTTTTTCGCCTGTGATATAAGCGCACGTCGAATCCGCAGCCACAGAGCTACGTCTCTCCAGCTTCAAGTAGCTTCACTGGTTCACAGAAACCCCTGAAAAAGCTCTTTGTGAAAAAAAAAAAAAAAAAGAAAAAAAAAACTAAATAAATTTAAAAAAGTGTCGTTAAACTATGATTCTTCTTTTAGTTGTTCTATCAGATCATTTTATGTGGACATTCAAAGTATTTTTATGGCATGAGAAACGTTTTAGGTCGCGGAGACGGCACGTATACGAGTCTTTATTTATTTTTAAACCTTTCATTCCCAGTCCTTATAGGGTTGGGCGGGCTGCATGAGAGCTCACAGACTCTTTACAGCCGATGTTCTGGTGGTTTCTTTATTGCTATTTTTTTTCTATTCTATAATACAATTGTTACTTATTATCTAGTGTTTGGGAAAAATTATATAAGTGTGTGTGTGTGTGTGTGTGTGTGTGTGTGTGTGTGTGTGTGTGTGTGTGTGTTAGCTGAAAACCTGGCGTTGTACTTTTACCTATCCACTCTCTGTCTGTCCATCTCCTTTTTTCTAATAACATGTTACATTTATCAGAGAATATACAAGGAATAAGAAATCACACGTAAAAATGCACTCGTTGCGAAGAATCCGATCACGAAATTCAACAATAACGATTGTAATAATATCACAGATCGATCACTTGATGTATTGCGCGAAACGTCAAATCGATTTTTTTAAAGAGATGTATTAAAAGGAATTTCTTTTTTACTGCTTTGTTTATTTATTCTTATATTTCCTTATTCGTGTGCTTATCTCTACAGAGAAAGAACAGAAGACATTGTAGCACACATAGACCAAAGATATGGTCTGTGGCATCACGTTTCGCTGTCTGATTGTTATAGATTCGCAAACTTCATCGCTGGCCTTCAATCCGATTTTTTTTAATAATCCACCATATCTTCCACCTCCTTATAGCTATCGGCGTGGAACTGCTATGGTGTACAACGGGAGACTTCGCACAACAATTACACACAGACCATTCGTTTGCGTTATATAGTTTTCGCTGCAGGCCGAAATATTGAAACACACACACACGTAAAATTTTATATAAACCGATAACTTTCCATCCCAATATGCTCCACCCTTTTATCATTATGAATCGTCATGCAACAATGCAAACAATAAGACCATTTTCAAAGAGTAAATATAATTTTCAAAGAGTAATTATTGTTCCGCATTTCGCGTTATATTCTTCAAATTACTAAATATCTATCAGATCGCTATAAAACCGTGCCTAATACCTTCTTCAGGTATAAATTGGTAACTGTACAAATATTTAAGTGTCTGCGTCTTGTCGTTCAGACGTGATAAGCGTACACCGAGCAGACATTCACATTAGTATATATATATATATATATATATATATATATATATATATATATATATATATATATATATATAGATAAATAGCTATCAGATCGCCATAAAACCGTGCCTAAAGCCTTACCCGGGTAGACATTAGTAAATGTACAAATTTTTAGCTGTTTATGTCTTGTGGTTGAACGTGATAAACGTACCCCGAACAGACATTCACATATGTATATAAACAATTTTTAACGTTATAAGTTTCCATCTTAGTTTACCTAATTACCCAGTTTTGGGTTTACAATTTTTTATTACACATAATGCCTTTTAATATATATAGATATATAATACTTATTTGTTTGGTTTTTGTTGCTTATGAATTAATATGATAATTATTATAATTATAATATAGTAGCGTTATAGTTTGATAGACATGATCTTGGTTTTTTTTTTAGGAGTCATTGTTTGAGACAGGTGTTTCGAAGATTCTATTATTTTCGTAGTTCCTTTTGGTTGTGTTTCAGTACTTGTGAGTATCGTCATTCGTTTGCATTTGGTGATAAGGTGGGAAGGTGCAGTTATGAAGGATGTTTGTTAGTTCTTGTCCAATGTCGTCCTAGTGTTGGTTTGTGTTGAGGACTACGGTTAGGGGGGGATGCATGTATTTGTATTTGGGTCTGTTATTGAGTCTAGGTCTGGTGGTGAGTAGTGAAATCATGTCTGGTCTGTTGCGTATAACGTGTCGTCCGTATCTGGCACGTCGCAGCGCGGCCGCCTAATATAGGCTGCAGTGGCCGCAGCGTCGCAATGCGCATGCGCGGCTGAGGTTCAGATTCTCTGCTGAACCCCCTGGAGGCAGCGTATGGGCAGCAGGGAGGGGCGAGGGAAGCGACGCTTCTAACACTGGCGTCGGAGCTGGTAGAGACGCCAGCTCCTGGCTACTCCAGCTCTGGCGGTTACGCACGAATGGTCCCGAAGAAAAGACAGTGGAGCTACTGCGCACCTCGCCTTGCGCATGCGCAAATCCTCCATGAAGGTAATGTCCGCCCTTCATATTTCTTTTATTCATCAAAAACACTTGATTTTTGGTAAAGTATCTCCTAAGTATAAAAGACGCATCAGCTGTAAATCCATCAGAAGATCTTATCATGAATAATATTGAAGTCACTACTCTCCATCTAGCATGAAAAGCCGTGTGGTTAGCGGCATCGCACTATTCTTTTTAACAGATACGGGAACAAGTATGACTTTAGTGTTGTTACTTTCCACATAAGTGGTTGTTTTTTGCAAATGTGACACGATTTTGAGGGTGACATTTATACTCCACGTTGTAACCAATATTTAACTATATACATGTGGCGTCTGTTCCGAAAAAACAGACGTCACTTCTGATCCTGCAGTTGATATTATTTAATATTCACAGAATATATGATATCAACTGCGATTGGGCAAAGCTGAAAATGTGTACCCAGCCGGGATTCGAACCCGGGTCTCCTGCTTTCTAGGCAGTTCCGCTGACCCCTACACCACTGGGGACACAGTGATCACCGCACCTGCAAGGACTACCTAAGCACGCCTCCCGTCAGATACAAATTCCCAGCTTTGCCCTGCCCATAGTACTCAAACTCGTAGCTATGAAACTAATTTCCGTAAGAGTAAGGGCTTCAAACTTGCCCACCCATCCCCACTAACGATAGGATCATTGCCCGTCACCGGCATATTTCATATTTACATGTGGCGTCGAAGGCGTGCTTAAGTAGTGCTTGCAGGTGCGGTGTCACTGTGTTCCCAGTGGTGTAGTGGTCAGCGCAACTGCCTAGAAAGCAGGAGACTCGGGTTCGAATCCCGGCTGGGTACAGATTTTCAGCTTTGCCCGATCCCAGTTGATGTCATATATTCTGTGAATATTAAACATTTAACTGTTTCAATAGTCTTTGGGGTTCTAACAGCTCGTTTTGTTTTATCACGTTACTGGGGGGAAAGCGTCACGGAAATGTTGCACGAATTGGGGTGGAAATCATTAAAAGAAAGACGTTATTCGTTGCGGCGTGATCTGTTTGCGAAGTTTCAATCACCTACTTTTACTTCTGAATGTGAACATATTTTGGTAGCACCCACGTACTTAGGAAGACATGACCATCCCAATAAAATAAGAGAAATCAGATCGAAAAGGAACGTTTTAGGTGTTCTTTCTTCCCGCGCTCTATTAGAGAATGGAACGGTAGAGAAAAGTTATGAAAGTGATTAATGAACCCTCTGCCAGGCACTTGAATGTGATTTGCAGAGTACCTATGTAGATGAGTATGTATGTAGATGTACTAAAAATGACGGCTATAGTAGTTCTAGTAGTGGAGAGGAACGCATGCTGTTGTACTCGGTTAAAAACCGATCGCACTGGGTGCATCCCATCAACCAAAGACGGAAAAGTGCGGCGAGTATCGTAATTTGACGAAGGACTGGGAGCTAGATGATGACAGATTCACAACATGCTTCCGGCTTTCTAAACCTGAGTATGAACAGATCTTAATATATTAGTAGAAAAGACACCCACTACAGGTGATCTGTTTCCAGCAGAGAAAGAACGGTACTGTGCCTAATGTAAACCTTATACAGTTTACTTTTTTGAAATTTTATTGTAGGTGGTATATTATTTGGGTAAAATTTCTTTCAAACATATAAACAATGTGAATAGTTGGACCCGAATCTTTCTCCATTATTAACTTAAAATAACTTGTAAGGTTGATAAATGCAGTAGACAGTTAGCTAAACGTTAATAATTGTTTACATTTGAACTAGTACAATTAAGAACTTATCTATTTTGTTCCAGTTGCTTTGCTATTTCGCCGCATGCTGTGTCCTTTACATTGTTGTCTCCATGCTCCTCCAATCTGTATTCCATAGCAGTGGACGCGTTCTGACGGCTTCAATTAACTGCCGCATAACAAATAATAATAATAAAAACAATACAGCCTCTTGTAGCGAGTTACAGCGCGAAACTGCGCGACAGGTAGAGTTGGCTACTGAGTTGATGTTTCGACTCAGTGACTCGAGTGTGCGAACTGTTCGAGTGAGTCGAAACTTGAACCGGCACGTTTCGAAACAACGAATCTTGTGATTCATGTATCGGACGCTAGGTACCGTTAACATGCGTTTAGCTGTTCGTCTACCTGGGTGAGTTAGACACAGCGCCCAGGCGTGCAATGGGTTTTAAGTTGTTCCCCTAACGCGGCACGTGAGATTTTGAATTATGCTACCGGTACCCTTCAAATGAAATTTTAAAACTTGAATACCACCGAGAAATGTTCTGAAGTCCTTCGGTGCTTTGACGTAGTTTCGCGTGAACTAAGCGCTGTTATGCATTGTTGCTACTACATCTGTGGCAGGTGAACGCATGTTTTCAAAGCTAGGGCAAATAATTTCATTGAGACAAAACCGCATTCTCTTTAAGATGTCAAAAATAACATTTTTTTTAAATTTGAATTGAAAGAAACTGTAACTAATTCTCTTTTATTTGACTGACTGAATCTGATTATTAGAATAGAATTAGAATTAGAATTTTGAGGTAGTTTCGCGTGAACTAAGCGCTGTTATGCATTGTTGCTACTACATCTGTGGCAGGTGAACGCATGTTTTCAAAGCTAGGGCAAATAATTTCATTGAGACAAAACCGCATTCTCTTTAAGATGTCAAAAATAACATTTTTTAAATTTGAATTGAAAGAAACTGTAACTAATTCTCTTTTATTTGACTGACTGAATCTGATTATTAGAATACCTATCTATACATCGAAAAATGTTAGTTCAGTTTTGTGGTTTCGTCACGTAAATTGTGAAATGTGTTTCCTTGTGTTAGCACTTGTAGTAATATCTGTTGATGGCATTAAATATGTCTTAGGAACAAAACTTAAATATTTTGTTAATATTGATTGATTAGAAAAGTTATTCATTTCGGAATGTATTTGAACCATGATCTTTCTTGTTTTATTTCAACTTAATTATGGAATTTTGGAGGTTGGAAAAAGTTTCACGACTTTGGAATTTGAACATTACTATTTTCTCCTTCCCTTGTTACAATGTTTGTTTGTATGAAAATACGAGTAACTTAGGAAACGAAACTTGCTGGCAGATTAAAAGTTGTGAGTCGGAACCGGGACTCGAACCTGGGACGTTTGTATTTCGCGGGCAAGCGCACTACCGACTGTGCTATCCCGACACGACTCACGATGCCGCTTCACAACTTTACTTCCGCCAGTACCTCGCCTCCTACTTTCCAAACTTCACAGAAGCTCTCCTGCAAACATGCAAGACTAGCACTGCTGGAAGAAAGGATATGGTGGAGACATGGCTTATCCACATCACTCCGCTGCAGAGTGAAAGTTTCATTCTGGAAACTTAAGGAACGTTTACACTTTAACACGATTGTAAAATCATAGTAGCGAACAAATCCTGTGCCGTGAAATTAAGTCTAGTGAATGACGTATTAAAACGATGTCGATATTCCGTAGATGTATGGTATTTGCTGTATCGCGCCACTACACATTTCTCGACTCTCGTGAATCAGCGGAGGTAGCAGGACGCAGGGCTGCGGCCAGCGTTGCCAACTTGACGGATTCCCCGTAAAATTTGACGGAATTTCAAGTTGTATGACGGATAAAATTTAACTTTGACGGCTGGCGGATTGTTTGACGGATATTATTAGAAATTTACTTTTTTTGATGGATATTGCTGGTTTAATACAATTTTGAAAACGTATAACATTTTCTTTGATAAATCTATTACGACTGCAAGTCTTTCTGTTCAAAATGTTCAAATGTCTGCAAATCTATCGGACCAAACTGCGTGGTCATCAGTCCGTAGCTTACAATCTACTTAAACCTAGGTAAACAAACCTACGGACAAACACACATACACCCATGGACTAAATATAGCATAGACTGCGCTTGTTCCTATCTCTGCCGTGTTGTGGTTTGAAAACAACATCTGACATTGCCCCTAGTCACGCGACTGAGTTTTCGTCATTAGGTTCGTTTAAGCAGCTACCAGTTACCAGACTCCAGTAAACTGAGCAAGCGCAGAGCTGTTATCGACGTACTGCAACAGCTCGGCGCATACTCAGTTTTCGGAAATCTGGTAACTGGTAGCTGCTTAAACGAACCTCTTATGAGCTACAGTTTTCCTAGTTTTCCGCTGAAGTCAAGTATTGATTTTAACAATAAAACGATTTTTGTAGGCTTATTACACATGTAGTACTAATGGTAATATTGTTTTTGCACAATTTTAATGCTATGATCGTTTTTATATGTGACGAGTTGACACTTATTCAGTTCTTTTTACAAGAAAAAGAGTTACAGATAGTGTTTGTGCTGCATTATACTTTTTATTCCTTTGCCGGGAGGACAATTCTAACTGGTCTGACTCATCATTGTAGTGCAGATATTTTTTTTATATCCGTGTTCATAGCTATATTTGAATTCAGAACATTCAGTATAGCTATAAAACTAGTTTTAGTTGTGTTTGCACATCACTTATTCTAATGTAAATAGCAAGTACTTTGTAAGGTTTAGCCGGCCGCGGTGGCCGAGGAGACTGAGGCGCTCCAGTCACGGTCTGCACGGCCACTACGGTCTGTGGTGCGAATCCCCCCTCGGGCATGGATATTTGTGCCGTCTTTAGTATAATGTAGTCGATAAGTAGTTTGTAAGTTTAGGGACTGATGACCCCGTAGTTGAGTCCCATAAGCTTAACAAACATTTGAACATTTTGTAAGGTTTACGTATTGGCATATGGATATGTAAAGTCGTAAAATACAAACGTTTGTAAAAAAAAAAGAAAGAAAGAAAGAAAAATCTGATACTATGGATATAGACAGTTTTTTGTTCCTATAAAAGCATAAAATGTATTGTTGCTGATGCTGTTTGTAAAACTGATTTTTCGCATTCTACTCCCATGGCAGTTGTAAAGTAAGAGACTCGCAGAACAACAAAAACAACTATTCGCTTAATAAGAGCAAGTCATTTATACGTTTCTAAATGTTCAAATGTTTGTTAAGCTTATGGGACTTAACTACGGGGTTATCAGTCCCTAAACTTGTACAAACTACTTATCAACTAGCTTATCCTAAGGACGGCAGAAATATCCATGCCGAGGGGGGATTCGAACCCCCGACCGTAGTGGCCATGCAGACCGTGACTGGAGCGCCTCAGTCCCCTCGGCCACCGCGGCCGGCTATACATTTCACCCATGCACAAGTAAAAACTATAACCATCGCATTAACATTAAAAATTACGGAGAAATAACCTTAACTGCACTGCTTATAGCGTTATAAGGATATGATTAGACGTTTTGTTATTAAACTGAAAGCCACATTTCAGTTATAAATGGGAAAAACTACATCTGTCTGCTCCACTTCACACTTCTCGTAATGACGGAAACGGCTCGTTGCCCCTAGTCACGTGACTTAGATGTTGGTTTCAGTGTAATGACGTCACACGCAGTCTATATTATCTATGGTCTATGCACACAGCCATGCCCCGGGGAGGACTCGAACCTCCACGGCGAGCAACCGCGCGCTCCGCAGCGAGACGCTTCAGACCGCTCGGCTACTCCACCGCTGCAAGTCTTTCTGTGTCTACAACACCGTGGCACATTATATTAATAAATTGTTGCACTAAAACCAAGTAACAAACATCTCAGATGACTGGAAAACTAAGTAAAATCAAACTTACGCTGGTATATGACTTAAATTTGTTTGGATGCAAAGATACGATATGCCCCTTATTAGCAGCAGCAGCAGCAACAACAACAACAACAACAACAACAAGCTAACAATGATGTGCTTTGTTTTACGAGTTAGTTCCAGGAATTCAGGGTAGAGAGTTCAGTACATTGGCAGTGTGTGACGGATTTTTAAATGCTTGTACGACTCCTAAACAAAGTAACGAATATTACGTTTAGCATAAATTAATTTTAACTTTATTTCTGCAAGAAAAAAGGTAATATATAATTTTGACGCATTTTAAAATATCATTCTGAGGCGTAAATAAAGTAACGGGCCACAAGATTTAAATACAGAGATTTCTAATTCCGACGGATTTTGACGGATTTTTTAGTGTTGATATGACGGAAAAAATTATCGTGAGTTGGCAACACTGGCTGCGGCACGTCAAGTGTTTCGTATGCCGAAACAGTGAGTCGACTCACTAATAGGGATGGGAAAAACCGACCGGTTAAAACCGATACCGGTATTTTAGTTTTGAATAAACGGTTTTTTTCGTTATTTATTTGGTGTCAGTTGTAACCGGTTTATTTTAGTTATTGCCAAGAACCGGGTAAAAAAACCGGTACGACTACTTCCTATAGTAGTGGTTCAAAATTTGTTTTTGTAAATAATTAAAAAAAAATTAAAACTAGTAGACCCTAATATTTAGGGCTATTCCTAAAATTTCCACTGCTCTGAAATATTAGGTCATCGAAGTAAACTAACAAAAGCGAACAGTGATAATTTAAGAACAATCCCGGTAGTCAGAAACGCGTGTCCTAAGAACTTAAGGACTGGTGCAGCTACTGAGGCATCGACGCAGCTGTTGCCGTGTGGCGTGGCCTATTAGACGACGCGCGTGCACCGGCAGTGTACGAGACTTGCCTCCGTCTGGTCACGCGGCAGTTCCTTGCTGTCGTCGCCAGACATCGGTTGTGTCTTAAATGGCACCATCCCGAGTGTGGAAGTACTTCACGAAGTACGGGGGCAGTGAGGTACAATGCTCCATTTGCTTTAAAAAGCTGAAAATGGGTGGAGGTACTACAAACATGCTGTGTCATTTAAGGAGAAAGCATCCAAAATGTTCCTTGGAAGAGAAAGTAAATTCGATTCATATACCTGTTATGTAAGCTTGGAATAATAACTTCTAATTTATTATCATACTGTTATGCTAACAAGTTTTATTAATGTGGTTGCTTGAAAGCGAGGGGCTTTTTTAATAACCAATATGGGTTTAGGTAACATTGATCATGTGGTGCCTCGCGAGGTAGCCGTGCGGTCTGAGGCTCCATGTTACGAACTGTGCAGCTGCTCCAATCGGAGGTTCGAGTCCTCCCTCGTACCTCGGTCATGGGTGTGTATGTTTCCTTAGCGTAAGTTAGTTTAAGTTAGATTACGTAGTTTTTAAGTCTAGGGACCGACGACCTAAGCATTTAGGTCTTATAAGAACTCACACCCATTTGAACATTCTTCGATGATGTGGTACACAGCTTTTCTCGTTCAATTCGCGTAAATTTACACTGACAACAATCATACTGTTAGTCGAAAGTGTGAATTATTTATCGAAATACTTCTGCAGCACTGACTGAAGTTCATTTACTGACTGTAACTTATATAACTAGCTATTCATATGCGCTGGCTCACAAGTCCAACTTAAGGAGTGGTTGGCTCAATATTCGCAACTGCCGGATGGAAATACTAGGCCAGTAAATCTGTATGCTTCGTATATCGTCTTCTACGGACTCCTGGCTAGGCTTACACACACTCAAGAAGGCGTAGTATTGGAAGGGGATCTTGCAAAATATGGAAAGACTAGTGATTTGTCGTATAACGTAAATTTACCTAAATTTTAACTAGATTTCGTAAGTTTCGATTTCGGCCGAAACTAGAAGAACCGAAAATTCGATTACGGTTTCTGTTTCGGCCGCAAAATATGTTTCGGTCGAACTGTACTGGAAATAATAGCAATAAAAAACCGAAAACCGGTTATTTAAAAAACCGGTTATCTTGATCAATTTTTACAGTGCGGTTAAACTGGAGATGAAAAGAACCGGTATAACCGAAAACCGGTTGTTTAAGCAATAACCGCCATCCCTATTTAGCATTAGAAGCTCGTCGTATTCTTTTTTCTTTATTTCAGTTTCACGAAATGTTTTCTCGCAGATTAAAGTTCTGGTGGGTCTTTTAGAAGAAATTCCTTCTGATGTGTGAAGGCTTATAAGGCAGAGGATATCACAAATATTTTGATAATTTTTTACTAGTAATCCACTTTTGCAGGAGCTAAAAGTGATGGAATCCTAGTCTGTGGTACTATTAGAATTCACAGAAAAGGACTTCCTCCTCTGAAACCGAAAAAAGAGTAGCGAAGAGGAGAAAGTGATACGTCAGTCCGTTCTGATGGGATTGCACATATAGACTGGGACCTCTAATTTGTGTTTATTAACACAAAGGAACTGTTTGGTGCACTGTCCTGGAAAGTAATGAAGTTTAATGGTGGTGGTTTCATTTAAAACCATCGCGTTTAATGTGCAGTGGTTTCATTTGAAACCATCCTGTACCTGCCGGAATGTTCCATGAAAAACTTTTTTAAACACATTTCCCATAACATTGTATGATTTTTATCCTAACAGAAACGAAAGAAGTTTAAAAGTGTATTCTATTTATTTTGAGTCTGAAAGAGTTGAACAAACAAATATTTTCAGCGTGACCAATAAGTAAGTCTTTCGGCCGTCGCACTATGAATATTTAAGAAATTATTTAGGTGAAGTTCTTTGCAGGTTGATTTTCCAGACCTCTTTCCAATATACTGTTCCGAATTACTGTGCTCATAAATTTAAACAAATTACGGTCCATAAACAAATTCATTTAGTTTACACAAAGACAACATATTAAAATAAAATGTTGTTAATTGTGTTTCAATTAGATTCCTAAGAAAACAAGAAATGAACGCAACACAAAGACTTTCGGGGCTTTGTACTGTTATCACACTTCTTTGTTTTGTTTTGTTTCATATGGTATTTCTATCATTGAAGTACGATCATGCTACAATTACTTTGTATCTAATTCAAAAACCCTTAAGGAGATATACATGTGTTATAAGAAGCATTTTTATACTGCTCGTTGCGATAAAAATATGCTAAGCTGTGCTGTAAACATGTGCGATTTTTTTCTTTTCTTCCCAGTCATTTTTAACATAAAACAGGATAGTTGTTTTTATGCCTACACTTATGATCATACCTGTTCGTACAATGCAACCATTAAACGTGCGGCCATTGAAGCTACTAACCTCACAGATAGAGCAGCTCGAAACGTCTCTCTAATAACCCGTTTCCAGTTGATTTACCTGTCCATTTTGACTTGTAACCCCAACCAAGTTCCCGATTGCAATAAGAATAAATAAGATCAGAGAGCTGGGAAGGAGGAGACGGAGAATGGGGGAATGAAATGGGGGAGATGATGTAGACGCAGAGAGCAAGGGGAGGAGATGGATATGGTGTGGGGTAAGAGGTGGTGGTGTGAAGGTAGGGGGAGGGGGAGATGGACAAACGAAGGGGAAAGAAGGGCTAGACATGGGGAGAAGCTACTGCCAAGCGTTGCCGGGTTTGCTAGTTTTAGATAAACTAGTATTGCCTGTGGTCGAAAATCGACCAATTGCGTTTACAATGGTCACTGGGGGGTAGAATTTTACGTATCATGTCGGCGGCCTCGCGTGATAATGTTGGCAACATCAACAACACGATAGAAAATCTTTGCCCATTTGTTCGAACCACGTACAGACCATGAAGTAAACAAATAATGCTGTTCCTGCTTTATGGTTGACAGGTTCTTGTATGTACCATCGTCCGCTCAGTAAAAATAATTGCCCTCGTAAAGTGAAGATTCCATGAGAAAACATCAGCGTTGTCAAGCAACTGGCTAAAACGAAGACTCACAGGATTCTCACTATCCAGCATCTGTTGCCAACATTATCATAGGAGGCCGCTGGGATATTTGGTAAAATTTAACCGGCACTGGGAGGTATGAAACGGTATCTTTTACGTGTTAAGGAAAATGCCTAACACAATAACAACAAATAAAAACGGAAGTATATACTTCTCATGACATTTTCGAATTATATAACTTTAATTAGCCTAATATTTGAAATGGAACTACAATTTCGGTGTTCGTATATTTATACAACGCTAAGAAATAATGATATTTCGATACTGTGATATTCAGAATTCCAGAGCTGTCAACATGTCGACTACGTAGTTCCACCCGAGCACCGCTAGATGCCTCTCCCGGCGCATCATCTAATATATAAAGCAGAGTGTCCATATATTTGTACGTGTTGCACAGAAATCTACAGTTTTGTTCCAATCTTTATGAAATTTTGTACACGTGAACTTCCATCCATGAGGACGGTCGTCGTAAGTGTAAGAATCACATACGATTTATAGTTCACGAGATATGGCGTCATGAACAATGAGATGCGCGAAAAACTGCTGCATTTTGTGACAATGCTGCCATTTTCTCCAAAACCATTGGACCGATTTCAACAAAATTTGGTACACACATTCCTTACCGTGAGGTAACAATTGCTGCACGGTTAAGAATCACATACGGCACACGGTTCAAAAGATATTACGTCATAATCAATAGAAATCACAAAAAATGTCATATAATGCCGCGAGACTTTCGAAATACACTGTATGAAAATGGCAGTACTTAGCGACTTGCAACAAACTGTAAACATAATTTCAAACCTTTATTAAACTTTTTCTCGCTGGCAACCATAGTAAAATGATGAAAGGAAAAAAGTTTCTCGCTTACTACTTTTCCGCTGTTTATGGAGTAAAACTACGGCTTTCGGTATGACGTTACAATTTATAAATTGAACACTACAAATTGTAACCGCAGGAAATTTTACAGACAGTATACACGCATATAGTTGAGTGTTCCTCCTACATCGTACCACAGTACGATACATAGTTCATGAGATGTGACCACATAAACGGTAACTTTCATGGAAGACCGCCCCATCACGCATGAAGCTTTTATCTGTTACTTCTTTACTTCTGATTGTATTCGCAAGGGATTTTACAGACATACAGCCCTTACAAAAATGAATATATATATATATATATATATATATATATATATATATATATATATATATATATATATATATATGAAATATGGCAGGAATAAATAAATAAATACCCGGGCTACGCCGGGTTTTCAGCTAGTCCTTTATATCGGTATTCGTATGAAAACATCAATTTCCTTTAACCACTCTTAATCATTGCGAAAATGAAGCATTTGAACGGCACAAGAAAGTGAGTTGGGAGCACTCCATGTTTCGATATTCACTTATTTTAATACGTTATTTTAATACTGCAGATGCGCTGCATTACAGCGTCTTGATACAAGCTGTAGATAGGACACTTTCTACTTCCTTTTAGCACTTTTAATGGCTAAATGCAGGCATAATATTTATATTCGTGAAATGTACGACAAACAATCTTTCGAATTATGTACCTTTCATTAGCTTTCTTGTTCGAATAAATTAGTAATCTGTACCACAAATTTCGTGTTACCGTATTTATATAATGATTAGCCCCGCACAGAACCAAATCCACTGATGATGATGATCGTGTGGCATTTATGACCGTTAGACCCCAACCGGGGTCGTGTTCAGCCTGCCTGGTGCAAGTCTCTTTATCTGACGCCACTTCGGCGACTTGCGTGTCAATGATGATGGAATGATGAGGACGACACAACACCCAGTCCCCGAGTGGAGAAAATCTCCTACCCGACCGGGAATCGAACCCGGGCCCCCTGTGTGGCAACCAACCACGCTGTCCACTGGACTACAGAGGCGGACACCAAATCCACTGAAGATGAGGGAAACAGAAGTGCTGAAACGCACGTGCTCAGCTGAGCGTGTGGGAGCCGGCACTAAACAAGAGCGCAGCTGGCTGGATAATTAGGCCCCGGCGGTTACTATGCTCACGCTCGGTGGTCAAAGCCTCGGCAACGCAGTCTTCTGGTCAGGTTAGACCGCCGTCTTGCCTCCTGGTTGCTGGCCCGAGCGCGGATATTGAATCGACTGCGCTACAACTGCCGTAATGGCAACTACTCGACAACTCAGTCAACAGCTGCACAAACGCCGAGTGTGCGCAGGTCCACCATCTTTAGTAATGACATCTGGAAGACGTCGTTTGATTTCACATTTTCTTTTCTGCCGTTTTATTCACGAGTGCCACGTGATTCACCCTTTTACGTACTACTCTACATGTGAACTACTATCAATGTGAATGTCTGTTCGTTGTACGTTTATCACGTCCGAACGACAAGACGCAGAGACTTAAATATTTGTGCAGTTACTGATTTATACCTGAGCAAGGTTTTAGGAACGGTTTTACAGCGATCTGATGGATATTTAGCAACTAGCTTAAAACCGCGGCTCCGCTCGCGTGTTGCTTGATTATGATATATAAGCTATCTTTCAGTAGTGTGCTATGAGGAAATGTCGCTGATAAAGCGGAACTGGCCGGCCGCGGTGGCCGCGGGGACTGAGGCGCTCCAGTCACGGTCTGCACGGCCACTACGGGCGGGGGTTCGAATCCCCCTCGGGCATGGGTATTTGTGCCGTCCTTAGTCTTAGCTAGTTCATAAGTAGTGTGTAAGTTTAGGGACTGATGACCCCGTAGTTAAGTCCCATAAGCTTAACAAACATTTGAACATTTGAAAGCGGAACTGAAAAGTATTTCTATCAGATTGCAGAAGTCTATGCACTTACCGTTTATCAGGAAAGTAAGTAGTGTAGACCAAATTACACGTAAAAATGCACTCGTTTCGAAGAATCCAATCACAAAATTCAACAGTAATGATTGTAATAATATCACAGATCGATCATTTCATGTAATGCGCGAAACGTCAAATCAATTTTTTTTAAAGATATGTGTTAAAAAAAAGTCTTTCGTACTCCTTCTCTTTATTCTTATATTTCGTTATTCGTATGCTTGTTGTTACAGAGAAAGAGGTGAAGACATTGTAGCACACATACACCAAAGATATGGTCTGTGGCACCACGTTTCGCTGTTTGCAACCTCCTTGTTACAGAGTCGCAAACGTCATCCCTGGCCTTAAGTCCGATTTTATTAATAATTTGACGACTTTCAACCACCACATCTTCCACCCCCTTATAGCTATCGGCATGGAACTGGTGTGGTGTACAACAGGAGACTTCGGACAACAATTACACACAGACCATTCGTTTGTGTTCTGTAGTTTTCTCTGCAGAGCGAAATATTAACACACACACACACACACACACGTAGAATTTTATATTCACCGACAACTTTCCATCCCATTATACTCCACCCTTTTATCATAAAATAAAACCATTTTCAAAGAGTAATTATTGTTCCACATTTCGCGTTATATTCTTCAAATTACTAAATATCTATCAGTTCGCTGTAAAACTGTGCCTAAAACCTTCCTCAGGTATAAATTAGTAACTGTACAAATATTTAAGTCTCTGCGTCTTGTCGTTTGCACGTAATAAGCATACACCGAATAGATATTCACATTAATATATATAGATAAATAGCTACCCGATCGCCATAAAACCGTGCCTTTTTGCCTTCCCCGAGTAGACATCAGTAACTGTACAAATTTTTAGCTCTTTATGTGGTTTTGACGTGATAAACGTACACCGGACACACATCCAAATTTATAGATATAGATTTGAAGAACATAATGCAAATGCGGACCAATAATTACTCTTTGAAAATTATACTTACTCTTTGAAAATGGTTTTATTGGTTGCATTGTTGCTTGAGGGTTGATAATGATAAAAGGGTGCAGTATATTGGGATGGAAAGTTATCGGTGTATATAAAATTCTACGTGTGTGTGTGTGTGTGTGTGTGTGTGTGTGTGTGTGTGTTAATATTTCGCTCTGCAGCGAAAACTACAGAACGCAAACGAATGGTCTGTGTGTGATTGTTGCCCGAAGTCTCCCGTCTACACCAGAGCAGTTCCATGGCGATAGCTATAAGGGGGGTGGAAGATATGGTGATTAAAAGTCGTCAAATTGTAAAAGAATTCGGACTGAAGGCCAGCGATGACGTTTGCGACTCTATAGCAAGAAGGTTACATACAGCGAAACTTGATGCCACAGACCATATCTTTGGTCTATGCGTGCTACAATGTCTTCAGCTCTTTCTCTGTAAGGAAAAATAAGAATAAATAAATAAAGCAGTAAAATAGGAATTTCTTTTAATACATCTCTTTTCAAAAAATCGATTTGACGTTTCGCGCACTGCATCAAGTGATCGATCTGTGATATTATTACAATCATTATTGTTGAATATCGTTTAATCCCTTCAGATATGCCATTTCAGTTCAAAAGACTTCAGTTTCCAGTTTGTCTAGCTTTTTCCATGTCAATTAACAAAGCTCAAGGACAGTTAAATGTTTGTAAAGCTTATGGGACTTAACTACGGGGTCATCAGTCCCTAAACTTACAAACTACTCATCAACTACCTTATACTAAGGACGGCACAAATATCCATGCCCGAGGGGGGATTCGAACCCCCGACCGTAGTGGCCGTGCAGACCGTGACTGGCGCGCCGCAGTCCCCTCGGCCACCGCGGCCGGCTCAAGGACAGTCATTAAATGTTGCAGGAATCAATTTACAGCCCTCATGTTTTTCACGTGGTCAATGATATGTCGCTTGCTCAAGGGTGGGCAACGCAAAAAATCTCTTCATTTACGCTCCAAACAATACTACAAATAACTTTGTTTATTAGAATGCCCTAAAATGAAATTAAAATGAATTTGGAGATTACTCTTATCATACGTGTAGAGATATTGCAACACTGGCTGAAAGGAATAATGCATGTATTATTTATTATAAATCATTAAGCACTTATTCGAATGTTGATTAAACATGTTTGTTTCTAGCGAAGGTATTGTATTTCATTTCATCCTTCAAAACCAGTCTCATAGCACACTACTGAAAGATAGCTTATCCATCATAATCAACCAACAGGCGATCGGAGCCGCGGGTTTAAGCTAGTGTTAAATAATTTCCTCTATAGTTTTTGTCTGATTTCCCCATTGCATCCTGTGTCCATCTTCGTAGCTCAGACGCCAGGGGCGCTACCACACAGGGGGCCCCTAGTTCGATTCCCGGCAGGGGCACCATCATTATCACTTACCTATTGACCCATAGTCAACATGGATTCAGAAAGTATCGTTCCTCTGAAATACAGCTAGCTGTTTATTCTCATGATGTGATGAGTGCTATCGACAAGAGATGTCAAATAGATTCCGTGTTTCTAGATTTGCAGAACGCTTTCGACACTGTACCTCACAAGCGTCTTCCAATCGAACTGCGTGCTTATGGAATATCGCCACAATTGTGCGATTAGCTTCGTTATTTGTCAGAAACTACACAGTACGTTGTAATTAACGAACGGAAATGACATCTGGCGTTCCCCACGAAGTGTTATAGGTAGGGACAGGAAAAAATCGGCGTTATTTTATGGACAAAATCGGTGATTTTTTTTTTTTTTTTTTTTTTTTTTTTTTTTTTTTTTTTTTGCACTTGTCGGTGTTATTTATCGCTGTTTTTTTCTGGTAATCTTTTTCCTTTTTCTTTACTATATTTTTATCATATTTAACAATTTTTCAATGGTATGCTGAAAATTACACTATTCCCAAGATAGGCTGGGCCAAATTTGATAGAGAACGTTTAAAAAAAATTTTTAATAAAATATTGAAGCAAGTATGTATCTGAAAATTCTTTTCTTATACACCAAATATTTTAAATACTGTGAAAAAATTGACAATGATTGTACCCAGCATGTTATTCCTTTTTTCAGGTCAACAAACTGTGTTTGACACAAGGACTTTTCTTGCTGACTTAAATGTTTGTCTGATAACTTATTGTTGCAGTTTCTTAGAGAATAACAATATTGAAAAATAGAAGAATATATTTTAACGTAGGATAAAAAAAAGTCTTTGCTACAATGGAAATTTTTATATGAAAATCACCAAAAAAAGCTCGAAGGTTCGCATATTTTTAAAGTATTTCTCGAGAACAAAATTTATAAACATGTATAAAAGGTATGTGACAAAATTGAATTTTCGTAATAGTTTTTAATATTTAGTCACATCTGGCTTTGAAACTAAGATTATAATATCCTTTTCGGTACAAGTTTCAGTTTTAAATCTTGTTTCCCGTCAGTAATACAGACTTTTAACAAAAACAAAGTTCTCTAATTTTTATACACAAATAAATGGTAGTAGGTCTCATTTATGCACTGCATTTTCAGGTGTTTTTCAGTGTTGGATCTTTGACTTTTTACAAACGTCTGGACAAGTGGCGTAAAAACAGTCAAAACAGAAATCCATCTTGAAACAAAAGAAATTTTACGTACGGCAGCGGCGGCGTTGCTGTAATGTTGGCAACGAAATGTTCGTTTTCGAGGATAATGGGCCGGCCGCGGTGGCCGAGGAGACTGAGACGCTCCAGTCACGGTGTGCGCGGCCACTACGGTCGGGGGTTCGAATCCCCCCTCAGGCATGGATATTTGTGCCGTCTTTAGTATAAGGTAGTTCATAAGTAGTTTGTAAGTTTAGGGACTGATGACCCCGTAGTTAAGTCCCATAGACTATACAAACATTTGAACATTTGATTTCGAGGATAATGGACTGACCGGACATGAGAACCTTTAGAGGTTACAGCACGCACAGCACTAATTGTTTATTTCAGGCCAATACAAAATATTATTCCCCTCATTCCATGCGATTGACTTTTCGAAGAGTATTCAAAGATCGTTGCAAACATTAGCACGATACACCGGCGTTTCCGTAAATAAAAGTTTACCGACTACTTTAAAATGGACAAAGTCCGGAAGCTGATAAAAATTAGCATCCAAAATAAGAAAGCGTTTGTTTAGATCCAGTTACAGTGATTATAAGCCTGAGAGAAAGCCAACATCAGGTCTGAAGGTAGCAACAGTGTTGCCAACCCTGAAGCTCAATTTTCCCCTGAATCGTATGTGAAATTCCCCTTAAAACCCTGAAAGTTTTTGAGGGAAGACATTTTATATATATTGCTCCAAAGCTGCTTTTTTATTATATTTTATTTTATTTATTATTGAAATGCTGACTAGTTTCGGGCTATGCCCATTTTCTTAAGCCAGATTTTTTCATGTTATTACAAATACCTATTTGACCTGTGACCTACACAGTGTCCAAACACAAAATAATGTGGCTTAAGAAAATGGGCAAAGCCCGAAACTAGTCAGCATTTCAATAAAAAAAAAGCAGCTTTGGTGCAATATATATAAAAAGTCTTTCCTGGACTGTTTATTTTCGTTGGTAAAACATTCCAATAAAGCTCTGCATGACGAATTGATGCATTCGTTCTAAATGTCACTTAACGAAAATCTAATTACTAATATTCTACATTTTAGTGGTCACTAAAGGAAGAAGCAGTAGTTTCTGCATGACATTCTAAGATGTAGGCCGTAGTATATAGGATACAGGGAGATGTTAGGCTATATAAACGTCCTCTTCAGCTATGCTAATAAAATCTAACAAACTGGGAATAAACGTACCTTTCAACAAGGGACCTGATTCCCATGATTCCCACTTCTTTGTCTATTTCTGGGAATATTTTTTCTCTCTTGAAGCCATAGTCACTTCAGTACACACACACACACACACACACACACACACACACACACACACACACACTTCCAGCGCATTCAACTTCAGTTCACAATCGCCAATACAACAGTAGCACAGTACAGTAGACGTTGCAGAAGCGCCTTTATACGAGGGCAGTGCCAACGAAAACACAATAATGAAGTATTCCATTGTATGGTAGGGCTAAACAAATTTTGATAGGTGTGCATTATTTATTTCTGAGAAGCCCCTAAAAATTCCTCTCAAAGAACACTTCCCCCTAAATTTCACCCTGATGTACAAAGCCCTCCATATTCCCCCTAAGACAGCAGTCCCCCCCAAATTTAGGGGCAAAACCCCCAAGTTGGCAGCATTGGGTAGCAATCCACGTTGCAGCGAAACAGTCAAGGCTAACAATAACAGCGCAGTCAAAGAATATAACGACAAAACTGCTTAACTTCGATACTATTCAGAGACCTTGTTAAGACGCAGTTCTGCTAACCAAAGCTGCACATGCGCGATACGTAGAATTTACAAACTGCGAGGTCGGCGTTCGATCACTGAAAATATCCTCAAACACTTTCAAGATGCTAGAAATATTTCGGCGAAGAAATCCATCGAAATTGAAATAATCTTATCGATATTAAATATCGTAATATATTCATAAAATAGAAGAAGAAATAAGCTTGCCGACAGTTACCGATAGGCTTACTGTCAATGTGCGCGTCTAACAATGTGTGGCGCTGTCTTACTACAGTATGTATTTCAAAATAATAAAATAGCCACTACATTTATATATGGAACATTTCTACATTAAATATATCACTGACATCATTAAACTTACGACATTAAACTTTTGTTGGAAACCGCCGATTTCTTGTTAATTAACCAAAAAAACTGTCGAATTCGCGTTATTTTTTAAAAACCGCTGAAATCGCGATATTTCGTTAAAAATGGCCGAAGTCGCGTTATTCGTCGCGTTATCGTTAAAACCTAATTTTTCCTTTCCCTAGTTATAGGGCCCCCTACTGTTCCTTATCTTTATAAACGATTTAGCAGACAATCCAAGTACCTCTCTTAGGTTGTTCGCGGATGATGCTGTCACCGGAGGAGCAAAAGCGACTGCAAAACGATTTAGATAGGGTATTTGCATGGTGCGAAAACTGGCGATTGAACCTGAATAATGATAAATGTGTCGTCATTCGTATGACCACTAAAAGAAATCCATTAAACTTCAGTTACACGATTAATCAATCAAACATGCAGACTGTCAATTCTACTAAATACCTAGGAGTAACAATTACAAAGAACTTAATTTGGAGAGAACACTTAGGAAATATTTTAGGGAAAGCCAACCAAAGTCTACGTTTCGTTGGCAGAACACTTAGAAGATGCAACAGTTCTTCAGGAAGAGACTGCCTACACCACACTTGTGTGTTCTATTCTGGAGTACTGCTGCGCATTGTGGGATCCACACCAGGTGGGACTGACGGACGATTTAGAGAAAGTTCAGAGAAGGGCAGCTCGTTTTGTATTAGCGCGATTTAGGGGAGAGAGTGTCACGGAAATGATGCACGAGTTTGGGTGGAAATCATTAAAAGGAGGCTTATTTGTTGCGGCGAGATGTATTTTCGACATTTCTTTGACCAACTTTCTCTTCCGAATGCGAACATACGTTCTTAGCGTCCACCTACATAAGGAACACATTGTCATGAGCCGGCCGCGGTGGCCGAGGGGACTGAGGCGCGCCAGTCACGGTCTGCACGGCCATTACGGTCGGGGGTTCGAATCCCCCCTTGGGCATGGATATTTGTGCCGTCCTAGTTCGTAAGTAGTTGATAAGTAGTTTGTAAGTTTAGGGACTGATGACCCCGTAGTTAAGTCCCATAAGCTGTACAAACATTTGAACATTTTGATCGTGGTCATGAAAACAAAACAAGAGAAATCAGACCGGAAAGATTTAGGTGTTCCTTTTTCTCGCGAGCTATTAGCGAATGGCACCATAGAGACACAACATAAAAGCGGTTCGCTGAACCCTCTGCCATGCACTTGAATGCGGCTTGCAGAGTATATATGTAAGTGTAGATACTCATCATCGACGCCCAAGTCTTCCACATAGGGTCTCTCCCCTTTCCACTGATCTCAATACAAACTGGTTGTAGAACTCTGGTATCTGAGTATAGAACTACAGCGTCCATGCACATACAGATGTTTTCCACACAATTTCGTGTTGTCCACCATGTTTAAATTTGCCATGCAAATTTCTGTCAGTTATTACGTGACGAAGAATTGCTTGCTTCCCTCTTGATATGAAGTTTATCTCAATACGCGATGTAATGGGATAATATGGAAGCGTGATCCAGACATATTTTCTTCTCCTTTTTTTGTAGTACTCCGTAGCAGCCATATTTGAATTTGGCAAGAAGCGAAATATCAACATCTATGGCTGGCACGCTCAGACAACTGAAGTTCAACATCCATAGTGTATAGAGATCACTGCCGCTCTTTCTGCTCATCTCTGATCAGAGATGTTTTTTGTTCTCCCCGCTGTCTATTAATCTGTGATCAGGGCGGAGGAGAGCAATAGAAGCTTTTATCGTTGACTTGTTTAAAGAACCGCCATTAGAATCGAATATGCTGATGCCCTTCTTCTTCTTCGCTGTAGAAAATGATGTGAGTTTGACATGGTTTATTTAAATAAATTGCTTAAAGATTTTTTTATAGAATCATCATTTAAAAGAATTTTTTCTTCCCCCTTTTTTTCAATAAATCTGTTTCATAAATAATTGTAGTTTGGCCGCCATTTTCACACCTTATGCTGCCATTATTATCGCAATACGTTATCAATCATAAATTTGGGGCGATAGTACATCTACATCAATCCACCATAAGGTTCGTGGCGGAGGGTACACTGTACCACTACTAGGCATTTCCTTTCCTATTACACTCCCAAATAGAACGAGGGGAAAAAAAAAGAATGCCTACATGCCTCCGTACGAGACCTAATTGCTCTTATCTTGTTTTAGTGATCACTACGCGAATGTAAGTAGGTGACAGCAAGATCGTACTACACTCAGCTTCAAATTCCGGCCCTCTAAATTTCCTCAACAGAAATTCACTAAAAGAACGTCGTCTTTCCTCCAGCGATCACCATTTGAGTTGCCGCAGCATTTCCGTGACACTCGCGCATTGGTCGAACCTACCGGTAACAAACCTAGCTGCTCGCCTCTGAACTGCTTCCATGTCTTTCTTTAAACTGATCTGCTGCGGGCCCCAAACACTTGAACAATTCTGAATACGTGGTCGTACAAGCGTTTTAAACGCCTTACTCACAACTGTCCTTACATATTCTTTCCATTTCATATCGCTCTGCAATTTTATGCCTAGATACTTGAACGAAGCGACTGCATCAAGAAGCTCACTACTAATGCTGTATTCGAACATTATGGGACTGTTTTTCCCACTCATGCGCATCACTTTACATTTTTCTACATTGAGAGCTAGCTGCCATTCTTCGCACAACTAGAAATGTTGTCTAAGTTATCCTGTATGCTATTACAGTCAGTTAAAGACGACACCCTCCCATATACCACAGCATCATCAGCAAACAGCTCCAAATTACAAGTTACTCTGTCCATCAGATCATTTATATAGATAGAAAATAATAGCGGTCCTATCACACTCCCCTGGGGCACGCCTTACGATACACTCGTCTCTGATGAACACTCGCCGTCGAGAACAACGTACTGCGTTCTATTACTTAGGAAGTCTTCCAGCCAGTCACAAATCTGTGAACCTATTCCATAAGCTCGTATCTTCGTTAGCAGTCTGCAGTGTAGCACCGCTTCGAACGTCTTTTTTTCAAGTTTTTCAAGTTATAACCTGCAGTTTTCTTTTATATCTCGAGTCCGATTATCGCTATTATTCTCAAGCAAATGCCGCTATCCGCGGAAGAATTTTGTTACTTATGTAATGCACAGTGACTGGCAGAGACCAGGCACTGTTGAGATTAGCGTCCGAGTTATTAATTACGAGAGATTGACATCCGTTTCAGCTTTTCTCCAAAGAAGAGTAACATCACAACACCAGTATTTGAATGGAGTAGGTATCAGCTTGTCGTATTTTTATATGTCGTTATCTAACTATAACCCCTCAATAAAAAACATTTCCGATTAACGCTCTTTAAAACACAAACATTTCTACATCTACATGGGATACTCTGCAAATCACATTTAAGTGCCTGGCGGAGGGTTCATCGAACCACATTTATACTGTTTATCTCCCATTCCATTCTCGAATAGCGCGCGGGGAAAGATAACTCCTGAATCTGTCCGTTCGAGCTCTGATTTCTCGTATTTTATTCTGATGATCATTTCTACCTATGTAAGTGGGAGTGAACAATATATTTTCGCATTGGGAGGAGAATGTTGGCGATTGGAGTTTCTCAAGTAGCCCACGCCGCAGCGATAAGCGCCGTTGTTGTAATGATTCCCATCCCAGATCCTGTATCATTTCCGTAACGCTGTCTCCCCTGTAT
Organism: Locusta migratoria; assembly: GCA_026315105.1. Lineage (NCBI taxonomy): Eukaryota > Metazoa > Arthropoda > Insecta > Orthoptera > Acrididae > Locusta > Locusta migratoria. The sequence goes on along the minus strand of CM048752.1, from coordinate 92,613,626 downwards.
CGGGACAATACGAAACGAGCTGCCCTTCTTTGGACTCTTTCGATGTCCTCCGTCAAACCCACCTGATAAGAATCCCACACTGGGCTGCAATACTCCAAAAATGCAGGGACAAGCGCAGTGTATGCAGTTTCTTTAGTAGTTCTGTTGCATCTTTTAAGGGTTCTGCCAATAAAACGCAGTCTCTGGTTCGCCTTTCCCACGATATTATCTACGTGTTCTTTCCAGTTTAGATCTGAAGTAATAGTAATTCCCAAGTATTTTGTCGTGTCTACGGCCTTCACTTTTGATTGATTTATCTTGTAAACAAATTTTAACGGATTTCTTTTCGTACTCATGTGGACGACTTCACACTTTTCATTATTGAGAGTCAATTGTCAATCTTTACACCATAGTAATATCTTATTCAGATCGTTCTGCAGTTGATTTTGATCTTCAGATCATTTTACTAGACGGTAAATGACGGCGTCATCTGCAAACAACCTAAGAGAGCTACTTAGATTTTTCCCTAAATCGTTTATGTAAATAAGGAACAGCAGAGGACCAATAACACTACCCTGTGGAACGCCCGATATCACCTCTGTTTTAGTCGATGCCTTACCATCGATTACTACGACCTGTGTACTCTCTGACAGGAAATCCCCCTATCCAGTCGCAATTTTGGGGAGATATGCCATAACCATGCAGTTTGATTAAAATCCGTTTGTGAGGTACGGTTTCAAAAGCCTTCTAGAAATCAAATTTCATCCTTTTATACTGATTCTTAGGAGTATTTTGCATTTTATTTGTTGTCAGATCAGTTATTTCACTGATTAGATTACGTGGGAATTTTTTTTCTGATTATTTGAGATAGGGTCAAGTAAAATGACTCTTAACAATCCCGCATCGGATCCCCAGACGACAAATGGCGTATGATCACTTCCATTTCCATACATAATGCTGCACACGTTGCTGTTTACAAATAAATTCTCACAGTCTGAACTGCCGTATTTCTCCCCTTGTTATCTACGTATCCGTTAGCACAAGTGTTAGCATACTTTGTCCAGCGACGTAATTTTCTGCGCAGCTGCCTAAAATGGGAACTCTCCATCACAGCCAACGAGCTAAAATTTCATGGAGCAGCTGACACCAACGCCCTATATAAACAACACAGACTGGCTGAGGTGCTGCCGTACTTGAAGCAAATTGAAAGCTCGGCCGCCATGTTTTACTACGTCACGTAGGCGTAACCAGTCGTCTGCTATAGCACTGAATCATGTCACTTTCACTTTGTGCAGTGACGTAACAAACCATTCTCTGCCTGCTTATTGTTATTTTTATAGCCAACCTAATATGGATAAAGGACGGGCAATTAGTGTGTGATAGACACATCGCAAAGTTTAATTACAAATGTCACATACACTGGATCTGCTAAGCACCACTCACACACACACACACAAACACACACACACACACACACACACACACACACACACACACACACACACACACACACAAAAAAAAAAAAAAAAAAAAAAAAATTCGTATGCATTTTCCTAATCTGCTTACCTCTTTCCTCCGCAGATTTTGCTTTACATAAATGATGTATTCTATAAATGAAGTAATGTTTTAATAACAGCTTTATTAGGCTGGAGTAATGAGATTCCTCCCAAAATTCCGAGGATAGCATTAAGTGCTCATAGTTGATAAATAAAGTAGGTCTGCTTCCCAATATTCTAATACACATCTACATACATTCGTAAAAGAAATATTTTCTTTCCTAATGACGTTTCATGATTACTCAGTATCCTTTCTGTCACTTCGAAAAGTTGTACAAGATCATTAGAGGGATTGAACAGATTGTTTTTTCTACGTTTTAATCCGATTAATCTTGTTCTACTCTCATTTTTAGGAGCAATGAGAACTACCAAGCAATCTAAACACTTAAGTTTTCAACTCACTTGCCTAATGATGCTTCCAGATACATATTAAACTACTTTTTCGGAATACAATGTCAGCATTTCGTATTCTGACACATAGTCATGGTCACAGTGAATAAGCCTACTGCTCTCTGAATGACTTTAATCATGATTTGCAGTAGGTAATAAAAGAGGTTCCATGTCTCCTGCTGGCTAATGAAGCTGATTGAACTATTAGCCAAAAGCCACTTTGTATCATTTGTTGCATACATGTATTTCTCCTCAAAATGAGATGAACATATGCAACTGTATGCAGTAGGTTTCCACTTATCTCGCCTCATTTGGCTAACCACCGTTTTGTAAGTTCTTCATTTTTCAAAGAAAAACTGAGAAATATAATTACAGCTTATTTTGTTACAGTTAAACACATACACAGCCCATAGGACTAATGTATGCAGAAATGTGGTACGTACAAAAGGCGAGTAGACGAAATGTTAGAAACGAAAACATACAAATAATTACTGAAAGTACGATATGCCAACAGTCTTATTACCGCGATTCGTACAGTTACATGCTGCGCATACATTCAGAATGATTTCAGCTTAATAAATAACCTTTCAGGATTACTACGACACATAAAATATGAAACCAAAACACGTAAATAGCGTCGGTCTAACTTTCATACTCGGCGCACCAGACGTTGAGAAAAAAAAAAGGCTGCCACAGTTGCTGGTTGCTGCCACCAGGAGCGCTGTTAACCCAGAGATAGTAGAGCCCTGTATTGGGAGAGTAGGGTGATTCTATTTACACTTCGGTAAAATCAGACGTGACGTCATTGTGACGTATCCACACTATCGACGTCCAGAAGAGCGGCGCATCGACTTTTATGATCGTTCGAGACGCTCGTTTTGGGTGGGACAACATGCTTAATTCGACATTCTTTCTGAACTGCATACTTTTTTCCTTCGTAGTTTAGTGACAAAACTAGGCCTTACTTAATATTGGTATCATGTTTTGGAAAGCACTGACGGAAATTTCAGTAAATGTAAATTGAAAATTATGTCAGAAATAACGCAGACCGAGCCTTAGAGAACGACAACTTCACACATTTTCAAAGAAAAGAACTGGCATGTTGCAGCCACTTGGCGGTAGATGAGTACCCAGTTTTACGAAATGTTTTACCTGATGGTCGCAGAGCCTCTGTAACAAATGACTGTATTAATATCCAGCTCATTTGATTTATAGTTTCGTCGAAAACATACATACACCTATGGGGACTATATGTTGCTTTTGTATGTCGCTTATTTTGACATGTCCAAGTACACATTGTCGCTTCATAGCCTGGTAACCGTATTTTGTCCTCTTAGTTTAACGTAGACTCCGTACTACAATGCAACTCTGTAGCATTTTTCGCTTAGAGAAAAAGTCTCAATTAGTTTTAAACACAACATTCACAAATAGGCCACGCTGACAACATCAGATTTTGCTGAATAACGTTTCAGAGCTCACAGTGTAGATCCTTTTTCGGAAAATTTATAGCTTCTTACTCTCAAAAAAAGAAAACAAAGTTATAGCTTCCGAAACTGTAATGAATATACCATTACCAAGTGAAGATATTATCAGCTACTCCTTTAATTCGTCTGCTACAATTACAATCGCAGTTTTGCGTCTAGAACGACCACACAAGTCGATCATGGCTCCAGTCGCCTTCGATAGTGTGGATACGTCATAATGACGTCATGTCTGATTTTAACGAAGTGTAAATAGAATCACCCGGGAGAGTACCGCCAACCGGGCGAGCGCCGCCATTGTAGGCCTGTTATATCTGGCAGTAGCAGCGCTGTGCACGGCGCTGTTAAATTAACGGTTATGATTGAAGGGAACCGGTCTGTACATCGACGTGGTATGACAATACGTTAAGTAAACAACGAACTTAAGTTTTTAATCGTTTAATCACATCTACAGCGAATATTAAGGAAAAATTGGTAATCTGAGTTCAAGACCTTTAGTTTTGAGCAAAGTAGTTATAAAATTGTTTCGTGCTAAAATTTAAACCCTGTACCAAATTCACTGCTTTCGCAATAAGTGAAGTTCCTGCTTTCAAATTAGCTAAGGACTGACGTTTTTATCTCTAATATATTGATTTTTATCAAAGTAGATGTAATTAATACTTGTTGTTTTCCATTAATCTGGTGCCTAATGTTGATAGGTGTGTGCTGACCTACATGTGATATTATGACATAACATTAACTGAGCTAACATTTTGGGAAGGTTTAAGTTTTTACACATTGTTATCGCATTGCTGGGTATTTCAGTAAAGTAAACTACCTTAAAATTCGAGTTTTGGAAATCTATTTAATGGGTGGTTTCATTTACCGCCCAAATTTTCGTAATTTGCAGCCTAAGTATAAATACGAAATTCGTCAAATACGGCACACTATGATAGATTTTCATGTATCTTTTAAAAATATCGTTTGTCTTACATGTTTATCCGTCCAACATTGCTCGCAAGAAACTTGTATGAACAGATTAACCTAGAAGTTTACTCGATATTTCAATACAAATTCACTTACTTCGCAAAATTTTGCATTCTCGTATGGAAATGCATTTTTTCTTCCAATGAGGTGTACCCACAATTCGCGTCTTTTCGCATCTCTTTCGCCCTGTGGAATGCGTAAAACTTGCTACCTCGCACTGTCTTAGTATAACAATTCACTGCCAACAATGAGGCATTTTTCACCATTTAAAAATGGAATATGCTATTTTAAGCTCTTAATTTAACACATAATGAGTCTACACATATCCAACACCTCTAAATACTAAAATAACAGCTAGTTAAGTGAAATGTTATTTGCGCTGATGGACTGCTTAGGACTAAAATGGCGGACGTGCCCCACCCGCGCTCAACTGACCAATAGCAGCCGGCGGTTGTCGGCAAGACACACATCAAAGGTTGGCGCTACTCTCCCAATACACGGCTCTAAGGCGGGTATTACACTGTAAAAGATCTTTGACAAAGATCTTTTATCATAGCTCTTTGGTCAAATCTTTGACAGTGTAATGGGTCATCTTTTATAAAAGATTTTTTTTTATAAAAGATATTTGATGAAAGTTAGCGAGAGAGCCTAGCTTTGATAAAAGTTCGTCATTGTATACATGCGTCTTTCGTTGCTTTGACGTCTTTTAACCTACAAATTAACGTAAAAGTGTATTCGTTGAGTCGCTACTGCCACAGTGATCGTTTAAAAGTGAGAAGTGTGCGGAATATTTATTAATACAAAGCACATTTCCAAAAATGTAGTGTTAGAATCGTATAAAGAAAAAGCTACAGCTGTCAGTTGTATTCAAAGTGGCTCACTGAGGTTGATGATAGGGAAGAAATTATATGGATCAAAGGATATATGGAGATGCATAAGTGAAATAAATGTTTTTATTTGTATTACTCTAACCTAACCTCATAATTCCTCCTAAAGTGATTTACATCTTGGTTCACTCATGTCTGGAATAATACGTGAAATCTTAGGCCTACACTGTAGGATTCGTGTATTTTACTGCCTGCTGGAATAGATTTTGTATGTCGATATAAATGGGATGATCTTCAGTGGAAAGGGATTCATGATTTGCGTAATGAGGTACTGCACTAGTTAGCTCCATATTTTTTTCTTGCTTTGCACGATGCTTTTCGACATTTAACCATAAGTCCAGGTATTTATACGGATATTTTATGTTTCGGAAAATCAGGCAAAACAAATGTCAGACTGCAGCAAACACAAAAATGTCTTTCGCAGCGCATATTCCTCAATGAAGCCTAACATGAAAGAACTACGAAAATATTCTTTCTTCTTAATTATCATAAAGTGTCTAACGAAATTATGTTTAGCATGACACACGTTAAATTATTTCAGTTTTTCATTATTTACCCATTGACACAGCTTTAGGGCTTCCTGAAACATCGATTATAATGAAATATTTATAAATATGTGGGTGAATTAAAATATTTGGTCACACGTTCTTAAACAATGTAGGTTATTATTTCCCAGCAGTGTAGCCCGTGGAGCAGTTTTCGTATTTTCCTCTTGCTATTCACGGTTTTACCTAAAAATGTTTCCAGTTTTCGTTCTTTCCAATGAATGTATTCCCGAGAAACATTATATTACGTACTATAATACAGACGCTTTACTATTTTGGAGTCTTATTCCGAGCAACTATGACGAAATATTTTACGATAGTGTAATGTGCTCCTGTGAAGTAGTTTCGTCAAAGATCTTGGATAAAATCTTTGGCAGAGATCTTTGTCAAAGAACTTTTACAGTGTAATACCAGCCTAAGACATAGCCACTCTATGCAGTTTATATAGCTCGTTGGCTGACACACGAGCTACAGCGCTCTTCGCGGCAACCTTTGTAAACTCGGCTGCCATATTTTTGGTGGTCCGTAGACTTGAGAGTATCCAGTCGCAAATTTGGGGCGATATACCATAAACGCGCAATTTTCATGAAAAGCCTTTTGTGAGGTTCGGTGTCAAAATCCTTCTGGAAATCAAGAAATACGGAATCAATTTGAGAACCCTTGTCGATAGCACTCGTCTCTTGGTGTGAATAAAGAGCTAGTTGTGTTTCGCATGAACGATATTTTCTAAATCCGTGTTGACCTTGGGTCAATAGATCGTTCTGTTCGAGATAATTCATAATATTTGAATACATGATATGTTCCAAAACCCTGCTGCAAATTGCCGTCAATGAAGTAGGCCTGTAGTTTAGTGGGTTACTCCTACTGCCTTCCTTCAATATAGGTGTGACCTGTGCAACTTTACAATCTTTTTGGACAGCTGTTTAGAGGCGTGTCTGCTCGCGGCAGACTTAGCGCCACCACACTGCCTGCACTGTTCAACCAATAGCAGCGAATCTCTACATACAAAATGTTCTGTTCGTTTGTGTGTGTTGCAAAATACCAAAAAGCGCTACAGATTTCTCACAACGTTGCACTCTAACACAGGAAGGTTTTTACATAGCTATTTATTTAATGTATTACACTGAACATGTTCTTGTTCTGGTCTTCAGTCCGCAGACTGGTTTGACGCAGCTCTCCACGCTACCCTGTCCTGTGTAAGTCTCTTCATCTGAGAATACGTTCCGTAACCTACATCCTTTTGAATCTGCTTACTGTATTCGTCCATCGGCCTCCCTCTACGATTTTTACCCCACACGCTTCCTTCTAATGCTAAGTTGACAATTCCTTGATGTCTCAGAATGTGTCCAACCAATCTATCCCTTCTCTTAGTCAGGATATACCAGAAACTCCTTTTCTCCCCGATTCGGTTAAGCACCTCCTCATTAGTTACGTGATCTACCATCTAATTTTCATCATTCCTCTGTAGCACCACATTTCAAAAGCTTCTATCATCTTTTTATCTGAACTTCTTATCGTCCACGTTTCACTCCCATACAATGCTACACTCCAGACAAATGTTTTCAGAAAGGACTTCCTAACATTTAAATTAATATTGGAAGTTAACAAGTTTTGCTTCTTTACAAACGCTTTTCTCCCCATAGCCATTCTGCATTTTATATCTTCTTTATTTCGACCATCAGAATATATGTTGTTACCCAAATAACAAAATTCATCTTCTTTTCTTGTCTCATTACCTAATCTAATTCCATCAACATCGCCTGATTTTCTGATATTGCATTCCATTACCTTCGTTTTACTCTTGTTAATGTTCATCTTATATCTTCCTTTCAACACACTATGCATCCCATTCAATTGCTCTTCCAGATCCTTTGCAGTCTCTGACAAAATTACTATGTCATCGGCAAACCGCAATATTTTTATTTCTTCTCCCTGCACTTTAATGTCCTCTCCAAATTTCTCCTTCCATTGCTTCACTGCCTGCTCAATGTACAGATTGAACAACATTGGGGAAAGGCTACAACCCTGTCTTACTCCCTTCCCAACCTCTGCGTCCCTTTCTTGTCCTTATTCTCTAATAACCGCTGTCTGGTTTTTGTATACGTTGAATATAACTCTTCGCTTCCTATATTTTACCCCTGCTACCTTGAGAATTTGGAAGAGTGTATTCTAGTCGACATTGTCAAAAGCTTTCTCCAAATCGACAAACGCTAAAACAGTAGGTTTCCCTTTCCTTACTCTATCTGCTAAGATAAATCGTAATGTGAGTATTGCCTCCTGTTGTTCCTACATTTCACATTTCTCTTAAATCCAAACTGTTTTGCTATTTTCTGAAGGTGTTTCACTAAGTGTGTTGGCCTCTGTAACTTATAAAATAATAGGTGACGGAAAATTTTAATGCGGTAGGTCAACACAAGATATGTTAAACTTTCTGCGGAGCTATCATTCTCCAAAGAGTTACAGCACAAAGATATAATTTTTTTTAAATGGAACAATAGTTTTTTCTATCGTGCATTGGATTCGTTTAAACCAGCTTCCTCGATGCGCTGTTGTTCGTGTACGCCATCGTCATGCGATGTCAGTAACTGTGGTATATTGAGCCCCGGTTGTTTGCGTGGCTCCAACTGTCGGGAATACGGCCGTGTGCGGCGACAGTCGGCAGTCTAACAGCGCATCGAGGAAGCTTCTCGCTCCGTCACACCGGCGACGTTACAACTCGGCCGCGCCACGTTTAGAAGGCGCATTGCATTATGCGCAGCGGTTGTGGTATCTGACGGGTTGTAGCTCCCAAACTAACAGTGATAGGAATGTAGTTTAAACTGATTTGGACGCAGCTGGTTTCAACGAATCCAGTGCACGATAGAAAAAACTATTGTTCCATTTAAAAAAATTATATCTTTGTGCTGTAACTCTTTGGAAAATGATACAATAAACTATGTTCATAGCTCCGCAGATAGTGTAACATTTCTTGTGTTGACCTACCGCATTAAAATTTTCCGTCACCTATTATTTTATAAGTTACAGAGGCAAACACAGTGAAATACCCTGTAATATATATATATATAATATTTGCCCTTATAGACAGCGTTTGAACTCGAATATCTCATAATGACACCTTTTTCACTTCTTTCCCTTCTTCCTCTTCTCTTCCCTAAATCTCTTCATCCTTTGGCTGAGCTCCTGTTTCCTTTCTTCTGTCCACAATGTTCCTGTCTTCTTCTTCCTCTTCTCACGTACCACAAATCGAAGTTTTGCATTCTTAATTACGTTTCTGAATTCTTTTCTGTTTCCTATAATTTGCCTGTTGATTCGCGACTGCCTTAAGTCTTCCTCTATTTCATGATACTAATTTTTTTCTGAATTGAACTGCTTTACTACATCAAAGATTCTCTTTGTAAGTCTCGTCTTGCCCATTCTCTGTATGTACCAGTAGAAAGTTAATCTGCGTTTTCTGATCATGTCTGTGAGTCTGTCAGTGTACTGGTACAGTTTTTTAGTAGGTCTTTTCAACCATATGCCATCTCTTTGTATTGGTCCAAATATTTTCCTGAGAATATTACGTTCTGTTTTCTCTGTTTCTGTGATGCCCGATGCTCCAGTTGTGGTCATTTATGACGCATACAGTGCTTCTGGTGATATATATACCGCATGACCAGAAAGTCAGCATAAATTTGAAAACTTAATAAATCTCGCAATAATGTAGAGAGAGCGGTAAAAATTGACACACATGCTTGGAATGACATTTGGTTTTATTAGAGAAAAAAAAAAAAGCAAAAGTTCGAAAATGTCCGACAGATGTCGCTTCATCTGATCAGAAAAGCAATAATTAGTATAACAAATTAAGACAAAGCAAAGATGATGTTCTTTACAGGAAATGCTCATTATATTCACCATCATTCCTCAACAATAGCTGTAGCGCGCAACAGATCTTCCACGCGTCTAGCAATATGGGGTGGAGCGCCATCCTGCATAAAAAACTCGTACGTTCCAGCAGGTGTTTATCAGCCAGGCTGGGGATGATGCGATTCTGTAACATATCGGCTTACCTCTCACCCGTCACGGTAGCAGTTACAAAACAGAATCATGCAGTTCCTCGAAGAAAAAAAGGCCCGATAACGGTAGATCTGTTTTTAATAAAACTCCATGTCATTCCAACCATGTGTGTCAACTTTTACCTCCCTCTCTACATTATTCCGTGATTTATAAGTTTTCAAATTTATACTGACTTTTTGATGATCCGATTTTGTTGAGGAATCTAATAATGCTGTATGTCAAACTGATATTGCGTTTTCTACACCATTGTAAGCAAAAAACTAAAAGATTCGAAGTACAACAAAAACAATCATTCTCTTAAATATTGTAGCTCGTAAAAAACTGTCAATACGTTTCAGCTAGGCTCATATAAAAACTGTCGACGTCGTATTAATATTGGAAATTACGGAGCCACGACGCTAACAGTACTACAAAAGTCTAATAAGAATACGACAAACCATTTTATAGCCTTACCCTAAGCTTAGTTTCCACTTCAAAGGATAAGAACTGCAACTTTCATCTATATTTCACTTAGGTCGTAATAATGAAAACTGTTTCCTGCCCCGAGTTACGTGACGTAGATGTTGTTTTCAGTATAATGGCTGTATATAAATATCACTTCTAGGTACTTTACCTCAACATACTTTGTCTTAAAATGCGTGTTTTGGAAAGATCTTTAATGCGATGTTTCATTTTCCCACCAAATTTTCGTAGTAAGTAAGATTAAATACGAAATCCGTCAAATACGGTACAGTACCTTGAACTACAGGTTACGCAACGCGATGTTCCTTTGTGTTACGCTAACTGAACACAGGCCACTTGATGTAGTCAGCCAACCACAGCACACTGTAATAGCATTAATCATCCAATAGTAGTCATTTAATGCTACACGTTCCCGCCGCGGCAACATGCAAATACGAATGATTATCGTTCAAGTTGAAATATGCGTATTGTATAGTAAGAAACAAGGTTATGTCTTCACGTGCTATGCCCGCACATTAATCTGGGCAATCCTGCGATTTCAGTAAAAGATAGATCTGTCTGCATCTCGTGAGATGTTATTTTTAAATTAACTGAAACATGAAAATTCATATCGAACTTCGCGCGTGCGTAACATTTTTCGAAACGGTTGAACTTACATTAATCTGGGCAATCCTGTAACTACAGTAAAAGATAGATCTGTCAGCATCCCGTAAGTATTTTTTTTTAATAAACAGAGACATGAAGAATTTCGTAGCATTTAAAAACACACGCGCGAAATCTGATATGCTGCACCCGAACTCTGCTTTCCGATTGGTTAAACAGACTCTGTATATTCGGCTTCATTGGTTGACAAAATAACATCGCAAAGCGTGACTTCACTTGTTCACTTGGCTAGGCTCTCGCTCCGTATTTCAGCAGTTTCGTAATTGTACTTGACTATTACGAAAAATACCACTCCAGATGCAACATCGCATTAAAGAACTTCCACAAACGAACCGTTTTCAGGGCGATTTTGTGTCCTACAGTGCCCGGAAGTGACATTTATATGCGGTAAAACTGGTAATTTTCAAGAGAACCAGAACTGCCATGGCGGCCGCCGCCCTAGCGATATATATCGAAGCGGTTCATATATAACAAAGCAGTTCGTATCGAAGCGGTACGTATCGAGTCTCTACCGCGAAAAACCACACGATTCGAATCGGTACTAGTGAACATTACTACGTTGGTGTGGCGAAATGGCTACTACTAGTGATGCGGCAAGTGAGTGAGCCGTTCTTACATGCGACGTATTAATTCCTAGGATTGCCACGAAAGAGTAGAGTGTAGAATTTTGCAGAGAATACAAATTACTACCGGACACAGAACCGAAAAACTGTGTTGTATGCCACAAGGAAGGTAGTGTTAAAGTCGTTGCGAATAAGAGCGATGTACACATTCCATTTGTATTATTTTGTGCACACTGCAGAAAGAAGACAAAGATTAGGAAAAATACGTGGTGTTAGAGAGTGCGATTCTCTATAAAGTAAAATATTATTGCAATGGCTTGTTGGGCTAGGGATTATACTTTGCAGAAAGTGGTTTGTCAGTACAAACTATGTGTGACTATTATTCCTTTTTGCCGGGAAGTTTGTTATGTTATTGTGACGAATAGTGCCAGACCCACAGGAGGACCCGATAAAATTGTTGAAACTGATGAGTCGCATATAGGTAGAAGGAAGTGTAATAGAGGACATATGTTAAGAAATGAGACTGAACATATTTGGGTGTTTGGTGGTATCGAAAGAGGATCAGAGAAGTGTTTTATAGTTAAAGTGGAGTCGAGGGGAAAAGAAACGCTGGTACCTCTAATTAAGCATTTCATACTTCCGGGTACAAAAATTATTACAGGTGGATGGAGTTCCTACCAAAATCTCAGTGATGAAGGTTTCGACCACGAATTTGTGAATCATTCCGTACAATTTGTCTGTGGTACAGATCAGTCAGTCCATACGCAGAATGTCGAGCGTCTTTGGAAAAACGTGAAGGGTCGCATTAAGCGTGAGGGTCGTCCGGGTAGTCGCGATGAAATGTATTTATTTCAGTACTTATATTTTCACAACTTAGGACTTGCTGGAAAGAAAGTGGCAGGAGAGATTCTTCCATTGTTTTTGTCAGATATTTCTCGCGCGTACCCTGGATATGGACAGAAAGGACTCAAACCAGTGGCTTATACGACTACAGGTATAACGGAAGATGCTGGGGCGACGACGACAACGAAGGCGACTCCACGTATTGAGGAAGGTATGGGAACTATACATATAAATATACGGTAATTTGCTAGAATCCGTGTAGATCGAACGAAACGGCATTGCCATCGACATAGTGTTTCTTGTTTAACGTATACCTAACCTAACTTTGACTTAAAAATAGTGATCTGTAGCGTAGCCTTAATAAGGTTAGGTATAGGTTAAACGAGAAGTTTTATTTTTTAGTACGCGAATCTCCGGTTCGAACAATATATGGCATTGCTGTTCCCTTCTAACTACACGGACTTTACCAGATATACCTTACTTCGTCGTTTGGATGGCATTGCACCGTATCGGTATGAACAGTCGTGAACGATATCTCGATATGGCGCGCTTCGATATATGTCGGAGGGTCGCCGCCATCTTGATTTTTACGGCAATTCCGGTTATCTTGAAAATTACCGTAAAACTTTACCGTGATTTCAGTGTTGTCGCGCTGTGACGCCGACGCCGGCAGTGGCAGACTTGAGAGCCGTGTTGTCTTGTTCCCCAGGAGCGGCTGCTGCTGTCCGTTCTCCCCCGGCACGTCGCCATGGAGATGAAGGCGGACATCGCGGGCAAGCCCAAGGACTCCATGTTCCACAAGATCTACATCCAGAGGCACGAGAACGTCAGGTCAGCACTCGTTCTAGACTAGCTGCCAACCCGTTCCTTTATCCTACACTCCCCCCCCCCCTCCTCTCTCTGCATCCACCTCTTTCTCTCCCATCTCTCTGTTCCTTTCCACTGTGACTCGGCTTCGATTGGTTGGCTTGTATTTGGCTTTAGTTTGTGACTTGTAAGCTGTAGATTTCAGTTTGACTTTCACAGTTTGTAATGGATGTATAGGTTCTAAATTTTATTTGTCTTCCCAGTATGAAATTTAAGTTAGTAGACCTCGTATTTCTTCGTAATTAATAAAATTTATATCATTCATCAATTTTTTTCACACTGTAAATATTACTTCTGTGCATAATTTAAACTCAAAGACTTTTTGTAATCTTTGAGCGTGAAATTCCGTTTCTCTGCGGCTTATATATATAAATGAATTGCTGCTCGTTTTCTCGCTAAAACTCGAAAGCGGCTGAACCGATTTCGATTTTTTTGTTAGTTTTTTTGTTTTTGAGTTATGAAATATTTTTGTAAGTCCAGGGAAGGTTTAAACGGTGATAAAATATGGAAAAGTTGCCCAGAAAAAGAGGAAAATCGGGAAAAAATGGAACAGCTTTTCTCAATGCGCTATCAATACCGTTCGTCCAATTGCGAAAAATGTTTGTACATTTCATGTTGAAAGTTAGAGGAAGATTCGCATCAAGTAAAAATTTGGAAAAGTCACCCGGAAACTAGGAAAATTTAGGAAAATACGAAAGCGATTTTTTTCTATGAATAAAAAATCAATATTTTATTACAATACTAGGTGTAAACCCGGCATTGCCCGGGTGTTTGTTTATCTTACAATCTGGTAATCCACCTCCCCTTCCCCCCTCTGTCTGCATCCACCTCTTTCTCTCCCATCTCTCTGTTCGTTTCCACCTTTCCATCTCTCGGCAAAGGTTTCTGCAAGGTACCCTCTGTCATGCACCATACAAACATTTATGTACCCAGTGACCATCCTCTTAGTTTAAAGGTCATGTGTTCGAAAATTCATAAAGATTGCAGCAAAACTATGCATTTTGTAAAATTATGTAACTACCCTCCACCATGCACGGAACGAAATTTTATACAGACAGTCACATTCCTCTTGTTTTTAAGGTAGAGTCTGCAAAATTTCATCAATATCCGAACAAAACTATAGATTCCTATGCAATGGAAAGGCAGTGTCACATTAAAAAAGCACTTTGTTGTCTCAATCAAATACTACAGTTTTATTCCATACAACCCTTGTTCTGAGAATAACGAAAACAACAAAAGAAGGATCTGTGAAATCGGTCCAGCCATTCTCAAGTTATGGCGCGATGAAGGTATCCAGGGATCCATTTTTATGTTGCAAAGTACGATCCCCAATGAAACATAAGGTAGACAGTGACCCTTCCTATTGTTTTGAAGATGAACTGTGTGAAATTTCGTGAAGATCAGAATGAAACTGTAGATTTCGTGAGTCTGTGGAGAAGTATGCTCCGCCATGCACCTATCACAAAATACTTTCTTAGATGACGGTTTCTACCTGTAAACTACATTCCTGCCGAATTTCAGCTTCTTAGGTGAAGTATTTGTCGAGATTTCGTGTTTATCCAATGAGTGAATGAGTCTCCTTTCGTTTTCATATCAATAGAGATTAAGAAAACATATTGTTTAATTTTGGATGGAAGAGAATTAAGAGAGACTTGCAGACAAAAACAAATCTGTAATATTAACTTCATTTGATACAAGATCATGCCTGATGCGACAGTTTTACAGCATCTACAGCGAAACTGTTGTGAGCGGTAGACTTCTTTTCGTTTCATTATTTTGTTGGGAGGGGGGGCAGATACAAAAAGCTTCATAAACGTCCGAAGTTACTTTGAAACTTTGTTGAATGTCGGTAACTACTCCCATATTCGAATAATTGACGCATAAATCTTGATATACTCACTTTGTGGCTTCTCATTATTTATGATGTGTGATGCTCTTTTGTTTTTGGGTCAGAAACCTCCGTGGGCGTACGGTGTATAATTCACCAAAGTTTCATTGCAATCGAATGAATAGTTTATGAACAGGTAGAGGACATACAGACTAACATTCATTTGTATACGAGGTACGTCCAGAAAGTTAGTTCCGTTTGGTTATATAAAACAAACGTGTACAGATACAGAAAAAATATTTATTGTACAAAAATCTACAAGTGTTAAACTTAAAAGCTGCGTGTGTGTGTGGATGTTGAACCTATCATTAAATCAGACAACAAATTGTTCACAGCTATTTGGTTTAATTATGGCCCTGATATTGATGTATATACTATTAAATAAGAAACAGTGCATTAAACTGATTATGCGCGCAACGGATATTTTAAACAAAGCAAGATCAGCTTTGACAAGTCACCATTTGAAACAGAGACTGACTATACTCAAAAATTTTGACTGCGAGAAAGATATTAAAAAACCACAAACCACTTTCTTAATGCTTGACTGTGAGAATTTTATGCAGATCAGTTTCTGATTATTGAAATTTAGTATCACAGTCAATTAACTATCAATAACGAAATCTGTTCAACAATATTATTAAAATCAATACTGCACTTTAAATCCACTAATAACTAATTATCAAATGAAGGAAGTAGGTTAATCTTCTAACTACGCAAATGAAACATGAAAGAAAGTTTGAGCTACTTATTATTAATAATCAGCATTACATTACCTACATAATACAACTTCTGACTTGCTGGCACAGCAGCCTCTGCTCCACATCGGAGCCATACACACAGCTCAACCGCTCTCTAAGCGAGCTGAACCACAAGTCCCACTCTCTTCTTCTCTGCACGAGCTACAATGCTATGCAATACATGATCTTTGCCAAAGATGAAACTTCACAGAGTTAAGTACACATATCGATACATACAGTAGATATTATACATTTTCTTGCAAGCAAGTTACTCGATACAAAACAGGAGGCACAATATTGAACATTTTCTTACAAAAATAATTTTTTATGGACACATTTCAAACTACTTTTCTACATAGCTGCCGAAATTTTGTAGGCACTTGTCATACCGTGGCACAAGTTTCTGTATGCCTTCTTCATAGAAGGTTGTCGCCTGTGTATTCAGCCATGTGGTAGCATGTTCTTTCAGCTCGTCATCGTTGAAGTGATGTCAGGACAAATTTTAGGTGTAAGAAGAGGATTTCCATCAAAAGGTGGTGTTTGTTTCCACGATAGTGCCCGACCTCATGTGTTCTTACGGGAAATTCACTGCGACGTGTTTGATCATCATCCGTACCTTCAACTACATCTACATCTACATAGGATACTCTGCAAATCACATTTAAGTGCCTGGAAGAGGGTTCATCGAACCACCATTATACTATTTACCTCTCAGTCCATTCTCGAATAGCGCGCGGGAAGAAAGAACACTTGAAACTCTTCGTTCGACCTCTCATCTTCGTATATTATTCTGATGATCATTTCTACCTATGTAACTGGGAGTCAACAATATATTTTCGCATTCGGAGGAGAATGTTCGCGGTTGGAGTTTCGTAAGTAGCCCTCGCCGCAGCGATAAGCGCCGTTGTTGTAATGATTCCCATCCCAGATCCTGTATCATTTCCGTAACGCTGTCTCCCCTGTATCTTGAGAATACGAAACGAGCTGCCCTTCTTTGGACTCTTTCGATGTCCTCCGTTAAACCCTCCTGATAAGGATCCCACACTGGGCTGCAATACTCCAAAAATGGACGGACAAGCGTAGTGTATGCAGTATCTTTTGTTGTTCTGTTGCATGTTTTAAGGGTTCTCCCAATAAAACGCAGTCTCTGGTTCGCCTTTCTAAAGTAATAGTAATTCCTAGGTATTTCGTGGAGTTTACTACCTTCACTTTTGATTGATTTATAAACACAGTTTAACGGATTTCTTTTCGTACACATGTGGACGACTTCACAATTCTCATTATTTAGAGTCAATTTCCAATTTTTACACCTTACTGATGTCTTATTCAGATCGTTCTGCTGTTGGTTTTGATCTTCAGATGGTTTTACTAGACGGTAAATGACGGCGTCATCTGCAAACAACCTAAGAGAGCTACTTAGATTTTCCCCTAAATCGTTTATGTAAATAAGGAACAGCAGAGGACCAATAACACTACCCTGTGGAACGTCCGATATCACCTTTGTTTTAGTCGATGCCTTATCATCGATTACTACGAACTGTGTCCTCTCTGACAAGAAATCCCCTATCCAATCGCAAATTTGGGGCGATGTACAATAACCACGCAATTTGATTCTGGAAATCAAGAAATACGGAATCGATCTGTGAACCCTTGTCGATAGCTCCCATCACTTCGTGTGAATAAAAAGCTAGTTGTGTTTCGCTTGAACGATATTTTCTAAATCCGTGTTGACCTTGGGTCAATAGATCGTTCTGTAGTTTAGTGGGTTACTCCTACTGCCTTTTTTGAATATAGGTGTTACCTGTGCAACTTTCCAATCTTTTGGTACAGATCCTTCTATGAGAGAGCGATTGCATATGGCTGTTAAGTAAGGAGCTATCGCTTCAGCATAATCAGATAGAAATCTAATGGGTATACTATCCGGACCAGAAGTCTTGTTCTTGTTAAGTGATTTTAGTTGCTGCACTACTCCGATGATATCTACTTCTACGTTACCCATTAAGGCATCTGTTCGTAATTCGAAATCTGGAATATTGGTTTCGTCTTCTTTGGTGAATGAGTTTCTAAAAGCTATGTTTAGTAACTCTGCTTTAGTAGCGCTGTCATCGGCAGAATCGTATTGAGGTTATTGTTTGTATTTTTCCCCTAGTATATTTAACATATGACCAGAATCTCTTTGGGTTTCACTCTTTACACACATGCTATTAATCGCATGACCATTTCGCAATCGTTGAAGAGAACGTAGTAAATCTACCTATATTCAGTAATATTTTTTAAATGTAATTAGCTGTAAACCCGGCGTTGCCCGGGTATTTATTTACCGTACACTCTCGTAGTCCACCTCCCCTCCCCTCCCCCCCCCCCTCTGTCTGCATCCACCTCTTTCTCTCCCATCTCCCTGTTCGTTTCCACCTTTCCCTCTCTCGGAAAAGTATTGCAAGGTACCCTCTGTCATGTACCATACAAACATTTATGTACTCAGTTATCTTCCTCTTGGTTTAAAGGTCATCTTTGAAAGAAATTCATAAAGATTTGAGCAAAACTATGCATTTTGTTAAATTCCGTATGTTAAGTACCCTCTACCATGCACCGAACGAAATTTTATACAGACTGTGACATTCCTCTTCTTATTAAGGTAGAGCGTGCAACATTTCTTCAATATTGGAATAAAACTATAAATTGCTATGCAATAGAAACGCAGTGCCACATTGAAAAACGCACTTTCTTGTTCTCAAATATTCCAGTTCTATTTCATACAACCCTTGTTCTGAGAATAACGAAAACAACAACAAAAAATGATCTGTGAAATCGGTGGAGCCATTTTCAAGTTACGGCGCCATGAAGGTATTTAGGGATCTATTTTTATGTTGCAAAGTACCTTCCCCCATGAAACATAAGGTAGACGGTGACCCTTCCTATTGTTTTGAAGGTGAACTGTGTGAAATTTCGTGAAGATCAGAATGAAACTGTAGATTTCGTGAGTCTGTAGGAGAAGTATGCTCCGCCATGCACCTATGATTTCGTAGCTGACGTTTTCTGCCTATTAACTACATTCTTGTCAAATTTCAGCTTCATAGGTGAAGTAGTCTTTGGGACTACGTGTTTACTCGGTGAGTGTCATTTCGCTTTTATATAGATAGAGATTAAGAAAACAGATTGCTTAATTTTGATTGCAAGAGAATGAAGGAAGAGTTGCAGACAAAAATACATAGTAACATGCAAATCCGTAATGCTAACTTTATTTCATACCAGGTCAGGCCTGATGCGAGAATTTTGCGGCATCTACAGCGAAACTGTTGTGAGCGGTAGACTTCGTTTCATCATTTTGTGATGAGGGGGAGGGGTCAGTTACTAATCGCTTCATAAAAGTCTGAAATTACATGAAAACTCTGTTGCAGGTCCCTAACCTGTCGCCATTTTCCAATAATAATTATTGCATAAGTCTGGGTACTCTCACGTGGTGGCCTCTCATTATTAATGACGTCATATCTCCTGAACTATGTGCCGTGCTCTTTTGTTCCTGGGCGAGGAACTTTCGTGGGCGTACGGTGAACAGTTCACCAAAGTTACATTGCATTCGAATGAATGGTTAGTGAACACATAGAGGACATACAGACAAACATTCATATATCAGAAATATGGTTCCAGCTATTGTTCTCAGTGATTATTACGCTGAAATAGCTATTTCGTCTCTATTGCAATAAAAATGTCTTATTTTCTGAAGGCTAAAATGCTGTTTATGATACGCGAGTCGTGTTTGATGCGCAGACATTGGCAACTGCGCCGCAGCCAATCAGCAGTCGAGTTTGCGCGGCCAATAACAAATGCCTTTACTCTTTATGGTTTGTAAACAAATCGACCCATTTTAATTTAGGCAAGTATTTGACGCATTTCTGAAAAACTATTTGATGCAGGACCTTAATATTTTTACTGTATGATACATGATGCTAATAGAGTCAACTGTACTAAAATCTACTTTATCCATTTCATAGTTTTTAATAAATACTTTTTTTAAATTTATTAACATAAAGGTTGTTATTTCTGCAAGGTTTTTTTTTGTGAACTTCGTAATGGGGGAATATTAATGAATGTATATACATGTGGCGTCTGTTCCGAAAGATCTGACGTCACTTCTGATCCTGCAGTTGTTATTATTTAATAGTCACAGAATATATGACATCAACTGCGATTGGGCAAAGGTGAAAATGTGTACCCAGCCGGGAATCGAACCCGGGTCTCCTGCTTGTAGTGGTGTAGGAGTCAGCGCAACTGCCTGGAAAGCAGGAGACCCGGGTTCGAATCCCGGCTGGGTACACATTTTCAGCTTTGCCCAATCGCAGTTGATGTCATATATTCTGTGACTATTAATGAATGTAGTACGAGAGGTGTTATGCAGCAAGGTATATAGAAAAAGCAGGTAGGCCATTGCGGCACCTGGCGAGCAGAAAACTCCCAGACGCCTTTGCGCGCCGTGACGTCACGGCGAGGACGCTGCAGTATTGTGCACTCAGCAGGATACGGAAGTCGCGCTGTACATCAAAGAAAAGTAATTTGTTTCGAGGCAGTCATGAGCAAGGGTCACTGTAATTGTGCCGTGGCACAATACACTAATACTGCTCGAACTACGACGAACGTTATTTATCACGTTTTACCCAAGGATGAGCACCTGCAATGTGAATGGCTTGTTCGATGCATACACAAGGACAAAGAGAATGTGAAAACAGCACGTGTGTGTTCAGCTCATTTTCGGTCTGAGGATTATGAACGGGATCTGAGAAATAAGCTTTTAGGGCTAACTTCTTTCTTGAACTTATTACCAACAGCAATCCCCTCCATAAACATTCCGAACTAGCATGGAGAAGAAATTTTAGAAAGTGTGGATGCAAACGAAAAGGTAAAAAGTCTGCACATAGATAACACTTAAAATAACTGAAACAAAAAAATTAGCACGATATTACAACTTTTGACGCTTTACTGTGTTGGTCAACGACAATGAATTACTCGCTACATTGTATAGACGGTTAAATTTTAAGTCTGATGGCCGAGTGCACCAACCTCGGTCAAAAAGCACGATAATCAAGGGTTCCGAGAACACGGTCAAAAGTTAACCGCGGTTAAAACGTCTCTGCGGTGCACCAACGTTAATCACCGGTCAGCAAACCGTCGTCAGCCAATCGTACATTTGATCGTGATCAAGTCCGTGTAGCGCAATGGAAGGCACCCAAGTGATGCAAAGGTGTTAGTTGAGCTTACCTACATGTGTATTCTCGACTATCTTTGGTGAATGACGACAGTACCACGTGATTTGTATGTACAATATTGTAAATACGGTAAAATTGTACGACGCTTCTCGCCGGGCTGCAGTGGTTATGTTGGCATCAATGGTAATGACGGCAACTAAGATGACCAATAAATATTTTTTCGTGACAACTTCAATTAAAACGAAAATTATTTTTCTTCTGAACGGACAAGGGTACATACAAGAACCTTTCAACAATAGAGCAGGTACAGCTTTAATTTTGCTGCGAGTGAAACGAGCAGCAATAACATTTACTCTGTAGCTCGTGAAAAATATTAAGGCAATTCTACACTTTATTGTTCGTCTGTTGCCAACATAAGCACTGGAGCCCAGCGAGAAGCGTCGTAAAATTTTACCGAATCCAGTCATATTGCAAAGAGAAATGATTATTAAAAAATACCCTAAGACAGATTTATATAATTACTTAAATTATGATTTATTGTTTCGAACAAATCAACTCAAATGTCATTGTTGTTCACAGCGTATTTTCCCATGCACCGCATGTTCACCTGGTAACAGAAATATACAGATAACATGTTATAATAACACGAAAGCTTTACGATTATAGTTACGGAACATATCGTAATTTTTTATTGAAAACTTTTTCTAAATTTGATAGTTACTGGAAATATTCATTAATTATGGCGCGGCGAACTGCTCTTCCTGGCAATGTGTCGTCGCGATATATGTTACTGTTGCCACCAATAAGTATGTTAAATGCACCAGTTGCATATGCTCTTAACGTAATCAATAGTCTGTTCATAGGCGAAATAGGGTTATATCTATCGGTAGGAAATTCTAACCTGTCACTGATTTGGTTTAACAACCACCACAGTTTCTTTGGACAAACAAAATCTTTCTTCGAACTTTTTGTCACTGTAATCTTCAAAAGAGTCCGCCTTTCCACAATCACGACGTTCCGGTTTTGATCCCGATTTAAATGATTGGGGTAAAATAAATCTTTGTCAATTCCGTTTAAAACAGCAAAACGCGCCGCCATCTTGATACTGCACACTCCTATAACCCTGATCATCTCGACAAAACCGGGCGTCAGCCGCGATCAACTTTAACCGCGATCAACTCCCTCGTTTAACTTTGATCGGTGTCGGTGCACCAGAAACTTGGGTTGACCACGGTTAAATGCCGACTTGACCGCGGTTAACTTTTGACCGAGGTTGGTGCACTCGGCCGTTATCCCGGTGACATCGCGTGATAATGTTGGCAACGAATGCTGAATGCCGGCAATCATGTGACGTTGGGATTGACAAATCGCGCGACTACTTAAATGTTTTGTCATGAAATCTTCCTTTTACGAGGGTAATTATTTTCACTGAGCGGACAAGGGCACATACAAGAACATCTCAACCGTAGACGAGGAGTAGCATTGTTTATTTCCTTCATGGTCTGTACAAAACACTTATCTACCGTATTCATTATATGTGGTTCCAATTTGAATATTATATCTTGACAAAGATTTTCTACCGTCCTGCTGGTGTTACCAACATAAAAAGTAAAATTTTACCGATGTAAAACTACAAATTACGCGCTATATGCGGATTTTGTTATTTGAACTATAAACCAGTTTAAAATAGTTAACATATCGGGAATACGTAAAACTAACGGCTATTGCTAAGCCTCTTGAAGCCATTATATCCAGGATGAAAAGTAAATTCACCTGAGCAACATTATTTATTGCCTATACAGTTAAAATTTTAGTTACCTAAATTATCCAGGCGCTCTAGTGTGATTATGTTGGTAACACCAACAAGACGGTAGAAAATCATTGCCAGGATGTAATATTCAAATCTGAACCACATGAAATGAGTTGATTAGTGTTTCTATATACCTTGATACAGAACATGAATGAAATAAATAATGCCGTTCCTCTACGGTAGACAGGTTCTTAAGTGTGTTCCTGTCCGCTCTGTATACGTAAATGCCTTTGTTAAAACTAAGATTTCATGACAAAACGTTGAGGCAGACACGCAATTGCCGGCATTTAGCACCCGTTGCCAGCATTATCGCGCGAAGTCGCCGGGATAGGAACTAAAATTTAACCATTGTAGTCGTTTATGCCATTGATATTCAATAGCTTTTGTCTATTTATCTGATTTTTAGTGTTAAATTAATGTAGTTTCATAGTAATTAGTAATGAATTTTTCCCTTTCATGAACTCACTGAAGTAGTGAATAAGGATTTGGAAACTGAGGAACAGAGGGCCGACATTGAACTTTCAAAAAAAAATTAAATGCACAGAAGGGAACGGCAATAAAAAATGTGATGCAGCCTCAGGTAGCAAAACGAACGCTCTCCGACGTGTTCTTTCATTGAAGCGGACAAAAAAGTCATCCGACGCGAAAGAAAAGGTCAAGTTGCACTAAAATGTGAATAATGTATTGTCAAAGTGTTTTACACCAGCGTAGATAAGATGTCTATTAAACGAAAATAAAAGGGTAAAGTGGAATCCAGAGGACATTGTCCCTGCATTGGCATTAAGAGCTTTGTCACCTGCGAAAGCGAAAGCGAAAATTTACTTTGCCGTGCAGGGCAACCCTTTAGAAATGGACGAAGGAGTTTAAATGCAGACCGGGTATTCTTGATGATATCCTGTGTTTATTGAAAGGCAAGTCAGACACTTTTACTATAGCTTCTTTTGACATGTACAAATGTGTATCGAACGTAAGCGAAAGTAAAATGAACGAATAATACGCTATAAAGTCAGTGGTGCGGCGCAATTGCCGTATAAACACACAGCTGCGCTGCGCTAGCGTCCTCGCCGTGACGTCACGGCGCTCCAGCCAATAGCAAGCGTTTTCGCCGGAATGCAGAGAGTCTGAAGCCGGCCGCGGTGGCCGAGGGGACTGAGGCGCTCCAGTCACGGTCTGTGCGGCCACTACGGTCGGGGGTTCGGATCCCCCCCTCGGGCATGGATATTTGTGCCGTCCTTAGTTTAGCTAGTTCATAAGTAGTTTGTAAGTTTACGGACTGATGACCCCATAGTTAACTCCCACAAGCTATTCAAACATTTGGACATTTTTTAAGAGTCTGAAAATTTGGAAACAAGCTTGAATCTCTGCGCCAAGCCGCGGGAGAACCATTTCGGAGCGTAATTAGCAATCTTCGAAAGGGAGGGAAGAAGGAATTAACAAGTGTTTTGGACAGGACAGGAAAGCTACTAGTCAATACTGTGGATGCCTTGGGCAGATGGAGGGAATATTTTGAAGATTTGCTCAATGCAGGTGAAATGTCCAATGATGTAACAGATTTTCAGGTAGAATGGGATAGGAACGGCGATGGAAACAGGATCTGATTTGAGGAAGTGGAGAAAATGGTCGTTAGATTACAATCTGATAAAGCGGCTCGGATGGATGAAATTAATATAGTGGAATACCAGGCCTCAAATGGTTACACAGGATAATTGAGAAGGCGTGGGAATCTGGACAGGTTCCGTCTGACTGGACGAAAGCGGTAATCACGCCAATTTTCAAACATGGAAACAAAAAAGATTGCAACAACTATCGGGGTATCTCTTTAATTAGTGTTGTAGGCAAAATATTCTCACGTATTGTTGAAAGGAGAGTCCGAGTATTAATTGAGGACAAGTTAGACGAAAATCAGTGTGGGTTTAGGCCTCTTAGAGGCTGTCAGGACCAGATCTTTAGCTTACGGCAGGTAATGGAAAAGTGCTATGAGTGGAACAGGGAATTGTATCTATGTTTCATAGATCTAGAAAAGGCTTATGACCAGCATCTCCAAAACGAAAGTGATGTCGGTGGGAAAGAGATTTAAACAGATTGAGTGCCAAATAGGAGGAACAAAGTTAGAACAGGTAGACAGTTTCAAGTACATGGGATGTATTTTCTCACAGGATGGCAACATAGTGAAAGAACTGGAATAGAGGTGCAGCAAAGCTAATACAGTGAGTGCTCAGCTAAGATCTACTCTCTTCTACAAGAAGGAAGTCAGTACTAAGAGTAAACTAGCAGTGCACCACTCTATCTTTCGACCAACTTTTTTGTATGGGAGTGAAAGTTGGGTGGATACAGGTTACCTTATACATAAGGTAGAGGTTAGAATATGAAAGTAGCAAGAATGATTGCAGGTACTAATAGATGGGAACAATGGCAGGAGGGTGTCCATAATGAGGAAAATCAAAGAAAAACTGGGAATGAACACCATAGATGCAGCAGTTAGAGCGAACTGACTGAGATGGTGGGGTCATGTTACAGGCATGGGAGAAGCGAGGTTGCCTAAGAGACTCATGAGCTCGGCAGCGGAGGGTAAGAGGAGTCGAGGTAGACCAAGAAGAAAGTACTTAGATTCGGTGCAGAATGATTTTGAAGTAAAAGGCATAACATCAGACGAGGCATCAACTTTAGTATTGAATAGGGGATCATGGAGGAATTTTATTAGGAGATTGAACGCTTAAAGGCATAATCAGTCTCTAATGATGATGATGATGAAAATTTCATTCATTTATCTATAATAGTTTTTGATATCATAGACCATATGTACTGAAAATTTTAGTTTGCGAGAAATTGACTTTAAAGAAAAAACTTTGTTACTTACAGGTAATAAAAACTGCCCTGTCCCTCCTTTGGCCTCTAGCAGGTCTTCCAGCTTCTTTTTCACCTTCCTGGATTTTTGTGTCGCTTTCTTGGCCATATTAGATACAGACCTGTCAGCTTCGGCTATCCTCATTATATCGCAGTGTTGCAGTACAGTGTCGCGATGTGGACACCTCGACGTAGGAAAACGCAGTCTAAACTGTCGCCTCGCGTGTTGCGTGAAGTTTCCTCCTGTCCGGAGAACCTCCTCCGCTAAAAAGGCTCTCTCTGCAGCAGTAGGCATTCCCGCTACACTTGGCGTACACGAGAACGAGACAGCGGCACGAGTAATAGTGGCCGGCCGCGCTGGCCGAGGGGACTGAGGCGCTCCAGTCACGGTCTGCACGGCACTACGGTCGGGGGTTCGAATGTCGTCCTTAGTCTAAGGTAGTTCATAAGTAGTTTGTAAGTTTAGGGACTGATGACCCCGTAGTTAGTCCCATAATCTCTACAAACATCTGAACATCTGAGTAACAGGTGTGGGTAAGATTCCTACAAACCCGAGCTGAACTGTCCGCCATTTTCTCCCCAAGCTGCAGCAGTCGCCACGTTCCGGACGAAGCTCACGCGTTACCTCGCGTTTCATTCAACTCGCTCACACTCGCAAACTACTCACTGTATCAACGTGAAACTTTCATCAATGTCTTCGTTGTTTTATTTATGGCAATAATTTATAAACAGTGTATACTGATAGTTTACGAACATACAATTTCTGACGACGTTACGGAATTTTCGACATGCGAGGAACTTTTTGTCTGTTGAAGTTACGTGAACACATTAAGCGAATCAAATGTTAAAAATGCATCAAATTTTCATGCTCTCCAAACAGAAGCTGTGTGAGAAGCGTATAACTTGAGGTTGTTTTATTGTGTTATGGTCTTCAGTCCGGAGACTGGTTTGATGCAGCTCTCCACCCTACTCTATCCTGAGCAAGCCTTTTCATCTCCTCATAAGAACGGCAACCCACATCTATTTGAATCTGCTTACTATACGCATATCTTGGTCTCCCTCTGCGATTTTTACCCCACGCACTTCCCTCCAATGCTAAATTTACGATTCCCCGATGTCTAAGAATGTGTCCTACCAAGCGATCCCTTCTTTTAGTCAGGGTATGCCAAAAATTCCTTTTCTCACCAATTCTGTTCAGTACCTCTTCATTAGTTATGCGATCTACCCACCTAATCTTCAGCATTCTTCTGTAGCACCACATTTCAAAAGCCTCTATTCTCTTCCTGTCCGCACCGCTTATCGTCTATGTTTCACTCCCGTACAAGGCAACACTCCACACAAATGCCTTCAGAAGAGACTTCCTTACACTTAAATTAATATTCGATGTTAGCAAATTTCTCTTTTTCAGAAATGCTTTTCTTCCCATTGCCATTCTGCATTTTGTATCCTCTGTACTACGACCATCGCATGTTATTTTACTACCCAAGTAACAAAACTCATCTACCACCTTCATTGTTTCGTTACCTAATCTAATTCCTTCAGCATCGCCTGATTTTCTAAGACCGCATTCCATTATTTTTGTTTTGCTCTTGTTAATATTCATTTTATACGCTCTCTTCAACACACTGTCCATTCCATTCAACTGCTCTTCCAGGTCCTTTGCTGTCTCTGATAGAATTGCAATGTCATCAGCAAAACGCAATGTTTTTATTTCTTCGCCCTGAATTTTAATCCCTATTTCAAATTTTTCCTTGCTTTCCTTCACCGCTTGCTCGATGTACAAATTGAATAACATCGGAGAAAGGCTACAACCCTGTCTTACTCCCTTCCCAACTGATGCTTCTCTTTCATGCCCTTAGAGTTTAATAACTAAGGTCTGGCTTTTGTACAAGTTGTAAATAACTCTCCTTTCCCTATATTTTACCCCTGCTGACTTCAGAATTTGAAAGAGTGTATTCCAGTCAACATTGTCAAAAGCTTTCTCCAAATATACAAAAGCTAAAAATGTAGATTTGCCTTTCCTTAATCTATCTTCTAAGATAAGACGTAAAGTGAGTATTGCCTCCCGGGTTCCTACGTTCCTCCTGAATCCAAACTGATCTTCCCCGAGGTCAGTTTCTACCAGTTTTTCCATTCTCCTGTAGATAATTCGTGTTAAAATTTTGCAACCATGACTTATCAAACTGATGGTTCTGTAATTTTCACACCTGTCTGCGCCTGATTTCTTTGGAATGGGGATTATTACATTTTTCTTAAAGTCTGAGGCTATTTCGCCTGTCTCATACATCCTACACACCAGTTCAAATAGTTTTGTCATGGCTGGCTCTCCCAGAGACTTTAGTAGCTCTGACGGTATGTCATCTACTCCTGGGGCCTTGTTCCGACCTAGGTCTTTCAAGGCTCTGTCAAATTCATCTCTCAGTATACTCTAAATTCAAAAATAATCAAATAAAATCAACTCAAAAGTTAGATATCAAAATTTTCGAAAATCCACTTTTTGGACCCAAAAATAACAACAAAGAAGTGACTTGAGGTAATGTCAGTTAAATATGACGCACTGGGATCCGCCCGCCCGTCTAGTAGTAACACGTCTTCCGTATTAGAGCTCCTAATAATTAGGCACATGTCGTTGCTGCATAACATCCATACTTGAAGATACTGGTACTGACTTCTTTTAACCCATCAAATTTAATAGTTGCACACTACATAAGTGCAGTGTCTCTATGTAATATGCAATTTCAATTTTTCAGTTATATGAAAAGGATATTCTAAATATCTCAATACAGAGTGCTTTATTATGTGAGGAAATGAGAACAAGTCAAATCATTAGCTAGTGAAGAGATTCTTGCTATCTGTCATTTTCAAGTATTCTCACATAAAATCCTCATTAGATCTAGTAACTTCCGTTCTGTTACTGCTAGGCTTTAAACTGAAGGAAATGTAACTCCTATTAGGTTTTGGAAACTGAGTAGTAGCTCTGAAGCACAATGGACAAGAAGCAAAGAAATAAACATTTGTGTGTGACGAAGGAATATCTGCAAATCGAATAATAAATCACTAACTTTACTCTTTTTCATTTTACAACTATGTATTTCCTTGAATAACGCGACAATTAATGAAGTTTTGCGTAGTAACCATGTGGCAAAATACTCCCCTTTTTGCAAGTTATCATTTGTCAAAATATCATTTTGCTATCTCTAACCGTGTATAGGATACGCAATGATTCATTCTGGCCTTATCGCCATCGGAAATGAGTGCGCTAAATAAAATAAAGTTTAGCGGTATCAGTGAAAGGTAAAGATCTCCTAAGTCGAAAATGAAATTGAATCCATTTAGGAAAGTTTCATCCGCAGCAACATATGGTGCAACAAGCACCAAACGGAATATCATAGCAGCCTCTATTTTTAACTGCAAACTTTTCCTAAATGTAGCGCAGTCTCTTATCTCGAAGCCAATATCTTATTAACTATGAGTATTAACGAAATGACGAGCATTTCGTCACAATGCTGACATATAAAGAAATAAGTAGCGGAAAAATTAAATATTTCTACCAGTTAGTTTTTGCGAGATCGTTTGTGAAAGATGGCAGGGCATGCGCCTCTACGCTGTTAGTGCAGCGCGATTCCAACCATGTTGGGGGAAACATGGCGGCATACAGTCACGACACTCACGCAGATTTTTGTTATACGCTGCGATAGCAGCGCTCCAAGCGGTCGGCAAGCTACGTTTCTCAATACGATAGTTGATGAGTGCGAATAGTATCGTTTATATTGATTTCAGCATACTTTTTACATTAGGGAACTTATGTAGTGCCTTATAAATAGGCAATAATTTAAAAATAGTTCCCCATTTGTCGTTCTTTGGTTTCGTAAGATTCCTGACAAGGTACGAAACGATACACTACATTACAGTTATTTTACAATTACCCTGTAACATACAGGCTTTAAATGAATAATTTCATTTTGTATTAGAAATAAGAATCCCTAGGAAACAGCAGGGGACATACCCTTTAGCAGAGAGACGTTAGTTTCTACGCAGGAACGTTAAGTATTCCTCATTACAATTACAATAAAATCGGCGAGGGTTGAACATAGGAAACATATATAGAATGCAATAAATACGGTATTTAACGTACCAAATCAACCATCACAGCTGTAACTGAAGGAAGAACGTCACAGACATGGCAATATAACGATAAAAGCAACCAAACTGTTTTCCAACAAAGAAGAACCCAATTCCACAATTGTTGCTACATCTGAACCACGAACGGCAAGAATCATCAAAACATTAGTTTTTTAAAGCTAAAGTAATTACACTTAAAAGAATATGCACATACAAGAAAGACAAGTGACGTGTAAAAATGTGAGAATCATTAAGACTCCGTACTGAATTGATACACGTCAAAAACTGGCTGTCATAGTAAGAACAGACCATAATAGAAATTTATTATACCATTATGTTTATAAGCAACTTACTTTCAGCGGAATAAGCTGCAAATATACATATATTCGTAAGTATTTGTTCATGACAGAGTTGTTCTGTATACCATTGAATCATTTAAATTAGGCTGTTTTCATATTAATTTCCGTATTATGTTTGTCACTCGATATTTTAATAATGCTTGTAACGCAAAAAATATAGTAAGTATTTGGTTAATTACGTACAAAAGCGATTACAAACAAGCATCACTACTTCGGCAGCTTGCCCACCGCTAGGAGCGCTAGTGTCGCAGCGATTGTCAGTTGGTGACAACTTTTACAGCAGTCAGTGTCGCGACTGTATTTGTTAGACTGTGGCCTGGGTATTCAGCAGCTCTAGGTGTGGCGCACACGCAGCACTACCTCCACCCCACCACCACTGCTGCCAACCTTACGCGCCGCGCAACGCGAGATACGCGGAGATCGCCACTGCGGAGAGACTTTCTGGACACACTGTATTAGAACGTTGACAATTTCTTGCTGTGCTGTCGCCTAAAAGTTTCCGCTAACCGCTACACCATGAAGGCACACCACCTCTGCACGCCCGCCCTCTCTAGTGAGCAGGAGACCCGGGTTCGAATTCCAGCCCCAACAGAAATTTTCAAATACCCATGTTGTTTCAATTTAACACCTACCGCAGGTGATATACAGGGTGTCCAGAAAAGGACTCCCTGATTTCAAAATTGAATATCTCGAAAACAAAGATCGATAGACGAATGCAGTAAACGGTATGTTTATTGTGAAAGCTGTAAGGGGTTTACACAGCAGTTTGAAATAATAGTTACAAAAACTGCTAACAGATGGCGCTATAATCGCCATACGTAATGCCTAGTATAAATAGTTATCCGAAGCCCAGAGCGATCAGTTCTACTATTGAAACGTGAAAGGAGGTTAGCGTACCGAAGGAAGAGATTAAAACCATGTACTCCATTGAACAACGCGTTTTTCTGGTGCTAGAGTACCACAGGTTAGAAGAGAGTCCTACGGCAACAAGGCCAAGTTTTCAAGCACGATTTAATGTTCCAGAAGGACCCGATGCGAAAACCATTCGTACGCTCTTCGCAAAATTTCAACCAACAGGCAGCGTAACTGATGATCTAGTGGGGCATGTTGGCCGCAAGCAAACCGCAGTTACGCCTGAAAATATCGCCACAGTTTCTGAAATTATTCAGCGAAATCCAATGTCGTCCGTCCGTAGAATTGCATCTGAGACTGGTTTGAAGCGTTGCAGCACGCAGAAAATACTGACAAAGAGCCTACAGATGTTTCCATTCGAAATTCAAACGCACCAGGCCATACCCGTACGAGCTGTGCAACAAAGGGTTGCCTTTGCTAATCACATGCTCACAATGATTGATAGTGAAGGATTTGATATTGGCTGCATCTGGTTTATAGATGAAGCACACTTCCACCTGAATGGATACGTGAATAAGCAGAACTGGCGATTTTGAGGTTCCAAAAGCCATATTGGTGTGAAGCGAAACCCCTGTATTCTCCTGAAGATACTGTGTGGGCTGCAGTATGCAGCAGAGGCATTATTGGCCCTTTTTCATTCGAGAAACGGTCGCTGGTGCACGTTACGTTGCAATTTTGGAACAATTTGTCGCCACACAGCAAGCGTTAGAGGATCGACCAGGCACTGAATGATTTATGCAAGATGGAGCCCGACCACATCGGACCGAACAAGTGTTTCGCATTTTTGAGGAATACTTCGGGAATCGAGTCATTGCTGTGGAATATCCCAAATTTACTGGTGTAGACATGGATTGGCCTCCATATTCGCCGGATTTGACTCCCTGTGATGTTTTTTGTGGGGCACAGTGAAAGACATGGTCTACCCGAAGCATCCCGCCACGCTGGAAGAGCTTGAATCTGCGATCTCTGTGGCATGTCAAGCCATTTCGGTTGAGACACTACGAAATGTGATGGCGAATTTCATTCTTCGTTTGCGCCACCCCTGTAGTGCCAATGGTGAACATTTTGAAAACACTGTGATGTGATTGTTTGTAAAGAGTGTTTTCATACGATCATTTCACTTATGTATGCCGAGACAGAATAAGCAGTATACAGAAAGGAAACTCCCGCTGCAGTCTGTCGTCCAAAATTTAGTGCGCATGCGCGGAATCGGCCATCTTGAAAAGCAGTAAACGCGTGGTCACCCCCTACTCTGTGGCGTGGTAATGCGCCGTCTTTGTTTGTTAAATGTGTATTTTAACTGCCTGAATCGCATAAAAGTAAACAAGTATTTAGTGTAGTGCAGTGAAAAGAAAGAACTGCGTGTTATTAGGTGGAGCTGTCTCGTTTTTATTATGAGCAGCAATAAAAGAAAAGGCGGCCGATGGTGTTCGGCACCTAATTGCTGCAATAATTCCAATACAAATAAGGATATAAGTTTCTTCACCTTCCCGAAAGATGCTGAGCAGTAAGTGAACGACGCTATATGTGTAGTGAAAGTTAAATGTTATCAGTTTCGAATGAGAGTAATGTGTGCATAATTATTAAAAGTAGCCTTGCTTCTTCTCTTCACGATAACTCTCGCTGTTGCTGCAGCAGTTCAACAGCATCGAAATGTTGAAGTACATGTATATTTCATAAGTTTAACGTTGCAGGGAATAATATAAAACGAATGGCAAAGAATAGTGCGTAAGTAGTCAGGTACAATTTTACTTGCGGCATTGGAGGCGTAGTGTGCTAATGTTGGCAACGAATGCTCTTCTGATACTCAAGCAAGTAAATTAAGGGGAATAATTATTTTATGCTGTTCCTGCTCTGTGGTTGACAGATTCCTCTATATGCCCTTCTCCCACCAGTAAATTAATGATACTCCTAAAGCAAATACAACTTTTATATATGCCCAGACGTCGTTAGTTCTGTGTAATCACGTTGTACTGCTAAGTCTGACTCAATATTTTGTGAGAATTTATTCGAGTCAAATAAAACCTTGCAGTTGTAAAGTCACTTTCTTGTTTATAAGTAATTTCCCAAACATAACTCCGCGTTATTTGGATCATCGTTTCCACCGTACCCATTTCCGTAGTTGTATTAAAATTTAGGCCTATTTTTTTAATTGGATTACAATTAGGTGCAAGAAGAGGGCGCAAAATAGATGAGAGCATAATGAAAAGCCGTTTCCTTTCGTAAAAGTCGGTGAGGTTAGCTGCACTTCGTAAGAAGTTCATTTCCAGCCAAAGTGCTAAGCGGCTATAGTTCCGCGTTTACTGCTTTTCAATATGGCATCGAGCGCAGCGCTTGGTAACGTACAGATCAAAGGCGCCGCCCCCAGCTTTCCCTTCTGTATGCCCCCTATTCTGTGATGCCGATATGAGCTGTACAGCGTACAGCGCCATCTGTTGGCAGCTTTTGCAACTAGTATTTCAAATTGCTGTACAAACTTGTTACAGCTTTCACAGTAAACATACCGTTTACTGCATTCCTGTATCGATCTTTGTTTTCGAGATATTTAATTTTGCCCTTTTCTGGACTCCCTGTACCTTGTAAACGCTGTCTTATGCCACTTCACGTAGACCTCACTGACTGTTGGTCTGTTTGTTTCTTTCTCCACAGCATCCTGTTCGCTGACATCTGCGGGTTCACCAGTCTCTCGGACCAGTGTACGGCCGAGGAGTTGGTACGCCTGCTCAACGAACTCTTCGCGAGGTGAGTACTACTACCTCACTTAATGGTACATTACACGGAGCGAATTTGGTCGCCAGTCGCTGGCGTATTTGGACGCAGCTGCTAAATTCGCTCCGTGTAAACAGGGACAGCGAACAAAGTCGCTGCTCCGAAACGCGAGCGTCTGAAGTTGAAGGGTAGGAGGGGCTACAGTACTTTAGACGCTGGTCGCTGGCGTTTTTGGTCGCCCCGTGTCATATACGGGAGCGTCTAAAGTACAGTAGCCAACAGTCGAGTCAAAGTGTCGAAGGAAATTGTAAATGCTGGCGTTGTGTTTCTCGCAACAGTTTTAAAAGAACAATTAATGAACCAAAAGCAAAACGGAAAAGTAGAAAAGAATAAAAGGAAATGGATTAGAAGGTGGATTGCGTGGAAGGATAAATGTGGTGCTTCTGCAAATCTTTTGGGTGAATTATCGTGTGAAGGTTCTTCTGACTACAGAAATATAATGCGGATCACATAAGAAAATTTTGATAGATAACTGTAAATGGTAGAGGATAAAATAAGGAAACAGAATACCATCATGAGGATGGCGATCTAGCCTAGAATAAAATTTAAATAATCGTTATTTTTAATGTCCCATAATACTGGAAAACTTCGATAAATTTTCAGAAATTTGATTACAATTCCACTTCATATTTTGTTTGGTGGGACACAGAAGTTTTAATATCTGTAATTGCGTCAATGATCACAAAATTTCTCGTCGTTTTGACGACCGGTTTCGGTCAGGATGACCATTTTCAAGTCTACAGCAAATCAGAAACAGAAGGATACATCTGATATTAGACTACCTTAGAAAACATAACTAATGCACTAACTTACAGTCGTCAACACATGTAATATAGCCATATGGCATCATCACAGCGTAAGTGTATCTTCATTAAGGATCGTAGGAACAGGTATGATGTACAATATTTTAATACGTTCTTATATTGATAACTGTAATGCCTTATTTATGTTTTATAAGGTACTGTAGTCTATTACTAAAATTGTCCTGATTCTGACTTTCTGTAGACTTGAAAATTGTCATGTCGCATCTTGGGAAACACAAATGTTTGGTATCACCTAACCTCCAAAACAATATACCATATGCTACGTCGTGTTTCAATTGTTTTTACGAAGACGCTAGCGTCTGAAGTGGCTGCGTGTCATTGCGTCAGCGTGTTCATTCGCTATTCGCCCATACGCCGAGCGACAACAGACGCCAGCGACTAGCGACTGAATACGCTCCGTGTAGTATATACCCTTTAACGTCCACCCTTACACTGTTGTCCCGCCAAACAGGTAGCGTCCTACATAGGGTTACCGTACGCTCGTCTTCAAAAAAGAGGACACTTCATATATAAAAAGAGGACATGGTTAACATAATGTAATTTACAACTTTATTACATGAACCACCTAAAACTACCATACATTACAAACAGTAACCTTGTGTGGTTATTGTAAAACAAAATATTACGAACCTTGATAGTTTATTCATCATCATTACACTCATCTGTGTCATTCTTGCCTTTTTACTTTTGATCCAACTATATTCGGTGGGCGACGAAACCCCTATCAAGAGCCTTTTGTTTTTCAACAAGTACTGATAAAAGCTCAGGCTTTTCAAATATTTGATGGCTTTTAGATATAAGTTTTGTAGTTGAGCTTACACCCTGCAGTTGTATTGTGTTTGCAACGGCTTTCGTGTGCTTCTAGCACCTGTAAATAAGGTGAATGTATGAAACTCGATTATTTTATATTATATATCTGTTTCATAAAGCGAACATGTCATAACAAAGCGTTTGCGTCAATATGAAGAGACTGCCTGCCCTCATGTTTCTCATAGAAACGTGCTACTGCATTATTAATAATAATATGCAAAATATGGTTGTCATTGTGCAAGACTGTTGCAGAAAACAGGATCTGGGGGTTAGTTCTAAGAAGACTGTTGTTGTACCATGCACAAAGAAGCATATCCAACATTCAAGTTGGAATCTAAAGCTTTTCAATGAAGCGCTACCTGTGAAGGGGACAGTGAAATATCTAGGGGTTACCTTAGATGAGAAACTGACATGGACCACTCACATTAGGAATATTTGCTCCAAGGCAAAAGGTACTCTAGTAAGTACCAGGAGAGCTTGTGGCAAAAATTGGCGCCTGAGCCCCAAGGGTATGCACTGGATGTAGACCACAGTGATTAGACCCAGGGTCTGTGGTGGAAGAAGGTAGAACAGCAGGTTGCTGCTAAGGAGCTTGGTAAGGTGCAAAGACTAGCCTGCTTAGCCATAACAGGCGGAATTAGCAGCACACCAACTGCTGGGATGGAAACCATGCTGGACATGCACCCATTACACCTTTGGGTCAAGATGGAGGCAGCGGCTGGTGCATACAGACTCAAATCTGGCAACAACTGGAACTGTTTGAGATATCCAGAATCACACAGTAAAAAAGTGAGTGAGGTAAATATAGGAAAGGTTGGGGAAATGCCAGCCGACTATATTATAACCCAATACTGCCTCAACATGCCTTTCAATATAACAATTGGAAGCAGGGAGCAGTGGGAGAAAATAGTTCGACACCGTACGGGGGATATTGTCTGGTTCACTAACGGGTCAAAATAAGACCGAGGCGTTGGGGCCGGGGTATACGGGGTGCAGCCAAGACTGGAGGACGTCATCTCTCTAGGGAAACTGGCCTCAGTATTCCAGGCCGAAATCACTGCCATCAGGGCGTGTGTGGAGGAGAATTTGCGTAGGTGCTACAAAGATTGTAGCACCTATTGAGACAGCCAGGCAGCCCTGAGATCACTGGAAGCTCCTGCAACAAGGTCTGAAATTGTTGCAGAATGTCACAGGGTTCTAGTGGAGCTAGGGGAAAGCAATAGAGTAAACCTATTGTGGGTCCCTGGCCACTCGGGGATCAGTGGCAACGAACATGCCGACAGATTAGCCAGGATGGGGGCAGAGACTCCATTTATTGGACCGGAACCTGTCCTGACAATCACCAAGGCAATGATCAAATTGGAGCTACGTAACTGGCTCAGAAGACAGCACGTAGAATATTGGACCAAAGTCCATCGACAAAAATATGGGAAGGTAATGATGCCAAAGCCACGTTTTAAAAGAAGTTCTGCAATACTGGGCCTGAACAGGAGAGAGATTAGACTCATGGTTGGATTGCTGACAGGCCATGGGAATTTCAAAAAACACCTACATACAATGGGAATAACAGAAGAGGACCTTAAATGTAGGATCTGTGATGACGGTGATGAAACTGCATCACACCTAATCTTCGAATGCATTGCATTGGAGAGTAAAAGGCACAGAACATTTGGGACAACCAGACCCGAAGAAATTGTGTCTAATAAACAACTGATAAAGGGACTCCTTGCACTGTTCAAGGGCATTAGTTGGCTTTACTAGACATACAGGGAGCGATACCGCACAATAAACTTAGTTTCGGTGCGGGCAGTGGCGGGTTGGACCAGGACTGTTTTGGCTTCCCTGAAAAAATCAAATCAAATCAATGGTTGTCAACAATCCTGATGGCCGCGGCTGAGCACATTGAGGCGCTATGCTGCGATGCGCGAGGCCGTTCCCCTTCGGGGGTTCGAATCCCCCCCTCGGGCGTGGATGTTTGTGCTGTCTTTAGTATTAAGTAGTTCATCAAAAGTTTGGAAGTTTAGGGACCGATGACCATGCAGTCTAGTCCCATAAGCTTCACAAACATTTTGAGCATTCAATGGTCATTTACATTAATACGATCCAGGACAAATCAAACATTCTGCTTCCTCTCTTTACTGATTTGTATTTATCCAAGAGCACGTCATTTAACATTTTCTTTTCGGCGTTTCGTATTTGTATTTAAATTGGTAATTTATTTTGAAGCAAAAACCCACCTACGTTCTCGAACTTACAGCTTTCACCCAAACCACAAAGTATATCAAAAGTAACACCAAAGAATATAATGCAGAAGACGGAATACACTGGTTGACGCCGGCCGCGGTGGCCGAGAGGACTGAGGCGCTCCAGCCACGGTCTGCACGGCCACTACGGTCGGGGGTTCGAATCCCCCCTCGGGCATGGATATTTGTGACGTCCTTAGTATTAAGTAGTTCATAGGTAGTCTGTAAGTTTAGGGACTGATGACCCCGTAGTCGAGTCCCATAAGCTGTACAAACATTTGAACATTTTTTTAACACTGGTTGACTACAGGATAGACAACCGGGTTCCTTCGCAGAGAAGTTCCGAATCGTTTGCAACTGTCAGACCCTTGCGGGAAAAGAAGTTGTGAACGACGGTTTGGCTCTGTGTATGCGCGTGATAGTTACGAACAGTTTGGAACTGCAGTGCAACGAACCCGTTGTCGCCACCGACATCAAAATAACCCAAAAAGAGGACATTTCGTAGAATTTTGTAAATTCCGACCGGACACATTTTCTTGCCTCAAAAAGAGGACTTTTCCGGGAAAAAGAGTACGTATGGTAACCCCAGTCCTACACGATAAGTAGCGGAAGCAGGAATACCCGCGTTACTAGCTGAAAACCCGGCGTCGCCCGGGTATTTATTTATTTATTTCTGCCATTTTTCAGGTATATACTCATTTTTATAAGGGCTGTATGTCTGTAAATCTCTTGGGAATGCAATTAGTAGTAAAGAAGTAATACATTAAAACTTGGCGCGTGATGGAACGGTTTTCCATGAACGTTACTGTTTACGTGCTCATATCTCACGAACTACGTGTCGTCCTGTGATACAATTTAGTAGGTCCGTTCAAATATATATGTGTATACTGTCTGTAAAATATCCTGTGGCTACAATTTGTAGTGTACGAATTATAAATTGTAACGTCACACCGTATGCCGTAGTTTTGCTCCATAAACAGCGGAAAAGTAGTAAGCGAGAAATTTTTTTCTTTTCAATATTTTGCTATGGTTGTCAGCGAGAAAAAGTTTAATAAAGGTTTGAAATTATGTTTAAAGTTTGTTGCAAGTCGCTAATACTCTCATTCTCATACATCGTATTTATAAAGTGTCGCCATATTATATGGCAGATTTTTGCGATGCCTATTGTTTATGACGTCATATTTTCTTAACCATGTGTCGTACGTGATTCTTAACCCTGTAGCAATCGGTACCTTGCGATAAGGAATGTGTGTACCAAATTTGGTTGAAATCGGTCCAATGGTTTAAAAGAAAATGAGCAGTATTGTCGCAAAATGCAGCAGTTTTCGCGCATCTCATGTTTATGACGTCATATCTTATGAACTATATATCGTATGTGATTCTTACACGGCGACCGTCCTCATGGATTGAAGCTTACTTCTATATTTGTAGATTTGTATGCAACACGTACAAACATACGGACACTCTGGTTTATATATCAGATGGTTTAGTATCTCCGAAATCAGGCTCCCCTCGAATTGCAATGTCCACACCATCACGTAATTCAGTTTCACCATGAATATGCCATTTACTGCAAAACTGTGTTATGTAGGAATCCATCTGATGTAGTCAACATTTTTTTGAGTTAAGATGTCGATGAAAATTATTGTGGAAGTCAATTGTGAATGTCTTGAGAAGAAAAGTATTTAATGACTAAGGAAGAAATTGATTTCGTACACTTCATTTCAGCACTATTCTTTCTCACTGCAAAGTTACAACAACTAACACTCATCGGCGAAGAAAACCATTCTACAATAACAGAGGAGTATGATGTGAAATTTAAAGTTTTCAAGCCGGATATAATGTTCAGAGAGATTTCGGGATTCCAGCTGGATATCGTAAAATCCATAGCACGTTTCCACACCTCCCACTCATCTTCAAGTGTGTTCAGTCGAAATGTCCTGTTATGGAATTTACGACGACCTGCAATTCCGAAATGTCTTTGAAAAACACAGCAGTATATATGGCGATGCTGCGTTTTTATTCTCATAACTAAGGCGTTAATACACTGAAACAAGGGCTACGATTTTCCTTACGGCAGCGGTGTAGTGTACTGATGTTGGCAACGGCCGTTGAATCCTTTCTGAAAAATCAGTCACGTACAAAAAGGGGAATAATTCTTAGTGTTGATAATGAAATAAATAATTAATGTCGTTCTGATCAGTAAATTAATGATCCCCCTAAACCGAATATTTCGTCGCCAACGTTAACATAGCAAACCGATGCCACTGCAAGTAAAATTTAACCCAGGTACGACACAAACAATAATTGTTACTAACTGTATCCCACATGCCTTGCAATGCCATATAAAGAAAAAAAGTGCTTCTTTCCGCGGGTATAATTGAATTTAAAATATATTGACGTTCTTTCGCGTCTATCGATCTTTTCATTTACTTAGAATTCTTTGCAAGGAAATAAGAATTTATGTATTTCGCTTTCTGATTTCGGTTCGTACTTATTACATCTTGAGTCCATTCTGTTTAGGAATGCCTAGAAAACGGTGTAGTACAGTACAGAACAAATAGAGGCCCTGTTAGTTATATAGTGCACCAAAGAACTAATAGTTGACGCTGCTGCATTTTAATCGTTTTTTTTTTTTTTTTTATTTCTTTTAGATGGTTATGCCGCAGAACAGTAACGAACCGCTAAAGGTGCTGTTGGTTTCTTAGTGCTGCAAAGAAACAACACATGATCGTGTAGTGCGTATTCCTTCAGTAACGGAATTATTTTGAATTAAGAGCCGCAATCATATATCAGCAAATGCAACTAACATTGAACAGCGATTTGCTGATTACACTTTGTATATTCACAGCTTAACGACATCACTTTGCTTCTTGGGAACATTTGGGAACATTTGAATGTAAAGCATAACGACATTCCTTCGCGTCTATGGATGCCCTAATTTACATAAGATTTCTTTGCGAGGGAAATGTAGTTCCCTGGTGGAGGATGCGTTGTGTGCTGATGTTTGCAACGGCCGCTGAATGATTTTTCAAAACTCAGTCACATGAAATGAGGGGGATAATTCTTTATGTTCACGATTAAATAAATAATTTATTCTGTTCTGGTCAGTAAATTAATCATCGTCCTAAAGCGAATAGTTCGTTGCATACGATAGCAAACTAAACCGCTGCCACTGCAAGTAAAATTTAACTGAGCTTGCCCTTTTCTCACATGACATCTTGCGAGCCATGGACGAAGGGCAACAGGCGGATTGTGTTTTTCTCGACTTCAAAAAGGCGTTCGACGCGGTGCCACACTGCAGACTGCTAACGAAGATACGAGCTTATGGAATAGGTTCACAGATTTGTGACTGGCTGCAAGACTTGCTGAGTAATAGAAAGCAGTACGTTGTTCTCGCCGGCGAGTGTTCATCAGAGACGAGTGTATCGTCAGGCGTGCCCCAGGGGAGTGTGATAGGACCGCTATTATTTACTATCTATATAAATGATCTGATGGACAGAGTAAGTTGTAATTTGTGGCTGTTTGCTGATGATGCTGTGGTGTATGGGAGGGTGTCGTCTTTAACTGACTGTAATAGCATACAGGATGACTTGGACAAAATTTCTAGTTGGTGCGAAGAATGGCAGCTAGCTCTCAATGTAAGGTAATGCGCATGAGTAGGAAAAACAATCCTATAATGTTCGAATACAGAATTAGTAGTGAGATTCTTGATGCTGTCGCGTCGTTCAAATATTTAGGCGTAACATTTCAGAGCGATATGAGATTAGATTAGTTTTCGTTCCATAGATCCATGTTGAGGAGATCCTCGTGGATGTGGAACACATCAACAAACAAAGTTTACAAGCTGAATAATAGATAATACTAATAATATAAATACAGATACATACATTTTTAATTGTGCGCCTCGGTTGCACAGTGGTAGAGTGCCAGACTACAAATCCAAAGGTCGCGGGTTCGATCCCCGCCGGGTCCTAGGATTTTTATCTGTCACTTTCCACTTCTTTCACCTGTGGTAGTATTGCTCATGTGAAAAATACCGAGTAGCACCGTGGTTCGGAACCCACGTTAAGCTATAGGTCCCCCTATAACTGGCTGGGTAAGTCAGTTCGAAGGTCGGAGGAAGGCAACGGCATACCACCAAACAGGACCATGCCTAGTAAAGCACTGTGCTATTCAAACCAATCTTCGGATTGTTGATTGCTTTACCTTACATTTTTAATTATATATTTTTTTAGCTGATAATATAATAATAATACTAATATAGTATGAGTACCGATACATGCATCATTTGGTACAATTTAGAAATTCACTAATGGAGTAGACGGAGTTGGCCACTAGAAAGTCTTTTAGGTTCCTCTTAAACTGATCTTTATTTGTAGCTAAATTATTGAAATTTATTGAAAACGTGTGTTCCTGAGTAGTGAGCCCTTTTTGAACTAAAGTAAGTGCTTTTAAGTCCTTTTGTAGATCATTTTAATTCCTAGTATTGTATGTATGAACTGAGCTGTTTGTTGGGAAAAGGGATATATTATTTTTGACAAATTTCATTAAGGAATAAATATACTGAGCGGCAATAGTTAATGTACCCATGTCTTTGAAGAGGCTTCTACAGGACGTCCGTGAACTTACTCCACAAATAATACGTATTACATGCTTTTGGTCTCTGAAAACTTTTTTGAAGAGATAGCCCAAAGCATAATACCATATGACATTATGAAATCGAAGTACGCAAAGTATGCAAGCTTTGTTATTTTTATGTCTCCTATGTCTGAAACCCTGGTATTGTAAATACAGATTTGTTGAGTCGTTTCTGCAGTTGAAATGGAACGAACATGTAAGGACAGTTGTGAGTAAGGCGGACAGCCGACTTCGGTTTATTGGGAGAATTTTGGGAAGATGTACGTCAGCTGTAAAGGAGACCGCGTATAAAACGCTTGTGCGACCACGTTTTGAGTATTGCTCAAGTGTTTGGGACCCGCAGCAGATCAGTTTAAAGGAAGACATAGAGGCGGTTCAGAGGCGAGCAGCTAGATTTGTTACCGGTAGGTTCGACCTATGCGCGAGTGTCACGGAAACGCTCCGGCAACTCAGTTGGGGATCGCTGGAGGAAAGCTGAGTGTAGAACGATCTTGCTGCCGCCTACTTACATTTCGCGTGGTAATCAGAAAGACAAGATAAGAGAAATTAGGGCTCGTAG
The DNA here is from genome assembly GCA_026315105.1 of Locusta migratoria. Lineage (NCBI taxonomy): Eukaryota > Metazoa > Arthropoda > Insecta > Orthoptera > Acrididae > Locusta > Locusta migratoria. The sequence continues at coordinate 92,570,652 of CM048752.1, read as the reverse complement.
GGAGGCATATAGGCATCTTTTTTTCCTCGTTCTATTTGGGAGTGGAATAGGAAATGAAATGCCTAGTAGTGATACAGTGTACCCTCCGCCACGCACTTTACGGTGAATTGCGGAGTATGTATGTAGTTGTAGATGTAGATGCAACTTAATTGTGGCCGGCCGCGGTGGACTGAGGCGTTTCAGTCACGGTCTGCACGGCCACTACGGTCGGGGGTTCGAATACCCCGTCAGGCATGGATATTTGCGTCGTCCTTAGAATAAGGTAGTTCAAAATGTTCGAATGTTTGTTAAGCTTAAGGGACTTAACTACGGGGTCATCAGTCCCTAAACTTACAAACTACTTATGAACTACTTACAACTAAGGACGGCACAAATATCCATGCCCGAGGGGGGATTCGTAACCCGACCGTAGTGGCCGTGCAGACCGTGACTGAAGCGCCTCAGTCCCCTCGGCCACCGCGGACGGCAATAAGGTAATTGATAAGTAGTTTGTAAGTTTAGGGACTCAAAAGGTTCAAATGTTTGTAAATCTATCGGACCAAACTGCGTGGTCATCAGTCCGTAGCTTACAAACTACTTATACCTAGGTAAACTAACCTACGGACAAACACACACACCCATGCCCCAGGGAGGACTCGAACCTCCACGGCGAGCAACCGCGCGCTCCGCAGCGAGGTGCTTTAGACCGCTCGGCTACTCCACCGCGGCTAGTTTAGGGACTGATGACCCCGTAGTTAAGTCCCATAAGCTTAACAAACATTTGATCATGGGGATCACTGGAAGAAAGACGACGTTCAAAAATCAAATGTTTGTAAATCTATCGGACCAAACTGCGTGGTCATCAGTCCGTAGCTTACAAACTACTTAAACCTAGGTAAACTAACATACGGACAACACACACACCCATGCCCCAGGGAGGAATCGAACCTCCACGGCGAGCAACCGCGCGCTCCGCAGCGAGACGCCTTAGACCGCTCGGCTACTCCACCGCGGCAAAGACGTCGTTCTTTTCGTGAATTTCTGTTGAGGAAATTTGGTGGACCGTAATTTGAAGCTGAGTGTAGTACGATCTTGCTGCCGCCTACTTACATTTCAGGTAATGATCACAAAGACAAGAGAAATTAAGGCTCGTACGGAGGCATATAGGCATTCTTTTTTTCGTCGTTCTGTTTGGGAATGGAATAGGAAAGGAAATGCCTAGTAGTGGTGCAGTGTACCCTCCGCCACGCACCTTACGGTGGAGTGCTGACTATATGTAGTGTGCATGATCACACTGTTCATCCTAGGTGTTGCAGTTATCGGCTCATTTACGGCGTCTGTGAAAGTCAAACAATGGCTCGCAGCTCTCAGCGAAAATCCCCGTGGTGCAGTTTCGTTAATGCGGTAAACTTGGGCAATACTTTGCAGGCAGCAGCGGTAGGCTGAGGGTAGGGCCAGGTTGTTAGCTCTGAGGCCCTTGCCCGGGGGCTGCTAAGCAGTTTGGCAAACTACCCGGATACGCTTCCTCACAACAGCCTCTTCAAACCCGCTTGGCCCTTTTCATTAAATCCGCCTCCTTACACAGCGCATCATCATATTCCGGGTGATCGAAAAGCCAGTATAAAGTTGAAAACTTCTTAAATTACGAAATAATGTAGATAGGAGGTAAAAAGTGACACACATTCTTGGAATGACACGAGGTTTAATCAGAAAAAAAAAGAAAAAATAGGAAACATTCCTCACACACAAAGAAAGAAAATATGTCATGTGGACATGTGTCAAGAAACGCTTAATTTCCATGTTAGAGCTTATTTTATTACTTCTCTTCAAATCACATAAATCATGGAATGGAAACACACAGCAACAGAACGTACCAGCGTGACTTCAAACACTTTGTTAAAGGAAATGTTCAAAATGTCCTCCGTTAGCGAGGATACACGCATCCACCCTTCGTCGCACGAAATCCCTGATGCGCTGATGCAGCCCTGGAGAATGGCGTATTGTACCACAGCCGTCCACAATACGAGCACGAAGAGTCTCTACATTTTGTACCGGGGTTGCGTAGACAAGAGCTTTCAAATGCCCCCATAAATGAAAGTCAAGAGTGTTGAGGCCAGGAGAGCGTGGAGGCCATGCAATTGGTCCGCCTCTACCAATCCATCGGTCACCGAATCTGTTGTTGAGAAGCGTACGAACACGTCGACTGAAATGTGCAGGAGCTCCATCGTGCATGAACCACATGTTGTGTCGTACTTGAGGACATGAAAAATACTAAAATGAGCTCTAACATGGAAATTAAGCGTCTCCGGACACATGCCCACATAATATATTTTGTCTCTTTGTGTCTGAGGAACGTTTCCTGAAAGTTTGGCCGTACCTTTTTGTAACAACATATATATATATATATATATATATATATATATATATATATATATATATATATATATACCGGGTGATCAAAAGCCAGTAGAAATCTGAAAACTTAATAAATCATGGAATAATTTAGATAGAGAGGTAAAAATTGACACACAAGTATGAAATGACGTGGGGCCTTATTCGAACAAAAAAAAGAAGCAATAGTTCAAAAAATGTCCGACAGATGGCGCTTCATCTGATCAGAAAAACAATCATTAGCAAAACAAATTAAGACAAAGCAAAGATGATGATCTTTACAGAAAATGCTTAATATGTTCACCATCATTCCTCAACAATAGCTGTAGTAGAGGAATAATGTTGTGAACAGAACTGTAAAGCATGTCCGGAGTTATGGTGAGGCATTGGCGTCGGATGCTGTCTTTCAGCATCCCTAGAGATGTCGGTCGATCACGATACACTTGCGACTTCAGGTAACCCCAAAGCCAATAATCGCACGGACTGAGGTCTGGGGACCTGGGAGGCCAAGCATGACGAAAGTGGCGGCTGAGCACACGATCATCACCAAGAGATCTTTCATGCGTCTAGCAATACCTTCTTTTTTTTCTATTTTTTTCGGTTCTAATAAAACCCCATGTCATACCAAGCATGTGTGTCAATATTTACCTTTCTATCTACATTATTCCTTGATTCATTAAGTTTTCAAATTTATACTGACTTTTCATCATCCGGTACATTATTTCTCATCGATTTTCTTGCGTGCGTACGCCTTATCTCCCGTATTACTTATCCAAAATTGATGATCGAGGTGTAATTTTCAAGCTTTCATTCTCCAAGTATGACGTAAAATACCCAGGTAGTTTAATGTTATTGTTTTCACAACAAAAAAAAAAACATTAGTTTTAAAAATATTTGCACTGTTCGTACAATGTAAGTTGTTATCCGGCGAACGATCGTAAGTGGGACATGTATTTACGGTGGCTCCCATCAGCCACCGCTCCGAATATCAACTTAGTTTGCGCGGCCGATATAATAGCAATATAGAAGGTGCCATCTATTGACAATCTGTTTAACTGACACGAACAACAGCTCTTGCAGTTGTTTACATTCATTATTGTTAAGGCAATCCAAAGAACTTCTTTGATGCAAGCATAGTCCGTCATACCATGTCGGATATATATATATATATGAATGTTTGTATGTCGTCTTTGTGTTCATAAACCATTAATTCGATTGCAATGAAACTTTGGTGAACTGTTCACCGTACGCGCACGAAGGTTCCTGACGCAAAATCAAAAGAGCATCACACATAGCTAAGGAGATATGAGGTCATAAATAATGAGAAGCCACCGCGTGAGAATAGCAAGATTTGTGTGTCAATTATTGGAAAACGGGAGTAGTTAGCGGCCTGCAACAAAGTTTGCGTGCAATTTCGGACGTTTATGAAGGGCACAGAGTCGCAGGAGTATTGCTGATCATTCCTTTGTCTTTACAAATCGAAAAAGCATAATGCAGAGCACTTGTGATGTGTGGTTTTTATTTATGTTTGAGCGGAGGCGTCGATTGTTTACATTTTTAAATTTCTTTTCCTTTCACAAGAAGGCGCGTGAAGTACTCAATACACCGCCTTCTACCGTAAATAACAAGTCCCTTACGAACCAGGTAAATATTCATATTTAGCAGTAAAATTGCTATGCTGAAGCATTACGAAATTCCCGTATGGCCTATGGGGTACTCAATATGCCCCCTCAAGGGTTACGTCTTCATTCAAATTCGTACTTGCTATGTTTCCAACACTCACTTCACTATTACAAAATCCTTGTTGGGTTACCATTTTTCAGTAAAACTGTGTTCTTATGGAAAATCAACGGTGGCACTTGAAATGTATTAATCAAAACAATTTCTCATTAAACACATTAATTGAAATTACTGTAATGCATCTGTATACATTAATACTGCGTTCATAAACTGTAGACTGAAAATAAAATCCGTGGTAAGTGCCAAAAATGAAAAATTTTGTTTTGTTGTGAAAATGTGGGCTACGTGCCTAACACTACTCAGTAAAAAGCGGACTATCTGTTATTCGATATGGAAGTAGATGTAATGTTTCTCACAAGAATGCCCGACGACCTATGTGCCACATGTTGTGAAGTAAAATCTGGGCTATGTGCCAGTGGCCACAGGTGCAAGTGTGCTTTGTTATTGCTTTTTGAGTTGAGGTTCCATCGTGTAGCAGGTAGTAACTACTCATTTTGTGCTTTTTCTGCAATGCAAATGGTAAATTAGGTTAGAGCAGAAATATGACAGTGCCTGAGAAACAACCTCCACCTGTAGCGGTAGTTTTAAATACCTGTATAACGTCATAGACCTAGGTTGTCGTTTATTAATAGCTCAAAGTTGTATTCCTTCGGCTTTTAATGTCGCAGTTGTTTGTATATGCGTTTTTGTTCTGAGTGCAAAGTAGTGAAAACATGTTATTAGACGAAGTGTTTGCACTTCTAATGGCCTTCTTTTATGTAGGTTTCATGCCGATGCCCATATCTATGCAGAAGCATTGGCTTCAAACAAAAACTAAACATCTTCAATCAGTTTTATGAACTAGGAGGTATCTTCAAGCAAAATTCTTATCTAATGGGAAACACAAGTATTAAACGTAGGCGACACGGGTCGTGCACAGATTCGATAGAAAGTAGAAGGCAGGCCACGGTATTTTATACAATTCCTTAAGGCAAAGGTGATTATAAACAAGTGTGCAAGCAAGCATTTAGGGAAATCCATGGCATCACAAAGCGTAGGGTTGAAACGTTGGTTAAATCGAAAAAACGTGGTGACGTTACGAACGTTGAACATAGGGGAAATAAAACCAAAGAGTGGAAGTGCACAGGTGATGATGCACAGCGCATACTTGAACACATACCAATTTTCCCCCAAGAGGAAAGTCATTACACAAGGGACAAAAGTTCACTTATGTGTTTAAGCCAAGATTTGAATTATGGGAGAATGTATGACGCCTTTGTTGACTTTCATCCAGACCATAAAGTCCAATACAGCTTTCCATTAACTGTAATTTTGGACATAGCCCGCTTTTTGCAGTTGAGGGTATGGCACATAGCCCTATTCTAATTTTTTCATCACGAAAATATTTTTTTTTTTTTTCTAAAGCTAAAAATCAAACGGTCAATTCAACTGTAATACGTCTTTAAAGATTAACGGTAGACAGAAATTAAGGCGAAAAAAATTGCACATAAAAACAATCTGTTCATTTTAGGACGTTTTTTTGCGTTTTACTCAAAACGTTCATTTTGGCACTTAGCACGGATTTTATTGTCAGTCTACATTACTGAATTATTTTATTATATTTAAAAAACTATATTTAAAAGTTAAGTAGTGAACATTATGAAGAATTTAAAAAAAGTAGGGGCAGTGGCAGTCGAAGCCAGGTCCTTAAGATTGGAACTGCAAGCGCTAACTGAGCATTAACCTGCACCAATATGCCACCTACAACGGATTATAATATAGTGGCAAAACTTATGGAGAACTTAAAGTATCATCCTAAAATTTCTTCTTCTTTTTACCACTTCTAACGGCTACGTGCACACTTAATTTTTATATTCGCAATATCTATATACATACTTGTATATTACTATTAAAATCTGTACACTCAGTTTCGTGTTGGCTATTTGTATTATCACCAGCTGATTTGCCGCTGCTTCACACGTGTAGACTGGATGGTCTGCAGTGGTTGTTTCTACTTGAAAATTTTCATAGATTTAGCTTTAAAAATGATTTCCTAATCAAGTATTTTCATACAACTAGCCACTCCCTATTGCACCATTGATACCATAATTCAAAATTTTCAAAAAATCTTTCATCCCTTGTTTCACCCGCTTAGGTATGGGAATATGGAAAAATAGCTGATGCCTACAGTGTAAGATAAATAACGTCTACAAATTTTGAGCTTCTGTCGTCTGAGGATTCACTTTTCAATGCCGTTTTCCGTCTTTTAGCAACGGATCGAGAACGCAAAATTTCTCTGTTACGCTTTGGCATTTTTCTTGGTAGTTTTACTTTTCAAACTGCAATATGCACTTATTTTTCTTTGTTCCTACGCTTGTTGCAAAACAACAGCTGAAGAATGTGCATCACGTTTCGTTGTAAATAACCTCTTTGCTGTTATAGTGTCAAAAGTCATCGCTGATCTTCAGTCCGAACTTTATAAAAGCTGACGACTTTCAACCACTATATCTTCGTCCCTCTTATAGCTATCGACACGGAACTGCTATAGTGTACAACTGGACAGTTTGTACTACAATAACATAGAGAGATCGTTCGTTTCCATTGTGCAGTTTGTTCTGAAGAGCAAAATATTGACACCCACACGTAGAATTTTATGGAAGTCTGTAACTTTAAACTTTCATATCTCACCCCCTTATCGTTATCAACCCTCTAACACCATAGTGCACAATGGAAGACTGATACCTACTATCACAAACACTGTTCGTTTGCGATGTGTTGTTTTTGCTGCAGAGTGAAATATAGGCACAAACACCTCAATTTTAATAAACACTACTGCCCATTAAAACTGCTACACCAAGAAGAAATACAGATGATAAACGGGTATTCATTGGACAGAAATATTATACTGACATGTGATTACATTTTCATCCCAGTACCCAGAACAACCACCTCTGGCCGTAGTAACAGCCTTTATACGCCTGGGCATTGAGTCAAACAGAGCTTGGATGGCGTGTACAGGTACAGATGCCCATGCAGCTTCAACACGATACCACAGTTCATCAAGAGTAGTGACTGGCGTATTGTGACGAGCCAGTTGCTCGGCCACCATTGACTAGACTTTTCAGTTGGTGAGAGATCTGGAGAATGTGCTGGCCAGGGCAGCAGTCGAACATTTTCCGTATCCAGAAAGGCCCGTACAGGACCTGCAACATGCGGTCGTGCATTATTCTGCTGAAATGTAGGGTTTTGCAGGGATCGTATTAAAAAAATATATATATTTGTTAAGCTTATGGGACTTAACTACGGGGTCATCAGTCCCTAAACTTAGAAACTACTTACGAACTACCTTATACTAAGGACGGCACAAATATCCATGCCCGAAGGGGGGGGGGGATTCGAACCCCCGACCGTAGTGACCGTGCAGACCGTAGTGGCCGTGCAGACCGTGACTGGAGCGCCTCAGTCCCCGCGGCCACCGCGGCCGGCGCAGGGATCGAATGAAGGGTAGAGCCACGGGTCGTAACGCATCTGAAATGTAACAGCCAGTGTTTATAAGTGGTATCGATGCGAACAAGAAGTGACAGAGACGTGTAATCAATGGCACCCGATACCACCACGGCGGGTGATACGCCACTATGGCGATGTCGAATACACGCTTCCAATGTGCGTTCACCGCGATGTCGCCAAACACGGATGCGACCATCATGATGCTGTAAACAGAACCTGCATTCATCCGAAAAATGGTGTGTAGCCATTCGTGCTCCCAGGTTAGTCGTAGCGTACACCATGGCAGGGGCTCCAAATGTTAAAACGTTTGTAATTCTATCGGACCAAACTGCGTGGTCATCAGTCCGTAGCTTACAAACTACTTAAACCTAGGTAAACTAACCTAAGGACAAACACACACACCCATGCCCCAGGGAGGACTCGAACCTCCACGGCGAGCAACCGCGCGCTCCTCAGCGAGGCGCTTTAGATCGCTCGGCTACTCCAACGCGGAGCAGGCGCTCCTGCCTGTGATGCAGCGTCAATTGTAACCGCAGCCACGGTCTCCGAGCTGATAGTCCATGCTGCTGCAAACGTCGTCCAACTGTTCGAGCAGATTGTTGTTGTCTTGCAAACGTCCCCATCTGTTGACTCAGGGATCGAGACGTGGCTGCACGATCCGTTACAGCCATGCGGATAAGATGCCTGTCATGTCGACTGCTAGTGATACGAGGCCGTTGGGATCCAGCACGGCGTTCCGTATTGCCCTCCTGAACCCACCGATTCCATATTGTGCTAAGAGTCATTGGATCGCGACCAACGCGAGCAGCAATGTCGCGATACGATAAACCGAAATTGCGATAGGCTACAATCCGACCTTTATCAAAGTCGGAAACGTAATGCTACGCATTCCTCCTCTTTTTACGAGGCATCACAACAACGTTTCACCAGCAACGCAGGTCAACTGCGGTTTGTGTATGAGAAATCGGTTGGAAACTTTCCTCAAGTCAGCACGCTGTAGGTGTCGCCACCGGCGCCAACCTTGTGCGAATGCTCTGGAAAGCTAATCATTTGCATATCACAGCATCTTCTTGCTTTCGGTTAAATTTCGCGTCTGTAGCACGTCATCTTCGTGGTGTAGCAATTGTAATGGCCAGGAGTATATATTAATACAATATTACCGGTACTGTTTCCATTCGCGGACACGACTGGTGCCTCCTTTTGCAGCCTGCAGCAGCGCTGTAGGTGTTGTGAGGTGTTGTGTGACTGTGCAGTGACCAGCCCCCTGGTAACAGGGAGCCTCGACTTGCCGTGCGTTATTAGGGCGAGTGCCAGCGATGGCGTTTCCCGCTATGCTACCGCGGTCGCTGAAATCTTTCCCCCCGTCGCCGCCGCCACCGCCGACCGATATGAAATTCCTCGCGTTCTCCGGCCATATTGTCCCACCCACTGGCTCTGTGCGAAAGCTCTTGTCGCCGTTGTGGGTGTTGTTCTGCTTGTTGACGGCGATGCTTACAATATTCTTTGCAGACCTCTTTTTTGTACACTACGCTATCTGAAGTAACCGGACATCCGAAAAAACATACGTTTTTCATAATGGATGCATTGTGCTGCCACCTATTACCAGGTACTGCATATCAGCGACCTCAGTAGTCGTCAGAAATCGTGAGGGAGCGGATGGGGCATTGCGCGAAACTGACACATTCGAGCACGGTCAGCTGATTGGGTGTCACTTGTGTCACAATTATGTACTCACGCTCCTAAACACCTTTAGGTCCACTGTTTGTGGTGTGATAGTGCAGTGGAAAGGTGAAGGGACGCGAACAGCACGAAAGCGTACAGGCCGACGACAGTTGGAGAGGGTCGCACAGTGTAATAGGAAGGCAGCTATCCAAACCATCGTACAGGAAATACACGCTGCATCAAGAACCACTCCCAGTACTGTGACACGCGGGAGGTGATGAAACTTGGATTTCATGGTCGAGCGGCTGCCCGTAAGCCACGCATCGCGCAGGTCAAGGCCAAGCGACGCCTCGCTTCGTGTAAGGAGCGTAAACTCTGGCCGATTGAGCATCTACATCTACATACATACTCCGCAATTCACCGTAAGGTGCGTGGCGGAGGGTACACTGTACCACTACTAGGCATTTCCCTTCCTATTCCACTCCCAAATAAAACGAGGAAAAAAAGAATGCCTATATGCCTCCGTACGAGCCCTAATTTCTCTTATCTTGTCTTTGTAATCACCACGCGAAATGTAAGTAGGCGGCAGCAAGATCGTACTACACTCAGCTTCAAATTCCGGCCCTCTAAATTTACTCAACAGAATTTCACGAAAAGAACGTCGTCTTTCTTCCAGCGATCCTCAATTGAGTTGCCGGAGCATTTCCGTGACACTCGCGCATTGGTCGAACCTACCGGTAACAAATCTAGCTGCTCGCCTCTGAACTGCTTCCATGTCTTCCTTTAAACTGATCTGCTGCGGGTCCCAAACACTTGAGCAATACTAAAGAGGTGGTCGTACAAGAGTTTTATACGCGGTCTCCTTTACAGGTGAAGAACATCTTCCCAAAATTCTCCCAATAAACCGAAGTCGGCTGTCCGCCTTACTCACAACTGTCCTTACATGCTCGCTCCATTTCATGTCGCTCTGCAATGTTACGCCTAGATATTTGAACGACGCGACAGCATCAAGAAGCTCACGACTAATGCTGTATTCGAACATTATAGGATTGTTTTTTTTCTACTCATGCACATCACCTTACATTTTTCTTCATTGAGAGCTAGCTGCCATCTACATAGATACTCTGCAAATCACATTTAAGTGCCTGGCAGAGGGTTCATTAACCACTTTCATAACTTTTCTCTACCGTTCCGTTCTCTAATAGCGCGCGGGAAGAAAGAACACCTAAATCTTTACGTTTTTGATCTGATTTCTCTTATTTTTTGGGATGGTCATGTCTCCCTAAGTAGGTGGGTGCTAGCAAAATATTTTCACATTCAGAAGTAAATGTCGGCGATTGAAACTTCGCAAACAGATCACGCCGCAATGAATAATGTCTTTCTTTTAATGTTTTCCACCCCAATTCATGCAACATTTCCGTGACGCTCACCCCCCCTCTCCCCCCCTTAACGTGATAAAACAAAAGGAGCTGCCCTTCTCTGGACCTTCTCAATGTCTTCCGTCAGTCCCACCTGGTGAGGGTCCCACACTGGGCAACAGTACTCCAGGAGAGGACGCACAAGTGTGATGTAGGCAGTCTCTTTAGTGGAGCTGGTGCATCTTCAAAGCGTTCTGGCAATGAAACCTAACCTTTGATTCGCCTTCCCCACAATATTTTCTATGTGTTCTCTCCAGTGAAAGCTGTTCGTAATTGCAACTCCTAGGTATTTGGTAGAATTTACGACCTTAATGTTTGACTGGTTTATCGCGTAATTGAAGTTCAGTGGATTTCTTTTAGTGGTCATGTGTATTACTTCGCACTTTTCTTTATTTAGTGTCAATTGCCAATTTTCGCACCAAGTAGAAATTTTGTCTAAATCGCTTTGCAGTTGCTTTTGATCCTCTGTTGACTTCACTAACCGATAAACGACAGCATCATCCGCGAACAGTCTAAGGGAGCTATTCAGATTATATCCTAAATCGTTTATAAACACGAGGAAGAGTAATGGACCTATAACGCTTCCCTGTGGAACGCCAGATATCACTTCTGTTTTACTCGATGACTTACCGTCAATTACAACGAACTGTGTCCTTTCTGATGGGAAAGTGGAGAAGCGTTGTGTGTAGTGACGGATCGCGGTACACAGTGTGGCGATCCGACGGCAGGGAGTGGGTGTGGCGAATGCCCGGTGGACGTCAGCTGCCAGCGGGTGTAGCGCCGAGACTGAAATTGTCAGCTGGTGGTCTTCGGTGTGGCCGTGTTTATCACGGAAGCGGCTTGCGTTTTGCGTGGCACTGTCTCACCACACGCCTACGTTGGTGTTTTAAGCTCGTTCTTGCGTCACACTGTTAATCAGCAATTCCAGGATGGCGATTGCATCTTCTACACGATCCAGCCCCTGTTCACAATGCACGGCTGTGTCGGACTAGAGCGCTGTATTGTACAAGCAGAACAATCCGCCATTTTGAATCCCATGTTGAAGGTGCACACTTAAAGATTACGGAACACTTGCGCTTATTAATATGCTGTTAAGGCCATTAAATATACTTTCCTAATGCAGAAAATATTACAGCATGGCAAATTTATTAGCTTACATTTGACTGTAAACAAGTTAAAGATAGTGATTAGAGGGGTATTTACAGCTATGACACATTCATTTACATTCCATATTAAAGCATATGTTCTAAATATTTATCAAATATAGTTATAATACGTTACAATTATGGTATTTCCTGGTTTATAAATAGTACATCCACATACGTTCACCGTAACTAAAAGCTGCAAATCAAATGTTTGTTAAGCTTATGGGACTTAACTACGGGGTTATTAGTCCCTAAACGTACAAACTACTTATGAACTACTTACGAACTAAGACGGCACAAATATCCATGCCCGAGGCGGGGATTCGAACCCCCGACCGTAGGGGCCGTGCAGACCGTGAGTGGAGCGCCTCAGTCCCCTCGGCCACCGCGGGCGGCCTAAAAGCTGCATAGGAAAACAGTTGCGGAATAATGTTAAATATTGCGATGCTGTATTTTCCATATTGCCCCGTCTAATGTGTCGCATATTTTACACACACCATATTTCAGAGAAGATTTTACGTCAAAAATGTGTTTAATAAATTACAACGTCTGGTTTAGTCAGATAACGACTAAAATAAGTCTCTCTCTGGTAGCAGGCTCTTTGAAATAAAGTGAATGTTGCATGCTAAATTATGAATTTAATGCCTTTCATGTACGACTTCTTTCCTGTTCCCATTCTTTGCGAAGTTCAGTTTATTATTTTTGTTTTTCAGACATCCTGTTCACAGCTTGACTTAGGCTTACATATTTCCGTGTTGAGAGCCACATTTAAGGTAAACACTGTACTAATGTGAATTAATATGATTTAAATACTATTAACTGGGTAAAGCTAGCTGCACTGAAGCATCACTTAAAATACAATTAACAGCTTCTTACTTGGTCTAAAATAAAATCAAGAAAAGCAACTTTAAACACATCGTATGTCTTGTTGTATTAATAATCTAGCAAAATTAAAATCAACCATTGCTTACATGTGTAGGCCTATATTTTCATTGAGCATAACTGTTTCTAATACAAATAAAAAATATTTTCTTTTTAACGGTAAAAGAGAGTTTGCTCGATTTTGGGGTCCATATTTCGTCTGGAATTTACAAGCCACCTTTTACGCCGATCTGTGTGTGAAGAAAACCGATAAAACTTAACAACGACCATGTCTGCTATTGCTTGAGCAGTTTAGATTTGCACAACCAACAATTTCTCGCTGTGAAACAATAAAATCATAAGACATTCGCTGATTCACTTTGCTGCAGCACCTAAAGCATACAGCACTGTCGTCGGTTTGGGATTCAAAATGGCGGACTGTTCAGCTCGGTATATCTAGTGCTTTATGTGGGAGTGGCTACACGACAGTGACGTCCCTGTAATGGACTGGCCTGCACAGAGTCCTGACTTCGATCCTCCAGAACAGCACTGCCATGTTTTGGTGCCGGGCCTCACGGACCTACATCGACGCTTCTCCTCACAGCAGCACTCCGTGGACAATGGGCGGCCATTGCCCTAACCTAACCTTCCAGCACCTGACTGAACGAATGCCTGCGAGACGCAGCTGTCATCAGGGCTAACGGTGGCCAACACCGTATATTCAATGTCAGCATCACCGACGGAGGACAGCCCGAACTTTGAACTCATTTTCAGCCACTTTGTTTATACAGTGTGAAAAGTATTTAAAGCGACAAACTCTAAATGTTCAAATGTTTGTGCAGCTTATGGGATTTAAAAAATGTTCAAATGTTTGTTAAGCTTATGGAACTTAACTGCGGGGGTCATCAGTCCCTAAACTTACCAACTACTCACGAACTAAGACGGCACAAATATCCATGTCCGAGGGGGGATTCCAACCCTCGACCGTAGTGGCCGTGCAAAACGTGGCTGGCGCGCCGCAAACCGTATATATATATATATATATATATATATATATATATATATATATATATATATGGTGTTTCACTAAGTGTGTTTGCCTCTGTAACTTATAAAATAATAAGTGACGGGAAATTTTAATGCGGTAGGTCAACACAAGAAATGTTACACTTTCTGCGGAGCTATGAACATAGTTTATTGTATCATTTTCCAAAGAGTTACACCACTAAGATATATTTTTTTTTTAAACGGAACAATAGTTTTTTCCTATCGTGCATTGGATTCGTTGAAACCAGCTGCGTCCAAAGCAATTTAAACTACATTCCTATCACTGTTAGGTTGGGAGCTACAACCCTTCAAAGTTTCAGGGGCAGATACCACACACGGTGTACATAATAAATGGCTGTGTGGTGGGGTTGGGGCGCCATAGTCCTCATTCATGGCCCGCAAGGTCGCCCGATTTAACACCAGTAGATTTCTTTGTGAGGAGATATCTAAAGGATCGTGTTTATGTCACTGAGCCCACATCCCCAGATGATCTAAAACGGCGCATCGAGGACGCATGTCGCTCCGTCACACCGGCGATGTTACATCTCGTCCGCAGGTCCTTTCGACGGCGCATTGCATTATGCATTGAGGAACATGGACACACATTTGAACATCTCATGTCAATCAACTTCCCACCGCCATAACATCCATCACCCACCACACAGCCATGTATTATGTACAGCGTGTGGTATCTGCCCCTGAAACTTTCAAGGGTTGTAGCTCCCAAACTAACTGTGACAGGAATGTACTTTAAACTGATTTGCACGCAGCTGGTTTCAACGATTCCAATGCACGATAAAAAAAACTATTGTTCCATTGGAAAAATTATATCTTTGTGCTGTAATTCTTTGGAAAATGATACAATAAACTATGTTCATAGCTCCGCAGAAAGTGTAACATTTCTTGTGTTCACCTACCGCATTAAAATTTCGCGTCACCTATTATTTTATAAGTCACAGAGGCACACACACACTTAGTGAAACACCCTGTATATATTACACGCAGGGTGTTACAAAAAGATACGGCCAAAGTTTCAGAAAACATTCCTCACACGCAAAGAAAGAAAATATGTTATGCGGACATGTGTCCGGAAACGCTTAATTTCCATGTTACAGCTCATTTCAGTATTTTTCTTTAAATGTAAATAGAAATAATTTGTGCAGACAATTGTCAAAATACCCAATTGTTTCGTTCGTATGTACTGTACTTCCTCGATTCACCACCAGTTGGCCCAACTGAAGGAAGGTAATGTTGACTTCAGTGATTGTGTTGACATGCGACTCATTGCTCTAAGTACTAGCATCAGGCCGGCCGCGGTGGCCGAGGGGACTGAGGCGCTCCAGTCACGGTCTGCACGGCCACTACGGTCGGGGGTTCGTATCCCCCCTCGGGCATGGATATTTGTGCCGTCTTTAGGATTATCTAGTTGATAAGTAGTTTGTAAGTTTAGGGACTGATGACCCCTTAGTTAAGTCCCATAGACTCTACAAACATTTGAACATTTTATTACTAGCATCAAGCACATCAATACATAGCATCAACTGGTTAGTGTTCATCACGAACGTGGTTTTGCAGTCAGTGTAATGTTTACAAATGCGGAGTTGGCAGATGCCCATTTGATGCATGGATTAGCACGGGGCAATAGCCGTGGCGCGGTACGTTTGTATCGAGATAGATTTCCAGAACTGGAGCACGCTATCATGATTTCATACGGGATACTCTACCTGTGCTGCTAGAACATGTGCCTTTACAAGTACGACACAACATGTGGTTCATGCACGATGGAGCTCCTGCACATTTCAGTCGACGAGTTCGTACGCTTGTCAACAACAGATTCGGTGACCGATGGATTGGTAGAGGCGGACCAATTCCATGGCCTCCACGCTCTCCTGACCTCAACCCTCTTGACTTTCATTTATGGAGGCATTTGAAAGCTCTTGTCTACGCAACCCCGGTACCGAATGTAGAGACTCTTCGTGCTCGTATTGTGGACGGCTGTGATACAATACGCCATTCTCCAGGGCTGCATCAGCGCATCAGGGATTCCGTGCGACGGAGGGTGGATGCATGTATCCTCGCTAACGGAGGACAATTTGAAGATTTCCTGTAGCAAAGTGTTTGAAGTAACGCTGGTACGTTCTGTTGGTGTGAGTTTCCATACCATGATTAATGTGATTTGAAGAGAAGTAATAAAATGAGGTCTAACATGGAAATTAACCGTTTCCGGACACATGTCCACATAACATATTTTCTTTGTTTGTGAGTGAGGAATGTTTCCTGAAAGTTTGGCCATACCTTTCTGTTACATCCTGTATATTTCAATTAGACACAGTTTTCGCGACTTAACTCAAATGAATCATGCAACATTTCCGTGATGTGATAAAACGAAAGGAGCTGCCCTTCTCTGAACCTTCTCAATATCTTCCGTCAGTCCCACCTGGTGAGGGTCCTACAAGGGGCAACAGTACTCCAGGAGAGGACGCACAAGTGTGTTGTAGGCAGTCTCTTTGGTGGAGCTGGTGCATCTTCGAAGCGTTCTGCCGATGAAACGTAACCTTTGGTTCGCCTTCCCCACAATACTTTCTGTGTGTTCTCTCCAGTCAAAGTTGTTCGTAATTGTAACTCCTAGGTATTTGGTGGAATTTACGATCTTAAGGTTTGATTTATAGCGTAATTGTAGTTGAGCGGATTTCTTTTAGTGGTCATGTGTATTACTTCAAATGCCAATTTTCGCACCAAGTAGAAATTTTGTCTAAATCGCTTTGCAGTTGCTTTTGATCCTCTGTTGACTTCACTAACCGATAAACGACAGCATCATCCGCGAACAGTCTAAGGGAGCTATTCAGATTGTCTCCTAAATCGTTTATAAACACGAGGAAGAGTAGGGGACCTATAACGCTTCCCTGTGGAACGCCACACATCACTTCTGTTTTACTCGATGACTTACCGTCAATTACAACGAACTGTGTCCTTTCTGATAGGAAATCGTGAATCCAATCGCACAATTGGGGAGATATTCCATAAGCACGCAATTTCATTAGAAGCCGCTTGTGGGGTACAGTGTTAAAAGCCTTCCAGAAATCCAGATGGAATCGATTTGAGATCCCTCGTCGATGGCACTTAACACTTCATGTGAATAAAGGGCGAGCTGTGTTTCGCAAGAGCGATACTGTCTGAATCCGTGTTAACTATTGGTTAATAGGTCGTTCTCTTCGAGGTAGTTCATAATATTCGAACAAAATATATGTTCCAAAATCCTACTGCAAATCGACGTCAATGAGATAGGCCTGTAACTTTGGGGGTGACTCCTATTGCCTTTCTTGAATATTGGAGTAACTTGGGCAACTTTCCAGTCTTTGGGTACGGATCTTTCGCTGAGTGATCGGTTGTGAATTATAGCTAAGTATGGAGCTATTGCATCAGCATACTCTGAGAGAAGGGTTACCATATGTTCTTCATAAAAAAAGAGGACACTTTATTGTTAACATAATGTAATTTATAACTTTATTAATGAAAAACGGAAAACTACTACAAACTCAAACAGAAACATTTTGTGATTGTTGTAAAACAAAATATTATGAACCTTGATAGTTTATTCATCATAATTGTCTCATTCTTGTCTTTTTCACTTTTGAGCCAACTATATTTGGCGGACGACGATATCTCTCTCAAGACGTTTTTGTTTTTCAACTAGTATAGATAAAAGCTCAGGTATTTGAAATGTTTGAAATTACACCGTACACATGCAGTAGCTTTTATATTTTCTATTTAAAATCTATTCCTGTCTTTTGTCCACTGTGTGTTCACCAGAGAAAACACACATTCTGTGCTAGCTTTATGACTAGGTATAGAAGAAAAAGAATTTTGCAGTTTTTTGCAATTCAGAATAACTAACAACACAATATGACTGATTGTAATATGGACACCACTCTTCAGCTGCTGGTATGTTCAACTTTTTTTTTCAATTTATTTATTTATTTTTAAATAATCGTGCTGTGTATTTCTCTAAGGGCACATAATTTAACAGTGACTTTGTTTTCGGCGTTTTGTGTTTAAGTTCATGATTTATTTTGAAGTAAATGGCTACCTACAATCTCGAACACACAATACAGCTACAAAGTATATCAAAGCCACAAAGTATATAAGCAGCAACACCAAAGAACATAATGCAGAATACAGGGTAGACAACCGGGTTCCTTCGCACAGAAGTTCCGAATCGTTTGCTATTGTCAGATTCATGAGGAAAGCCAAATTGTGATCGGCAATTTCGCACCGCGTATGTGCGTAATAGTTGCGAACATATCTTTCTCGGAATCCAAAAGAGAGGACATTTTGTAGAATTTTATAAATTCCGGCCGGATACATTTTCTTGCCTCAAAAAGAGGACGTGTCCGGGAAAAAGAGGACGTATGGTAACCCTACGTGAGAGGAATCTAGTTGCTATACAGTCTGGCCGGGAACTCAAATGAATACTCGCTCTAATCAAAGAGCCTTACCCACATGTAAAGTTGTGGCGGAAGTTGTCCACCACAATGGCCGCCGAGGCGCTTTCAATTTGTCCGCTGTTCGCAGTCGGCCGCTTACACGATTGTGTGTGCTTGGCAGACACGCACGGCGAACCGGCCGAATCCTTGGCTGACGGATGTAGGTGGAGGGGGGGGGGAGAAGGGGGGGGGGAGACAGGCAGCTATTCCGGCGCCAACAGGTGGCCAATCCGCGCGGGAAGCGGAAACAAGCGAGCAGCGCGGCCGCTGTTGCCGCGGGTGGGGGGGGGGGGGCGGGAAGGGGAAGGGGGGGGTTTCCCGGGCGGGCGCTGGTCGGGTCGACCGCGCTATCGACCGCTCGCCGCTCGCTTTGTCGACTCGTGTGGCCCGCTCGCTGGCCTCACCGCGCCGGCCGTAACTGTCCGCTCTGCCAGTGGCGGCGCTAGACGAAAACTGGGCGTCGGCGACCTCGTCTTTGCGAGGCCCCTTTCATTTTTTCATTAATGAAGAAAACGTTGAATTTGCTTAATTATACATCAATAACCATTATACTAAAATTCTATTAGTATAATATACGAGTATTAATGCAACGACAAAAAATACAATAAAGAAAAAGAAACACAAATTAGAGAAACTTTTCGGCTTTTCGTCTCACTGAATTTTTTTAAGATCACATCTTAGTACTAGCCGTTATTTCGGCTTCAGTTGATAGTACTGACAACGCACATAGTCTTTCGTGGCTCACTATGCTTTTCAAGTTAGTCTTAATCAATTTCAAACTTTGTGAAGCTTCTCTCGGCCGAAGCTGTACCGACTGGAACTGAGCATGATTCTGATTGTTATATAAAAAATTTGGATATACTTCTTCCAAAGTGTTTTTTCTAAAATGTACTGAAGGAATTGTTTTGCAAGTATTTAACTAAAAATTGCATCACTGCTGCACTATTACGGAAATAAATACGGACAACTAAATAGCTGCCGGCCTGGAATGGCCGAGCGCACTAAGGCGACATACCATGGTGCGCGAGGTCGCTCTCGTCGGGGGTCCAACCCTACCCTTGGGTACAAATGTTGTCTTCGTCCGTTGGTTAAGCGAGTGTATGTTAGCTGTAGGTCGTCGCTACATAACCTGGCAGTTGCAAAGCGCCGTTAAACATCAAACACTGTTTCGAAACCATGAAACCGTGAAGCAATGTATGTTTTGTCATGAAATCTTCGTTCTAGGAGGGCAATACTTTCTCACTATGTGGACAAGGGTACATACAAGAACCTGTCAACCATTAGAGTATATATTTACTTCTTGGTCTGTACGAAACATGTTGATAAAGATTTTCTCCCGTGTGATGTTGATGTTGCCAACATAGTCACACGAGGCCGCCGGTATGGTAGGTAAAAGTTTACCCAGTTAGGAACTCACAAACTGCAATACGGTACGCATATTACAGTGATGGATCATAAATGCTTCCTTCTATACATACTAAATAAATTATAGGGAATAAAGGGCACACTAAATAATCACAAGTAATGCTACGGAATTACAAAAATAATAAAGTAAGAGACAAGTTGACCACTTGTACGTCTTGACCGTTACACCACCGCCGCAATTCGTTTAACACGAGTGTCGAAAAATTATAACGACAGTACGTAACTTCGTTTTCGCTCGTAAGAAACTAACTCTTTAACACGAAATTAAATATGCAATCTACCCTTGTTAGTGTACAAAATGTCATTTCAGGCTTTATCAGGTATCTTATTAAAAAAAAAAAAAAAAAAAAAAAAAAAAAAAAAAAAAAAAAGTAGTTTCACTTGTGTGTTTTTAATACGGTAGATAGACCTAGAATTTAACTGGTTATTTCAATGCAAATAGTGAACGATGTTTTATTGTTCTTTTACATTTATAAAGCAGACGTTACGTCATTTCGGAATACAGCAGTCTCTTGCAAACGAATCTTGATATCAGTAATCATAAGCTGCAGACTCAAGAGTGTCAACTACTATTTGACACTCTCTAAATGGTTTATATACTAGTAAGTTATATGTGTATCTGTGTGGAGCTTCAGTAAAATGAAACACCACATTTCGATACCATTAGTCTGTTCCGCCTTTCTGCAGTAGTGGTTTGAAACACCGGTGTTGTGAAACCGACACGAAATCGTGAAACCGACACGAAACCGTGAAACCGACAGGAAGAAACGGTTTCTGTGTATCGACAATCGACCGCGAATGTGATCCGAAACAGAACGGAATGAAACCGCATGTTTTAGAAACCGTGAAACATGCCGGTTTTGAAACCCTGAAACTGTTGTGTGTATCGAAACCTGGTTTCGAAACCATGAAACCGTAGACAACTCTAGTCGCGTCCAGTACAGCGTCCACATTCGCCTACTTCATCAGATACACTGCTCTGGTTGTGGTCTCCAGTCCGCAGACTGGTTTGATGCAGCTCTCCACGCTACCCTGTCCTGTGCAAGTCTCTTCATCTGAGAATACGTTCGCCAACCTACATCCCTTTGAATCTGCTTACTGTATTCGTCCCTCGGTCTCCCTCTACGATTTTTACCCCACACGCTTCCTTCTAATGCTAAGTTGACGATTCCTTGATGTCTCAGAATGTGTTCCACCAACCTATCCCTTCTCTTAGTCAGTATGTGCCAAAAACTCCTTATCTCGCCAATTCTGTTGACCACCTCCTCATTAGTTACGTGATCCACCCATCTAATCTTCATCATTCGTCTGTAGTACCACATTTCGAAACCTTGTATCATCTCTTTTTCTGAAGTTCTTATCGTCGACGTTTCACTGCCATACAATGCTACACTCCAGACAAATGCTTTCAGAAAGGACTTTTTAACACTTACATTAATATTGGATGTTAACAAGTTTCGCTTCTTTAGAAACGCTTTTCTTCCCATAGGCATTCTGCATTTTATATCTTCTCTACTTCGGCCATCAGAAGTTATGTTGCTACCCAAATAACAAAACTCATCTACTTCTTTTATTACCTCACAAGCTTAAACCCGCGGCTCTGCTACCATGTTGCTTAATTGTGATAGATAATGTAGTACATAGAGATGTATTAAAAGAAATTTCTTTTTTACTGCTTTGTTTATTTATTCTTATATTTCCTTATTCGTATGCTTATCCTTTCAGAGAAACAGCTCAGGACATTTTAATACGCACAGACCAAAGATATGGTCTGTGGCATCACGTTTCGCTGTATGTAACCTCCTTGCTATAGAGTCGCAAACGTCATCGCTGGCCTTCAGTCCGAATTTTTTTATAATTTGACGACTTTCAACCACCATATCTTGCACCCCCTTATAGCTATCAGCATGGAACTGCTATGGTGTACAACGGGAGACTTCTGACAACAATTACACACAGACCATTCGTTTGTGTTCTGTAGTTTTCGCTGCAGAGCGAAGTATTAACACACACACACACACACACACACACACACACACACAACACACACACGTAGTATTTTATATACACCGATAACTTTCCATCCCAACGTACTCTATCCTTTTAAGATTATCAACCCTCACAGAACAATACAACCAATAAACCATTTTCAAAGAGTAAATGTAATTTTCAAAGAGTAATTATTGTTCCGCATTTCGCGTTATATTCTTCAAATTACTAAATATCTATCAGATCTCTATAAAACCGTACCTAAAACCTTTCTCAGGTATAAATTAGTAACTGTGCAAATTTTTAGCTCTTTATGTCCTGTGGTTCAGACGTGATAAACGTACACCGTACAGAGATTCACATTTATAGATATAGATTACCAAATCTAATTCCTTCAGTATCGCCTGATTTTCTGACACTGCATTCCATTATCCTCTTTTTACTCTTGTTAAATTTCATCTTATTTCTTTCTTTCAGGAGACTGTCCATTCCATTCTATTGCTCTGCCATGTCCTTTGTTCTCTCTCAGCGAATTACTTTGTCGTCAGCAAACCACAAGGTTTTATTCTCTCTCCCTGTACTTTAATTCCATCTCCAAATTTCTCCTTGTATTCCTTCACAGCTTGCTCAGTGCACAGATTGAACAACATCGGGGAAAGGCTACAACCTAACCTCTGCGTTCCTTTGCTGCCCTTCGACTCCAATAACAGCTATCTGGTTTTAGTATAGGTTGAATATAACTTCAGTTCACAATAAACCTGCTTTCAGTATAAGTGCTTTGTCCAGTTGACAACACTGTCTTCAAAGTCAAAACGGCTTCCATTTCAACGCGGCAATATATATACATATACAGGCTGATGCATTTCAAACTGTCTTATACGAATATTTGGAACAATACAAATCAAAGGTGTTCAACGCGAACAGAGATATCCATTAACATAAAAGCTCGACCCTGCCCCCTCTGCTGCTTATAGACCGATATCGAACGTATTTTGCCTACGCAAGCCTGCAGGGTTGCCACATCTTGCAAAGAAAATCAGGCTCATTACTTTATTGTCGCACCTACAGGCCTATTTCATTGGCGTCAATTTGCAGCAGGTTTTTGCAACATATCATGTATTTAAATATTATCAATTATCTATTGGCCGAAGGTCAATACTGATTTAGTAAATATCGTTCATGCGAAACACAACTAGCTCTTTATTCACACGAAGTGATGGCTGCTATCGACAAGGGTTCGCAAATCGATTCCGTATTTCTTGATTTCCAGAAGGCTTTTGATACCGCACTTCACAAACGGCTTTTAATCAAATTGTGTCGTTATGGTATATCGCCCCAAATTTGCGACTGGATAGGGGATTTCCTGTCAAAGAGGATACAGTTGGTAGTAATCGATGGTAAGGAATCGACTAAAACAGAGGTGATATCGGGCGTTTCACAGGGTAGTGTAATTGGTCCTCTGCTGTTCCTTATTTACATAAACGATTTAGGGAAATATCTAAGTAGCTCTCTTAGATTGTTTGCAGATGACGCCGTCATTTACCGTCTAGTAAAATCATCTGAAGATAAAAACCAACTACAGTACGATCTGAATACGATATCACTATGGTGTAAAATTGGAAATTGGCCATAAATAATGAGACGTGTGAAGTCGTGCACATGAGTACGAAAAGAAATCCGTTAAACTTTGTTTACAAGATAAATCACTAAAAGTGAAGGCCGTAAACTCCACAAAATACCTAGGATTTATTATTACGTCAGACTTAAATTGGAAAGAACACGTAGATAATATCGTGGGAAAGGCGAACCAGAGACTTCGTTTTATTGGCAGAACCCTTAAAAGATGCAGCAGAACTACTAAAGAACCTGCATACACTACGATTGTCCGTCCTTTTATGGAGTATTGCAGCCCAGTGTGGGATCCTTATCAGGTAGGTTTGACGGAGGACATTGAAAGTGTCCAAAGAAGGGCAGCTCGTTTCGTATTGTCACGATACAGCGGAGACAGCGTTACGGAAATGATACAGGATCTGGGATGGGAATCATTACAACAACGGCGCTTATCGCTGCGGTGTGGGCTACTTATGAAAGTCCAATCGCCAACATTCTCCTGCGAATGCGAATGCTTATATAGGTAGAAACGATCATCAGAGTAAAATTCGGCCGACTGTAGTGGCCGAGGGGACTGAGGCGCTGCAATCACGGTCTGCACAGCCACTACGGTCGGGGGTTCGAATCCCCCATTGCGCATGGAAATTGTGCCGTCCTTAGTGTTAGCTAGTTCATAAGTAGTTTGTAAGTTTAGGGACTGATGACACCGTAGTTAAGTCCCATAAGCTATACAAACATTGAACATTTTATTGAGTAAAATTGGAGTAGTTGGAGCTCGAACGGAGAGATTCAGGTGTTCTTTCTTTTCGCGCGTTATTCGAGAATGGAATGGGAGATAAAATGGGAGATGAACCCTCTGCTGCCAGGCAGTTAAATGTGATTTGCAGAGTATCTCATGTAAAATGTAAATGTGCGGCATTCAGATGTGTTTGTTGAGTGGAGCGTGGAGCTGATGACGGGATGAAGGTGCAGTGTGTTGGGTGGAGAGCATTGCAGTCGCGATTTTCGCTGGCTTTGAGCTGGTGTCTCTACTGTAACTAAGCAGAGCACTTGCCGCCATGTTCTGGGAACTGGGACCTGGCCCGGGCACTGGCTTAGGCGGTGGCTTCCCCTCGTGTGTGGGGCAGTAATTACGGCCGCTACCCTCTGGCTGCAGAACCTCTCTCCCTCCCGCCCTCCCGCCACCCCTCCGTCCAACCCCCTCTTTGGCAGTGCCGCCGTCTGCAGAGCAGGGTCGACCACAGCGAGAATCTGCGACGGCTGGTCGCAGCGGCAGGCCCAGCTAACGAGATTGCCGCTCGCAGGTGGCTCTCACACGTCACAGGCCACGCATTCCATTAGGGCCGCCTCCGCCTCGTTTCCACCAGATGGCCTTCGGCCACTCGACCGTTACCACCGCGGCTGCTGCGGTCGTACTGACACCCGCTACCGTTCATTAGCCGATTCCCTCTCTCGTTCACCCAGCGCTCTACGGACTACGGACTATCCAGCGTATGTCTTCAGCCAGTGGGCAAACTCACGTCATTTCTGAGCCGAAAGGTTTGCCCAGTGAGCTGTCCCGTCTGGAGGTCACTTTTAGTCATAATGGCTATAGTGAAGGGCAGAGTAAAAGAGCGTTGCGCTATCGAACACATGTGCAACAGGCTAGTGATGATAACACTGAGTCGGCACCCACGTCAGTGGCCTTTCTGCCAGACGTTGGCAGCACTTCCAACAAGATTGGCCGCATTTTGCGTAAAAATAATGAAAAATGTGTGTTTCGTCCACCTAAAATTAACACACTGTTGGGTGGGATCCGTCAAGGATGATCTCGGTTTGCGTAAGGCGGGTGTCTACCGTATCCCATGTAGCTGTGGCGTGTCATATGTTGGTCAAACTATTACGACTGTTGAGAACCGTTGTATTGTATTGCCACACATGTTTACAACAGCCATGACAATGCGTTCTTCTACGTACCCTTATCCACTCACTAACAGTAATTGTCCTCGTAAAACTAAGATTTCATGACAAACAATTTGCGCTGAAGCGATAGAAATAAAACTAGGTGACAACCTGTTGTTGTTGTGGTTTTCAGTCCGGGGACTGGTTTGATGCAGCTCTCCACAATACCCTATCCTGAGCAAGCCTCTTCATTTCCACATAAGAGCGACAACCTACATCTGCCTGAATCTGCTTACTGTATCCGTCTCTTGGTCTTCCTCTGCGGTTTTTACCC
Source organism: Locusta migratoria (assembly GCA_026315105.1). NCBI lineage: Eukaryota > Metazoa > Arthropoda > Insecta > Orthoptera > Acrididae > Locusta > Locusta migratoria. Next base: position 92,545,199 of record CM048752.1, on the reverse strand, counting down.
CACACACTTCCCTCCAACGCTAAATTCACAATTCCCTGATGTCTAAGAATGTGTCCAACCAATCTATCCCTTCTTTTAGTCAAGGTATGCCAGAAATTTCTTTTCTCCCCAATTCTGTTCAGTACCTCCTCATTAGTTCAAAAATCAAATATTCAAATGTTTGTATAGTTTATGGGACTTAACTACGGGGTCATCAGTCCCTAAACTTACAAACTACTTAACTACCTTATACTAAGGACGGCACAAATATCCATGCCCGAGGGGGGATTCGAACCCCCGACCGTAGTGGCAGTGCAGACCGTGACTGGAGCGCCTCAGTCCCCTCGGCCACCGCGGTCGGCCCTCATTAGTTACGCGATCCACCCACCTAATCTTCCGCATTCTTCTGTAGCACCATATTTCAAAAGCCTGAATCCTCTTCCTGTCCGCGCTGTTTATCGTCCCTGTCTCACTCCCATACAAGGCAACACTCCATACAAATGCCTTCAGAAAGGACTACCTTAGGCTTAAATCAATATTCGATGTTAACAAATATCTCTTTTTCAATGAACGCTTTTCTACCCATTGCCATTCTGCATTTTACATCCTCTGTACTCCGGCCATCATTTGTTATTTTACTGCCCAAGTAACGAAATTCATTCCTAAAGAATAGGAATGGAGGGTTTTGCTTACATTCCGCTTGGGATCCTGCTCTCTCTCTTGTCAAAATAGTGGGTGGGCAGCCAAAACTAATCCGACCTCATCCATCGGGAGCTGATGTTTATTGTCGATATCCTGACCGTTTTCATCTTCTATATCTACATCTATACTCCGCAAGCAACCCGACGGTGTGTGGCGGAGGGTACCTTGAGTTCCACTATCGGTTCTCCCTCCTATTCCAGTCCCTTATTGTTCGCGGAAAGAAAGAACGTCGGTATGCCTCTGTGTGGGCTCTAATTTCTCTGATTTTATCCTCATCATCTCTTCGCCAGATATACGTAGGAGGGAGCAATACACTGCTATACTCCTCAGTAAAGGTATGTTCTCGAAACTTCGACAAAAGCCCGTACCGAGCGACAGAGCGTCTCTCCTGCAGAGTCTTCCACTGGAGTTTATCGATCATCTCCGTAACGCTTTCTCGATTACCAAATGATCCTGTAACGAAGCGCGCTGCTCTCCGATGGATCTTCTCTACCTCCTCTATCAACTCCAACTGGTACGGATCCCACATAGGGATGGGGGTTATCGCTGAAACAACCGGTTTTCGGCTATACCGGTTCTTTCCATCACCAGTTTAACCGCACTGTAAAAACTGCTCAAGATAACCGGTTTTGTAAATAACCGATTTTCGGGAATGGATATTTATGCCGTCTTTAGTATAATGTAGTTCATAAGTAGTTTGTATGTTTAGGGACTGATGACCCCGTAGTTAAGTCCCATAAGCTTAACAAACATTTGAACATTTTAAATTTATGTTATACGACAAATCACTAGTCTTTCCATATTTTACAAGATCCCCTCCCAATACTACGCCTTCTTGAGTGTGTGTAAGCCTAGCCAGGAGTCTGTAGAAGACGATATACGAAGCATACAGATTTACTGGCCTAGTATTTCCATCCGGCAGTTGCGAATATTGAGCCAACCACTCCGTAAGTTGGACTTGTGAGCCAGCGCATATGAATAGCTAGTTATATAAGTTACAGTCAGTAAATGAACTTCAATCAGTGCTGCAGAAGTATTTTGAAAAATAAAGTCACAGTTCATACTAACAGTATGATTGTTGTCAGTGTAAATTTACGCAAATTGAATTAGAAAACTGTATTCCACATGCCCAATGAATGTTCAAATGGGTGTGAGTTCGTATGAGATCTAACTGCTTAGGTCATCGGTCCCTAGACTTACAAACTACTTAATCTAACTTAAACTAACATACGCTAAGAACAACATACACACCCATGACCGACGAGGAGGGAGGACTCGAACCTCTGACTGGAGCAGCCGCGCAGTCCCTGACACGGACCAGGGCACCACATGATCAATGTTAATGTTTCAAATGTTTGTATAGTCTATGGGACTTAACTACGGGGTCATCAGTCCCTAAACTTACAAACTAATTATGAACTACTTACGCACTAGGACGGCACAAATATCCATGCCCGAGGGGGGATTCGAACCCCCGACCATAGTGGCCGTGCAGACCGTGACTGGAGCGCCTCAGTCCCCTCGGCCACCGCGGCCGGCGATCAATGTTACCTAAACCCCTATTGGTTAATAAAATGCCCCTCACTTTCAAGCAATCACATTAATAAAACTTGTTAGCATAGCGATATAATACATTTAAAGTTTTAACCAACGTGTTGAAGAGCTAACAACACTGTTCTTTAATATCCAATAGTAAAAGCAGTCAAGAAAACTCATTTATTAAAATGGCCGCTTTCGGCACATTTAGTCAGTTTTCATCAGATTATTATTTTTTTAAATGACACATTTCGATTCACTGCTACAGGAACTTGTACCGGTTTTTTACCCGGTTTTTGCATTAACGAAAAGATAACCGGGTAACAACCGACACCAAATAAATACCGAAAAAACCGGTTATTCAAAACTAAAATACCGGTATCGGTTTTATCCGGTCGTTTCTCCCAACCCTAACTGACACCCGCTACCATTCATTAGCTGATATCCTCTCTCGTTCACCCAGCGCTCTACGGACCGAACAGCGTATGTCTTGAGCACAGGAGAATGCTCGCATCAAAATGGGTTCTTCTACGTGCCCCTACCCAAGTACAAAGATTTCATGACAAAACAATGTGCTGTCACGCGACTGGCTAATTCCAACGATCATGCCTGCCAACATTATCACACGAAATCGCGTTCCCCAGTGCAGCCTTATAGGTCCCCGTACTCTTCCTTGTTTTTATAAACGACTAGCTGTAAACCTAAGAGTAAAACGAAGGTAATGGAATGCAATGTCAGAAAATCAGGCGATGCTGAAGGAATTACATTAGGTAATCTATATCTATAAATGTCTGTTCGGTGTACACTTATCACGTCCGAGCGACAAGACGCCGAGACTTAAATATTTATACACTTACTGATTTATACCCGAGGAACGTTTTAGGCACGGTTTTATAGCGATCTCATAGCTATTTAGTAATTTGAAGAATATAACGGTAAATGCGGAACAATAATTACTCTTTCAAAATTATATTTACTCTTTGAAAATGATTATATTGGTTGCATTGTTGCTTGAGGGTTGATAATGATAAAATAGTGGAGTATATTGGAATGTGTGTATAAAATACTGCTTTCGTGTGTGTTAATATTTCGCTCTGCAGCAAAAACTACAGAAGGCAAACGAATGATCTGTCTGTAATTGTTGTCTGAAGTCTCCCGTTGTACACCATAGCAGTTCCATGGCGATAGCTATAAGGGGGTAGAAGATATGGTGGTTGAAAGTCGTCAGATTATAACAAAATTCATAGTAAAGGCCAGCGATGACGTTTCCGACTCTATAGCAAGGAGGTTACATACAGCGAAACGTGATGCCAGAGACCATATCTTTGGTCTACGCGTGCTAAATTGTCTTCAGCTCTTTCTCTGTAAGGATGAGCATTCGAATAAGGAAATATAAGAATAAATAAATAAAGCAGTAAAAAGTAAATTTCTTTTAATGCAAATACCGTAGTTTACCAGAATGCCCTAAAATGAAATTAAAATGAATTTGGACATTACTTTCACCATACGTGTTGAGATATTGCAACACAGGCCATAAGGAATAATGTATGTATTATTTAGTCTAAATGATTAAGCACTTCGGATAATGCTTTTTTTTATTTGAATGTTGATTAAAAAGTTTGTTTCTAAATAACGTATTGTGTTTCATTTCATCCTTCAAAACCAGTCACACAGCACACTACTAGAAGATAGCTTACCTATCGTAATCAACCAACACACGAGCGGAGCCGCGGGCTTAAGCTAGTGAGACAATAAAAGCAGTAGATGAGTTTTGTTATTTGTGTAGAAAGATTACTTCTGATGGCCGAAGTAAAGAAGATATAAAATGCAGAATGGCTATGGGAAGAAAAGCGTTTCTAAAGAAGCGAAACTTGTTAACATCCAATATTAATTTTGATGTTAGGAAGTTCTTTCTGAAAGCACTTGTCTGGAGTGTAGCATTGTATGGGAGTGAAACGTGGACGATAAGGAGTTCAGATAAAAAGATGATAGAAGCTTTTGGAATGTGGTGCTACAGACGAATGATGAAAATTAGATGTGTAGATCACGTAACTAATGAGGTGCTTAACCGAATCGGGGAGAAAAGGAGTTTCTGGCGTATCCTGACTAACAGAAGGGATAGATTGGTTGGACACATTCTGAGATTTCAAGGAATTGTCAACTTCACATTAGAAGGAAGCGTGTGGGGTAAAAATCGTAGAGGGAGACCGAGGGACGAATACAGTAAGCAGATTCAGAAGGATGTAGGCTGCCGAACGTATTCTCAGATGAAGAGACTTGCACAGGACAGGGTAGCGTGGAGAGCTGCATCAAACCAGTCTGCGGACTGAAGACCACAACAACAAGAAGAGCTGTAAGCCCTGCGTTGCCCGGGTATTTATTTATCCTACATTCTCGTAGTCCACATCCTCTTCCCCCCCCCCCCTCTCTCTCTGCATCCACCTCTTTCTCTCCCATGTCTCTGTTCGTTTTCACCTTTCCCTCCCTCGGCAAAGTTCTCTGCAAGGTAGTCTCTGTAATGTACCATACAAACATTTATGTACCCCGTGATCTTCCTCTTGGTTTAAATGTCATGTGTGCAAAAATTCATAAAGATTGGTCCAAAACTATGCAGTCTCTAAAATTCCGTAAGTTAAGTATCGTCCACCATCCACCAAACGAAATTTTATACAGTGACATTCCTGTTGTTTTTAAGGTAGAGTGCGCAAAATTTCATCAATATCGGAACAATACCATACATTTCTATGCAATAGAAATGCAGGATCACATTGTGACACGGACTTTGTTGTTCTCAAATATGCCAGTTTTATTTCGTACAACCCTTGTTCTGAGAATAACGAAAACAACAACAAAAAAGGATCTGTGAAAACGGTCCAAGCACCGTGCGAAACTTAAGGTTGACGATGATCTTCCTCTTGTTTTAAAGGTGCAGCGTGCGAAATTTCGTGAAGATCGGAATGAAACTGTAGATTTCGTGAGACTGTGGAGAAGTGTGCTCCGCCATGCACCTTACCACAGAGTACTTTCTTAGCTGACGTTTTCTACCTATAAACTACGTACTTTCCAAATTTCATAGGTGAAGTGGTTTTCGAGATTTCGTGTTTAGTCAGAGTGAGTGTGCTTTCCCTTTTATATTGATAGAGATTGCTTAATTTTGCATGCAAGAGAATTAAGCAACACTTGCAGACAGAATAGTTACATGCAAATATCTAAAGCAACGTCACGCACGATGCGACAGTTTTACGCAAAACTATTGTGAGCGGTAGACTTTATTTTGTGGGGGAGGTCAGTTACAAAATGCTTCATGAACGTCCGAAATTACATGCAAACTTTGTTGCAGGTCCCTAACTACTCCAATTTTCCAATATTTGACGCATCAATCTTGGAATTCTCACGCGGTCGCCTCTCATTATTTATGACGTCATATCTCCTGAGCTATGTGTCATACCCTTTTATTTTTGGGCCAGGAACCTTCGTGGGCGTACAGTGAACAGCTCACCAAAGTTTCATTGCAATCGAATGAATGGTTTATGAACACACAGAAGACAAACATTCATTTTTGTGTATATAGATTTAGGAGACAATCTGAATAGCTCCCTTAGACTGTTCGCGGATGATGCTGTCGTTTATCGGTTACTGATGTCAATAGACGATCAAAAGCAACTGCAAAGCGGTTTAGACAAAATTTCTACTTGGTGCGAAAACTGGGAATTGACACTAAATAAAGGAAAGTGTGAAGTAATACACATGACCACTAAAAGAAATCCGCTGAAGTTCAATTACGCGATAAATCAGTCAAACCTTAAGGTCGTAGATTCTACCAAATACCTAGGAGTTAAAATTACGAATAACTTTGACTGGAGGGAACACACAGAAAATATTGTGGGGAAGACGAACCAAAGGTTACATCTCATTGGCAGAACGCTTCGAAGATGCACCAGCTCCACCAAAGAGACTGCCTACATCACACTTGTGCGTCCTCTCCTGGAGTACTGTTGCCCCTTGTGGGACCCTCACCAGGTGGGACTGACGGAAGACGTTGAGAAGGTTCAGAGAAGGGCAGCTCGTTTTGGTTTATCACGTTACGGGGGGGAAAGCGTCACGGAAATGTTGCACGAATTGGGGTGGAAATCATTAACATAAGGACGTTATTCATTGCGGCGTGATCTGTTTGCGAAGTTTCAATCACCGTCTTTTAGTTCTGAATGTGAAAATATTTTGCTAGCACCCACCTACTTAGGGAGACATGACCATGTCAATAAAATAAGAGAAATCAGATCGAAAACGGAACGATTTCTGTGTTCTTTCTTCCCGCGCGCTATTAGAGAATGGAACGGTAGAGAAAAGTTATGAAAGTGGTTAATGAACAATCTTCCAGGCACTTAAATGTGATTTGCAGAGTATCTATGTATAGATGTAGATTCGTAAGATAGCTTAGGCATTTCACATTAGGCATTTTGTCTTATATGAGCAAAAATCTGCACGAAGAATCACATAAATAACATTAAGAACATTGTGAAATACAGTGTGCAACCTGTAAGTATTCCAAAACTCAGCACAAACAGTTTGCTTGTGTAATGACTACTCTTGGCACGCAGCGCACAGGCTTTGTATCTGGGTGCCACTGCTGGAGGTGTCAGTGCATCGCGCATGCGCAGCTGCAAATTCTCAGCTGATGTGTGATGAGTTTAAGCGCGTGGCGTCCGCATTGCATCCACGTGGCCTATGCACATGTGCCGGCGCTTGTCGTATTAAGGCAGCTAAACATGTAACAGCATGCTTGACAAGCACGCTTGCCCAAGTCTGCTTGCACAAGCATGCTTGAGCGTGTGTATGATCGAAAACGGAACGATTTGTGTGTTCTTTCTTCCCGCGCGCTATTAGAGAATGGAAAGGTAGAGAAAAGTTATAAAAGTGGTTAATGAACAATCTTCCAGGCACTTGAATGTGATTTACAGAGTATCTGTGTAGATGTAGGTGTATTACAAGTGAAGCAGACGTTATTTCAAAGCAATACCAGGAAATAAGTGCGGCAGAATCTGCTGCTAAATCTCAAGTTGATGCGCTTGCCCGATTGTATACAGGTGCTCAAGTCGTAGGTGGTTCTTGCCCCGACAGCGGTTGTTGCCGGTAGTAAGGAACATGTGTACCAAGTTTGGTTGAAATCGGTCCAGTAGTTTAGGAGGAGATGTGGTACATACATACGTACCCATATAGGGGAGAGTTGCCGAAGATGGACCGTCTCCTAAGTTGGACCACCTGCGTAAAGTTCTAAGTTCGCTCAACTGCTGAGCAACATTGTCCAAGTCACGTGTCTCAGTCGCCAGTCGACGATAGTCATTGGAGTGAGAACAGTTTCCGTTATTGCGATTTCTTCGATGTCGCTGTAAGTTTTCTTCTACATATCATAAGCTTTCCTCTGCTCTAAAAGTAAGTAAAAACATCATCAGCACTATAGTTCAAAGTGCCATTCATTAGCTAATAATTTAATATCGTAAAACTAGAGTTTACCGTTTTCTGTTCCTTCTACGTTATCTTATATGGCGTCGAGTTGCCGAAGTTGACCAAAGGCTGTTTCCTAATTAGGACCGGTCCAATGTAGGGATCACTCGTAACAACTAATAGTTAATGTCATTTAACAATAGGTAACAGGTAGCTGTTACGTTTTTAGGTTTATTTTTCTACGCTGCAAAACAGTTTAAAAATAAGTAGTAAGTGTGGTAACCTTTTTTTAGATTTGGAAGATGCAATAAGGAGAATGTATGGGAAATGGACAGAAGATGAACTGAAGGTAACTGTGGAACCATACAGAAACGGTAGCCATGAACTTAACGAGTGTGCTCGTATATACCGAGTACTAAAAGCTACAATTAAAGAGAGATGCTGATGGTAAAAGCATGTTCTGAAATGAAGTTCAGTTATTCGAAAGACAATAAACCTTTACAACTGAGATGGATCACCTTCTTTTATTTGAAGAGAGGTTTTTTTTGTATTTACAATCGAAAATGTTCGTAAACTTGCAATCGACATAGCACAGAAATATGAACTGCCTCATTCTTTCAACATAGAAAAGAAAATGGCTGGTAAAAGGTGGCCGGCCGCGGTGGCCGAGGGGACTGAGGCGCTCCAGTCACGGTCTGCACGGCCACTACGGTCGGGGGTTCGAATCCCCCCTCGGGCATGGATATTTGTGCCGTCCTAGTTCGTAAGTAGTTCATAAGTAGTTTGTAAGTTTAGGGACTGATGACCCCGTAGTTAAGTCCCATAAACTTAACAAACATAACATAAACATGGTAAAAGGTGGTTTTCTTCATTTAGGAGAAGAAATACACAGCTTTCCCTCCGTCATACAGAAAATCAAATGTTTGTACAACTTATGGGACTTAACTACGGGGTCATCAGTCCCTAAGCTTACAAACTACTTATGAACTAGCTAAGACTAAAGACGGCACAAATATCAATGCCCGAGGGGGGATTCGAACCCTCGACCGTAGTGGCCGTGCTGACCGTGACTGAAGCGCCTCAGTCACCTCGGCCACCGCGGCCGGCCTCCGTCATACAGAAGGCATATCAATGTCGAGATGTTGAAATGAAGCTTTTCTTAATATCATGGGTCTTATTTCCTTTTTAGTCATTGTTTTACCATGCGGTTCAATTTAAGCAACTCAAGGTCCAAACTAGGCAACTGGTTTCCTAACTTAGACCGTTTATACATTTATAAATTTTAAATAATATCTATCCATTTATGCTTTATTTTTATTCTCAATATAAAACTAGCAGATGAAAGTGTAAAACATATAGTTTCTTTCAAAGTATATTTTGTTTCGATTAGTTAGATAATGTAGATTTTAGATTCCAAAATAAAAAAAAAGTGGTCCCATATCGGCAACCTTCCCCTACAACCTATTTTATAAGATGTAGGAGTATCTATTACGATCACATTGATTTTCTATTCAGTTACGCTTTACATTCCTTAAAAACACGTTATTTCAAAATTTATGAGTCGATTAGTAAAAAAACAGGACAATTCACGTCCTGTATTTTTTGTCGGAATAACGGGACAATGTTCAAATGTTTGTTAAGCTTATGGGACTTGACTACAGGGTCATCAGTCCCTAAACTTACAAACTACTTAAGAACTACTTACGAACTAGGACGGCACAAATATCCATGCCCGAGTGGGGATTCGAACCCCCGACCATAGTGGCCGTGCTGACCGTGACTGTAGCGCCTCAGTCACCTCGGCCACCGCGGCCGGCTATAACGGGACACCTGAGCTACATAAGGGACGACCACGTAAGATACAGGACCCAGGACACCCAAAGTACAGTGTTGAGTTATTTGTGGTAAAACTGACACCTGTTACTCTAATTGTGGCCGCTTTCTGTTAAAGTACAGCCACAGTCTAACACACGCAGGCGCGACGCTATCACTCAGTTTTGTTATTCGCCACGACAGCAGCGCTCCAAGCGGATGCGAAGTACACTTCTGAATACGGTACCGGATGAGTGAGAATAATGTCGTTTAAATTAATCATAACATATTACACTCCTGGCCATTAAAATTGCTACACCACAAAGATGACGTGCTACAGACGCGAAATTTAACTGACGGGAGGAAGATGCTGTGATATGCAAACGATTAGCTCTTCAGAGCATTCACTCAAGGTTGGCACCGGTGGCGACACCTACAACGCGCTGACATGAGCAAAGTTTCCGGCCGATTTCTCATACACAAACAGCAGTTGACCGGCGTTGCCTGGTGAAACGTTGTTGTGATGCCTCGTGTAAGGAGGAGAAATGCGAACCATCACGTTTCCGACTTTGATAAAGGTCGGATTGTAGCCCATCGCGATTGCGGTTTATCGTATCGCGACATTGCTGCTCGCGTTGGTCGCGATCCAATGACTGTACCAGAATATGGAATCGGTGGGTTCAGGAGGGCAATACGGAACGCCGTGCTGGATCCCAACGGCCTCGTATCACTAGCAGTCGAGATTGACAGGTATCTTATCCGCATGGCTGTAATGGATCTGTCAACAGATGGGGACGTTTCCAAGACAACAACCATCTGCACGAACAGTTCGACAATATTTGCAGCAGCATGGAGTATCAGCTCGGAGACCGTGGCTGCGGTTACCATTGACGCTGCATCACAGACAGGAGCGCCTGCGATGGTGTACGCAACGACGAACCTGGCTACACGAATGGCAAAACGTCATTTTTTTTCGGATTAATCCGGGTTGTGTTTACAGCATCATGATGTTCGCATCCGTGTTTGGCGACATCGCGGTGAACACACATTGGAAGCGCTTCTTCGTCATCTCCATACTGGCGTATCACCCGGCGTGATGGTATGGGGTGCCATTGGTTACACGTCTCGGTCACCTTTTGTTCGCATCGACGGCACTTTGAACAGTGGCCGGTACATTTCAGATGTGTTACGACCCGTGGCTCTAATCTCCATTCGATCCCCGCGAATCCTACAATTCAGCAGGATAATGCACGACCGCATGTTGCAGGTCCTGTACGGGCCTTTCTGGATACGGAAAATGTTCGACTGCTGCCCTGGCCAGCACATTCTCCAGATCTATCACCAACTGAAAACGTCTGGTCAATGGTGGCCGAGCAACTGGGTCGTCACAATACGCCAGCCACTACTCTTGATGAACTGTGGTATCGTGTTGAATCTGCATGGGCATCTGTACCTGTACACGCCATCCAAGCTCTGTTTGACTCAATGCCCAGGCGTATCGAGGCCGTTATTACGGCCAGAGGTGGTTGTTCTGGGTACGGATTTCTCAGGATCTATGCACCCAAACTGCGTGAAAATGTAATCACATGTCAGTTCTAATAAAATATATTTATCGAATGAATACTCGTTTATCGTCTGCATTTCTTATTGGTGTAGCAATTTTAATGGCCAGTACCATTGCAAGGCGTAAAACGGCACATTGCATAACAGTATCTTTAAAAATCTGTTGAAATCTACAACTTCTTAATGAAGATTTTCCTGTTGTATTAAGAACAAGAAATGCCTAATTAACTACAGAATACCCGACCATTTGTAGAAAGACATCGGTTTCTTAATCAGAAACATCGGCCAGCCGCGGTGGCCGAGGGGACTGAGGCGCTCCAGTCACGGTCTGCACGGCCACTACAATCGGGGGTTCGAATCCCCCCTAGGGCATGGACATTTCTGCCGTCCTTAGTATTAGCTAGTTTGTAAGTGGTTTGTAAGTTTAGGGACTGATGACCCCGTAGTTGAATCCCTGAAGCTATACAAACATTTGAACAGAAACATCAACGTTTCGTCAATAAAATTGTATATAAATTAGTAAGTGCTCAAAGTAAGAAACTCATATGGAATAAATTACGTATATTATTTAATGTAGCTGATGAGCCACCAAAGCTGTAGCTGAATGGAAATCCTCATAAACGTGACAATAAGACATCGAAAGCAGAAAACACCGTTCCCCAACAAAGCAGAAACCAATCCGCAATTACTGCTACATCTAAACCTCAAACGGCATGAAACTTCAAGCAAAAACTGTTTGTAGAGCTTATGGAACTTAACTACGGGGTTATAAGCCCCTAAACGTTCCAACTACTTGTGAACTAGCGTGTACTAAAGACGGCACAAACATCCACGCCCGAGTGGGGATTCGAACCACCGACCGCAGCGGCCGTGCAGACGAGGACAAGGACAACACACACACCGATGCCCAGGGAGAATTTGAACCTCGCGATCTGCGACATGGCGCTCCAGACCGCTCGGCTACTCCCGCGTGGCCGTATTATGTAAGAACAGACCATAACAGCAATTTAAGTGTCTCTTGTGTTTATATTCTACTTATTTTCAGCGGAAAAAGCTGCAAATATGCCCATATTCGTAAGTATTTCTTCGTGAATAAGTTATTGCTTATACCACTGAATCAGCGAAATTCGGTTGTTATTACATTTTTTTACAATTATTTACGTCTCTGGATATGTTCAGAATGTTCAAATGTTTGTAGAACTTATGGGACTTAACTACGGAGCCATCAGTCCGTAAACTTACAAACTAGCTAACAGTAAGGACGGCACAAATATTCATGCCCGAGTGGGGGATTCGAACCCCCGACCGTACTGACCGTGCCTCAGTCCCCTCGGCCACCGCGGCCGGCCTCTGGATATGTTTCTAATGCTCTGGTTAATTACGCATAAAAGTTATTACAAACAAATGTTACTTTTATGGATTGCCCACCAGGAGCGATAGTGTTGTTGCAGTTGTCAGTTGTTAACAACTTTTGCAGCTGTAAGTGTCACAACTATATATGTTAGACTGTGGTACCGCTCTGTCGCCTTACCAATAACACCGCCACAACACATGTTGCATTATGACAAAAGAAGTCGTTGCTATGGCAATAGTGGCCCCGGTACAGATCCTTGTGGCATTCCACGTGTTGTGGAGATTTTTCAAGGCTGAGGCACAGTTTATTCAAAAACGCGTCCGCCATGCGAGTGCAGGTTATCGGAATCGCAATTACGTTGGACGGGCAGTGTACAGGAGAACAGAGAGAGGGTGTCGTACGTGTGTTATCAGCATGCGGGTCGAGTGTGATAACGGAGGGCCAGACAGCTGCTACCGAGCTCAAGCGGCCGATGTGTGTGTGTGTGTGTGTGTGTGTGTGTGTGTGTGTGTGTGTGGACGTTTAAGGCCATTGCACACCGCGGTCACAGAATAAGCAGTACACAGAAAGGAAACTCCCGCTGCAGTGTCTCGTCCAAAATTTAGTGCGCATGCGCGGAATCGGCCATCTTGAAAAGCAGTAAACGCGTGGTCACTGCCTACTCTGTGGCGTGGTAATGCGCCGTCTTTGTTTGTTAAATGTGTATTTTAACTGCCTGAATCGCATAAAAGTAAACAATTATTTGGTGCAGTGAAAAGAAAGAACTGTGTGTCAGTAGTTGGAGCTGTTCCGTTTTTATTGTGAGCAGCAATAAAAGAAAAGGCGGCCGATGGTGTTCAGCACCTAATTGCCCCAATAATTCCAATACAAATAAGGATATAAGTTTCTTCACCTTCCCAAAGCATGCTGAGCAGTAAGTGAACGTCGCTATATGTGTAGTGAAAGTTAAATGTTATCAGTTTCGAATGAGAGTAATGTGTGCATAATTATTAAAAGTAGCCTTGCTTCTTCTCTTGACGATAACTCTCGCTGTTGCTGTTGCTGCAGAAGTTCAACAGCATCGAAATGTTGAAGTACATTTATATTTTATAAGTTTAACGTTGCAGGGAATAATATAAAATGAATGACAAAGAATAGTGCGTAAGTAGGCAGGTACAATTTTACTTGCGGCATTCGAGGCGTAGTGTGCTAATGTTGGCAACGAATGCTCTTCTGATACTCAAACAAATGGATTAAGGGGAATAATTATTTTATGCTGTTCCTGCTCTGTGGTTGACAGATTCCTCTATATGCCCTTCTCCGATCAGCAAATTAATGATACTCCTAAAGCAAATACAACTTTTACATATGCCCAGACGTCATTAGTTCTGTGTAATCACGTTGTACTGCTAAATCTGACTCAATACTTTGTGCGAATTTATTCGTGTCAAATAAAACCTGGCAGTTGTAAAGTGACTTTCTTTTTTATTATTAATTTTCCGAACATAACTCCTCGTTATTTGGGATTTTTCTAGAGATAAGTACCAAATAAAACGATCATCGATTCCACCGTACATTTTCGTAGTTGTATTAAAATTTAGGCCAATTTTTTTTCGTTGGATTACAATTAGGTGCAAGAAGAGGGCGCAAAATAGATGAGAGCATAATGAAAAGCCGTTTCCTTTCGTAAGAGTCGGTGAGATTAGCTGCAGTTTGTAAAACGTCAATTTCCAGCCAAAGTACAGAGCGGCTATAGTTCCGCGTTTACTGCTTTTCAATATGGGGTCGAGGGCAACGCTTGGTAACGTACAGATCAAAGGCGCCGCCCCCAGCTTTCCCTTCTGTATGATCACTATTCTGTGCCGCGGTCACGTTACGTAACGTGACAGAAGTCGAGTGACAGATGTGCAGTTCACACCGCCACCGATGTCTGCAAGATAATGGGGCATCGTTTCTACTTTGTGAGTCGGCCTAGTTGAAGCAGGTAACATGGCAAGTGGTTTGTAGTGCGATAAGGCGTTTACTAAAAATTTGCCTTGGTTGCATGACGGCGATGGTAGTTCGAGTAGTGAAGAGGAACTCATGCTGTTATACTTGGTTACGAACCGGATACACTGGGTGCACCCCATCGACCAAATAGGGAACAGTGCAGCGAGTATCTACACCTACATGGGATTTAAGTGCCTGGCAGAGGGTTCATTGAACTACCTTTATACTAGTTCTCTCTCTAGAGAGGGAAGCATGCGGGAAGAAAGAACACCTGAATCTCTCCGTTCGAGCTCTGATTTCTCGTATTTTATTCTGATGATCATTTCTACCTATCTAGGTGGCAGTCAACAATTTCTTTTCGCATTTGGAGGAGGATGTTGGCGATTGGAGTTTCGACGGCCGTGGTGGCCGAGGAGACTGAGGCGCTTCAGTCACGGTCTGCACGGCCACTACGGTTGGGGGTTCGAATCCCCCCTCGGGAATGAATATTTGTTCCGTCCTTACTATTAGGTAGTTTGTAAGTTTAGGGACTGATGACCCCGTAGTTAAGTCCCATATGGTATACAAACATTTGAACATTTCGATTGGAGTTTCGTAAGTAGCCCACGCCGCAGCGAAAAGCGCCGTTGTTCTAATGATTCCCATCCCAGATCTTGTATCGTTTCCGTGACGCTGTCTCCCCTGTATCGTGATAATACGAAAGGAGCTTCCCTTCTTTGGACTCTTTCGATGTCCTCCGTCGAACGCACGGGATAGGCATCGCATTCTGGGCAGCAATACTCCAAAAAAGACGGACAAGCGCAGTGTATGCAGTCTCTTTAGTAGTTCTGTTGCATCTTTCGAGGGTTCTGCCAATAAAACACTGTATCATCATTTGATGCACGACTTGGAGCTAGACGATGACATTCACAACATATTTTCGGTTATGTAATCCTGAGCTATGAAGATATCTGAACATTATTAAGTGACAATATTAGTAAAAAAGACACCAACTACAGGAGATCTATTTCCAGCGGAGAAAGATTGGCGCTATGTAGGTGGTTTGTAATTTTGGTATAATTTAATTGAAACATGAAAGGTAGCAGTGTAAGGTTGAAGTCTGCGATTCACATCTTTCCTCCACGGGGAGCACCTTTGTTCGGTGCTTGTTCCCCCGTCTGAGCAGTGGCAGTGCAGTGCAGTGGTGGTTGTTGGTTGTTGTCCGGACTCTGAAGTGTGAGCAGCGAGAGTGTGGCAGGCAGTCTGAGAGTGAAGCTGTACATCGCAGCGTGAACTGGGCACATTTCTTAATGGATTTTTTGTGTACAAAGATGTTAACAAAATAACTGAATCTGACATGTACCCTGACAGTATGAAGAGTAGAGGTAAGAAGCATTATGCTGCTATTGTTGTCCGCATTGCGTAGGTATGATCCATGTTTGTACTGCACGAATTTTGCACGATCTTTTTGAGAGTGCAGAAAGTGAAGGAACTAAAGTTTGGTGTAAAAGCATTCCCTTGTAACTACCTTACAGTTTTTTTAACATTCTTTACAGTCTTGTTCAATATAGAGGATTTCAACATAAATGCATTTCGTATCTACTTCAAGTTATCCATATATCCATAAAACCCTATTAATTAACAGTGGACGCGTCCTGATGGCACCAACTAACTGCTTTATAACAAATAAAAAAAAGAAAAGAAAAACAGCAATACAGCTTCCTGTAGCGAGTTACAGCAAGAAACTGCGCGGCAGGTGTGTTGATGCGCGCGTCGTGGTAGCGGGCCAGTGCGCATGCGCGTGGCGATAGACATCGACACACGATTTGAAAGGATTCCGCAGATTCGTCTGTGGCGTCTGTGAGGAACTGCGACGTCGATGTGAATTGCCCCATTGAAACTATGGAAACAGAACTTCTGAAAAATCTGTCACGTTCATAACGCGACAGAGTGTGACCGAGGTGTGAAACGGCCTTTACCGTAGCGACAGCTTAGCTTGCCCACGCACACGACCAGGAAAATAATCAAGCTCTAAATGTGACCAGACAGTTAGGTTCAAGACCCTGGTCGTTAGGCGGACACAGTGTTGGTCTGACGAGGAACAGGAAATGCGTCCAGCCTTGTCGAGGTTAATTATGATGACGGCTGTTTTCACTGTGTAACATTTTAACGAAAGGCGACAGTTGCTCCGGTAGTCTCGGGGTAAAACGATCGACTGGAAATCGAAGCGTTGCGGTTTCGAAAACTGGTCGGGCACCGGATATTTTCAGTCTGTGTTTTGACCCATCCTTCACCTCTGAACGATGTGAGGGGTCGCCAGGAACGACACGTGGTTCGGATTCCACGTTAAGCTGTAGGTCCCATTTTCCCGGTTAATTAACTGGGGTAGGCTAAGGCACAGAGTAAGATATACAGAGAAGCAGCCCCCCCTGAACCACTGTCCTACGCTCCCCTCGTAGTTCCGTAAGATGCTAGCAGGTGTCAGGCGGATCGCTGGCTTAGGGTGCCTCTCGAACATCAGAGGGGAGGCTGAGGGGAGAGCTCGTGCCGCCTGCCACGAGGCCACGGCTGTGAGGGGAGGTGGTGGTGGGGGCAGCCGCTACCTGCCACCTGCTCTGGACAGTCTAAAGGGCTGCTTCTGACCGCAGCATCAGAGGGTAGCGTGGAGGGGAGGCTGAGGGGAGAGCTCGTGCCGCCTGCCACGAGGCCACGGCTGTGAGGGGAGGTGGTGGTGGGGGCAGCCGCTACCTGCCGCCTGCTCTGGCCAGTCTAAAGGGCTGCATCTGACCGCAGCATCAGAGGGTAGCGTGGAGGGGAGGCTGAGGGGAGAGCTCGTGCCGCCTGCCACGAGGCCACGGCTGTGAGGGGAGGTGGTGGTGGGGGCAGCCGCTACCTGCCGCCTGCTCTGGACAGTCTAAAGGGCTGCATCTGACCGCAGCATCAGAGGGTAGCGTGGAGGGGAGGCTGAGGGGAGAGCTCGTGCCGCCTGCCACGAGGCCACGGCTGTGAGGGGAGGTGGTGGTGGGGGCAGCCGCTACCTGCCGCCTGCTCTGGACAGTCTAAAGGGCTGCTTCTGACCGCAGCGCCATCATGGCATATCTTACAGAACTGTTCGAAACCCTCCCTCCCCGCACCCCAGACCGTAGGACCAGGCCCTTACGCCTTACGAAGGTCTCCCGTCTTTATACATTTGTCTGTGGCTAAGGATATGCAAGTGGCGTCCTATGAAAAGACTTCCACCAGGCCAAAGAGCCACACGAAATTTTTATTATTATTATTATTATTATTATTATTATGTGTCTCTCAGGATTCCCCATCACTATCTTCCCAAGTCGCATGCAGTCAAACGGCATTATCTAGTTACAGAAAAAAAAAATGTCCTCCGCTCACATTATGTAAATATCGCTCTGCAGTCTGGCCCTTACAAAGCTACGAGGGTTGGAACTTAATTAGTGGCAACTATTTATTTACAACCGGTACAAAAGCGTCACATGTTTTCACCTGTTACTGTCCTTCAAGGTAGTCACCAGCATTTGGGAATAACCCTGTCAGCGATATGGAAGGCGTAGCATACCGGTAGCAGAGCCTGTTCTGTTGATGGTGCGCATGGAGCGGTCTACTGCCTGTCGACTATCTGGAACAGTTCTGAAGCGAATGACACGAAGTGGTTCCTTCGTCTTCAGAATCAAATCAAAGTCACGAGGACTTGAGTACGGGGAGTATGATGGATGGTACAGTATATGCCAGTCCCATCGGCCGAACAGAGCAGCCACAGCTTGCGCTGTATGCGTCCGCGCATTGTCGTGCTAAATGGTGGCTGGGTTGTACAGAAAGTGTTGCCGCTTCTTTCGCAAAGCAGGTCGTAGGTGATGCTCCAAAATCTGTGGACTGACGGTCTGCCGTGGAGGAACGTAATGCGTTAGGGCAACTCCATCACAGTCATACACTAGAATCACCATACAAGGCTGTGATCACTGTCCACTATAACACCAGCAGCAGTCCGCCCTTCTTCTTGAGAGACGCTAGGGCTACCTGCCCGATGCACGTCTGCCACAGTTTGCCGACCTCCGCTGAAGGCTTTTTTTTTACCCGACGCACCACTGTTCTGTTCTGTTCTGTTCTGTACGGCAATGCCGACTCCCCGCACGCCTCTTGAAGACCTTGATGACACTGTAGTACTGAACAAATAGACATCGAACTCTTTGTCTTGGTTCAACACTTCCAGTTTCAGCAAACAGCTGGACGATATTGCGAAGGAACATTCCTCCCAGGGAACAGATTAGCGTACCTTTGAGGAGTCTCCTAAACACTTCTGCGAGCCTCAAAATACGAGAGAACGATATCTACTGTCTCTGCAATCGCTGACATCGTGGAACAACTGAGCAGAGACGTAATAACTGAAGAACAACCAACAGTCTGGCCACGGACTGAGAGCATGGTCACAGTCTCTACTTCATTAGAATGTGGCAAGTGTCACATGACAACACTATGAAAAACAGGAAAAAAAATTCTCTATTTCAGCACTGGACTAGCTTAAACCCGCGTCTCCGCTCGCGGGTTGCTAGAGTACAACAGATAGGTAACCTTTCAGTAATGAGCTATGAGATAGGTTTTTAAGGAATAAATTAAATACGATACTTGTTATCTGCAGGGCCCATCGAATTAGTGACGTCATACAACGATATTTCCCCGCGCATTGTCGTGCAAAATGGTCGGCGAGTTGCGCAGAAAGTGTTGCCCCTTCTTTCGCAAAGCTGGTAGCGGGTGACGCTCCAAAAATGGACAGTAATGCTGTGCACTGGCGATCTGCCGAGGAGGAACGTAATGCATTAGCATAATACCATCACAGTCGTACATGAGAATCACCATAACGTTCGCTATGCTGGTACTCTCTCGCACTTTGGACTTTCGCGGCGACCCATAATGACGCCATTCGTTGGATTGGCGTTTCAGTTTTGGCTCGTACGATACGGCCCATGTCTCCAATGTGTTTGAGCAGTGCCGAAACGCATCCATTTCAGCACTTGCTTATATTCGTGCTGAACCCATTGCGATGCAATTTTTCGCACACCCAAGCGTTCCTTCAGGATGCGAAGCGCAGTTGATCAGTGTCCACTAACACCAGCAGCAGTCCGCACTAGAGCGCGCGCCACGTAACTTGGCGGCTGGACTGGCTCTGCTGCGCAGGTAGCTGTGTGGTGGTGGTGGTGGGGGGGGGGGGGAGCTGCTGTCGCAGCGTAGCCGGACTGTGCGTCAGCTGCGCGCTGTTCCGTTCAGCAGTCAGCTGCTGACTGCCGCTTAAGTTTAAAGCTACGGCCGCATACAAGCGCAAGGAAATGTCGAGCTGCGAGTCTTGAACACACACATGAATAAAAGCTTTTGTAAAACATTTTTGTCTAGCGATTTTCGTACAATTTTTTGAAAAGTGAAAATAGATGTCCCACTAGCATAAATAAAACAAAGAGATATTTTACAGTGGAAAGTTCAGGTTGTAATGACAATAAAATAATGAGGATGGCTTGCTACACACCGCAAAGACGATCGTCGAGGCACAGTCAGGAAACGGATAATACTCAACGTTAATAGAGTTCATAACAAAATCGTCAAAGCTGTTGAAGCCGGAAGACAAGCTTTAAACAAAATCCACAACGAAACAGCATAAGTAAGAACGAAAATCGTGCTACAATTCCTTTGCCAGGAAAGCACACATAGTATAAAGTTACACAATACAAGCTTAACTGTCACAAAATAATTTTTAACGCGGTAATAAGTAGAGGCTTTGTGATCAGCCGCTTCCGACTCCCGTCTAGAGAATTGATGTACGCGAAACGCTATTTCTGTTGCCTGTTTGTGTAATACAGGTTGCGATTTGCTGTTGCTACTCATAGTCAACTGAATGCTCCGAAATAATTCGCAAAAAAAAAAAAAAAAAAAAAAACCACAACGCAGAATGCCAAAACCAGCCGTCGCTCCGCACAGTACGACACGAACGACAACGGCTGACTGACGGCTATTGGCCAGCAGGTCACGTGACGTGGCGTGACGTAGGAGGCCTACCCCAGAGTCTAAAATCAGAGTCCCAGGGAATTTTTGCAACTTCGCAACTGCAGCGCTGCCAAGCGGCTGGGTCGTAAAAACATACCGCGAAACCACTGCGTAATGAATGTGTATTTGGAGCGAAGCAGCATATTGAAAATATCTTCGTATTTAACGAGCTTTTGTGACGCTGCAAATTGTAGCACTCTCAAAATTGTATTTCAGAAATCTCTCATTTGCGAGGGATGCTAAGAAGTAAGAGAATAATGTTACGAATAACAAGAGTTCATTTACTGTAGTTAGCTGCACTTTTATCCATAGAAGTAAATCTTTAACAATGCATTCACGTCAAAACTTCTGCTTTTAATCAGAATCACAAATACTTGACCACTATTTCATAATATTACTGCTGTATAAAAGTAATGTCTGAATGCTTCAATAGAGCCTGCTTAGTTTTCCATCACACTTTCACAAAAATTATAAGCCTGTATAGCAACATATTTTGCCAGTTACCTACTAGTTTGATAAAGTGAATGCGGAGCTACAAATAAATAATATGTCGATATATAAACTGCTAATAGTATCACGTCACATTCTTGAAGATATTCAATTTGATACCTACCAATATTCATAGAATATATGACTTCAACTGCTATTGGGCAAAGCTGAAAATCTGTACCCAGCCGGGATTCGAACCCGGGTCTCCTGCTTTCTAGGCAGTTGCGCTGACCCCTACACCACTGGGGACACAGTGATCACCGCACCTGCAAGGACTACCCATGCACGCCTCCCGTCAGATACAAATTCCCAGCTTCGCCCTGCCCATAGTACTCAAACTCGTAGTTTAACTAATTCCCGTAAGAGTAAGGGCTTCAAACTTGCCCACCCCTCCCCACTAACGATAGGATCATTGCCAGTCACCGGCATATTATATATGCCTAGAAAGCAGGAGACCCGGGTTCGAATCCCGGCTGGGTACACATTTTCAGCTTTGCCCAATAGCAGTTGAAGTCATATATTCTATGAATATTAAATAATAACAGCTGCAGGATCAGAATGTGATGTCTGTCCTTTCCGAACAAACGCCACATGTATATATATAATATGCCGGTGACGGGCAATGATCCTATCGTTAGTGGGGAGGGGTGGGCAAGTTTGAAGCCCTTACTCTTACGGGAATTAGTTAAACTACGAGTTTGAGTACTGTGGGCAGGGCGAAGCTGGGAATTTGTATCTGACGGGAGGCGTGCTTAGGTAGTCCTTGCAGGTGCGGTGATCACTGTGTCCCCAGTGGTGTAGGGGTCAGCGCAACTGCCTAGAAAGCAGGAGACCCGGGTTCGAATCCCGGCTGGGTACACATTTTCAGCTTTGCCCAATAGCAGTTGAAGTCATATATTCTATGAATATTAAATAATAACAGCTGCAGGATCAGAATGTGATGTCTGTCCTTTCCGAACAAACGCCACATGTATATATATAATATGCCGGTGACGGGCAATGATCCTATCGTTAGTGGGGAGGGGTGGGCAAGTTTGAAGCCCTTACTCTTACGGGAATTAGTTAAACTACGAGTTTGAGTACTATGGGCAGGGCGAAGCTGGGAATTTGTATCTGACGGGAGGCGTGCATGGGTAGTCCTTGCAGGTGCGGTGATCACTGTGTCCAAATGTTCAAATGTTCAAATGTTTGTAAATCTATCGGACCAAACTGCGTGGTCATCAGTCCGTAACTTACAAACTACTTAAACCTAGGTAAACTAACCTAAGGACAACACACACACATCCATGCCCCAGGGAGGACTCGAACCTCCACGGCGAGCAACCGCGCGCTCCGTAGCGAGACGCTTTAGACCGCTCGGCTACTCCACCGCGGCCCCTCACTGTGTCCCCAGTGGTGTAGGGGTCAGCGCAACTGCCTAGAAAGCAGGAGACCCGGGTTCGAATCCCGGCTGGGTACACATTTTCAGCTTTGCCCAATAGCAGTTGAAGTCATATATTCTATGAATATTAAATAATAACAGCTGCAGGATCAGAATGTGATGTCTGTCCTTTCCGAACAAACGCCACATGTATATATATGATACCTACCAAGTAGCTAAAAAAATTATGATAGGTACACGAAAGGCACAGAAGCAAGGACAAGGTGAAAAGAGGGTTTAAAGGCGATGTGGAGTCTAGTCTCCTACAATGTAAAAAACGTCTGTAGTTTTGAAAATATTAAAATGTCCGAAATCCGTTAAAACATAACTCCTGCAACATGTTAGTACGCACTGAGCACGCGAACACAATCAGTTACTTTTATACTTGAGCACATCAGGTTGGATTTATTTCTGCTTTCAAAAAGTTTTTGGACGATGTGATTACGACTCAGGTAATGTGAACTGTTTGAATTACACTACACTGGCAGTTTGTTATTATGCACTGCCATTAACAGAAGCAGTGATATTACTTTAATAATGTTTTCATATTTGTATTAGAAAGTTCACAACAACGTTCAGTGACTCCGAAATCTGAAAGTAACGGCTATTTCTCAGTTTGTGTCATGCCATTCCTTTGTTATTCCCTACTGACCACTTGGATCGCTAGTATCACTTCAGTTGCATTTTTTTCCCTAGAGAGTTTCGCGACTGTCTGTGATAGACTGTGCCTACCCGTGCTTCTGCGCATCCAGACCTCACCCGCCAAGTTACGTGGCGCGCGCTCTACTGCTTCTCCGAGACGCTGGGACGACCTGCCCGACGCACGTCTGCGACAGTTTGCCGACCTCCGCTGCAGGCTTTTTTTTATCAGACGCGCCGCTGTTCTGTTCTGTTCTGTTCTGTACGGCAATGACGACTCCCCGCTCGCCTCTTGAACACCCTGGTGGCACTGTCGTGCTGTTCGACCTCTGGAACATTCAGTCTTGATCCAACTCCGTTATTTCTGTATCGAAAACATACTGGCACCGTTAAGTTAGACCGGTCGCTCACAAGTAACTGTTTGTTTCCCTCGATTGTGCGCACGCCGCTGACGTGAGACGGGTGAGTCCATTTGCTCGCAGGTGACATACCTATGTCAACAGCGTGTGCTATCAGCGACAACAGTATGTAACGTTTCTGCTATGTTGCACGCTCCATACATAAATCAGGTGCCAACATAGAAACACGAAATATCTTACCTAAAATAAAACTTCATTACCGTACATGTAAAATATTACATTTTCGCCTTCTGTTTGAAATTCTATTAACACTATTAGTAAAACGCTTTTAAGAAATAGTACGTTCATTTAAATATAACTTTGGCTGACCTTTTATGTAATTTTCATTTTTTAATACTTTTGTAAATAATAGCTGCAAACACTAAAAATGCATTACACTTAGTTTCGGAAATTGCTGAACCTATATAGATACTAATTTGTATGAAAACAATAATGCTACATGTTATAAACTATTGCACAACATGATTTCATATATACCTTTTGTTTAAATAAATTAGGGCAGACCATGTTTTATGTATCACTAGATCCTAAATTAAATACTGATAATTTTTCATGCACTAAAATTAATAATCCGTTTGGTACTAAGAAACTATTTTCGAAATTAACAAAACTACGACAACCATATACAAATCCTTATTAATAAATAATTTGACCGCAAACTGAAACTCATTAAAATTCCATGTCACAATAATAGTAAGCCTACACAATATTGGCAAAACAAATATGTGTGCATTTCGAAAACACACATAATGTAAATAATTTGAGCACAGTAAACACTAGTCAAAAGGATGACGTTAAATTTGTGCACTACATTTAAATACAAATTTCATGAAACAAGTACATACATTGACATAAATAGTCAAAGCTTAAATGTAATGTTTTAATTTCTGTATTTTGTCATATTTAATGTAAAAGAATACTGTTTAATTGTGAATTACAAAACTTTGTCATCATTTTTATTACGCACTTATGTAGAAAGATGTTGGAGAGAAACCATTGTTTGTTTAGTCTGCTATAGAGTTTGTGAGTGGCCCGAAACCTATAAGCAGCTCTGTTGGCTTGCTGCTGCATTTCTTGGTTGTGCAATGTTTAAGTGGAAATAAAATCGTTTTCATATCAACTGAGATGGTTTTAATTTATGAAAAGATCCTGTAAAATCAAATTCTTTAGTGAATGCCGAAGACAACTCACACAACACAATGGACTTCAGCCAGCATATAAGATAAGTTCAACTTCACCTACAGTGGAATGACTTCGTTATAGACTGTGAACTAATAAACATTTCCGTGATTCAGGAATATATTAGGGCTCAGTTTGAGTCATTCCGAAAAGAGGTGATGGACGTTAGAAGTAGACGCAATTGCATAGGGACTCCATAGCAGTGTTGCCACTATTTAAGTTCCAAACTTCGTAGACAATGCCGCAGCGTTCATAGTACGATATTAAAGCACACCATCAGGCAGTAACTCTATTCTATTTACTTGCTTAATTCTCGCTGCTTCGCACGCGTAGACTGGATGGTCTGCATTGGTTGTTTCTACTTCTAAATATAAATTTTCATAGATTTAGCTTTTAAAATGCTTTCCTAATCAAGTATTTTGATACAACTTGTCACCCCCTATTGCACCATTGATGGCAGAAATCAAAACATCCCGAAACACATTTTCCTAAAATTCTAAACATGCTTCCAAATCCAAATTTTCGCATTTTTTGCATCAAAATAGTCTTACCAACACCCTTAAAAGATTTTCCCTTATTTCACCCGCTTAGTGGTTGAATTTCCAAATATATCGAAACTCGTGTTTTTAATATTCGAATCAAAAATCTAAATCCGAAGTTTTTTATTTCCTGCTTCCAAATTGCCTGAATAGCATCTCCTATTTGACCCCCTTACAGATGGGGATATCGAAAAATCTCTGATGTCTGCAGTGTAAGATAAACAACGTATTACAAATTTCAAGTTTCTATCGTCTGTGATTGACTCTCCAGCACCGTTTCCTGTCTTTTTGGGAACGGATCGAGAACGCGAAATTTTTTTCTTGCGCTTTGGCATCTTTCTTGGTAGTTTTACTTCTCAAACTGCAATATGCACTTATTTTCCTTTATCCTTACGGTTGTTGCAAAAAAGCAAATGAACAATGTGCATCACGTTTCGCTGTATATAACCTCTTTGCTCTTATAGTGTCAAAAGTCATCGCTAATCTTCAGTCCGAATTTTATATAAGCTGACGTCTTTCAATCACCATATCTTCCACCCTCTTATAGTTATCGACACGGAACTGCTATCGTGTACAACACAAAGAGATCGTTCGTCTCCATTGTGTAGTTGTTGCTTAAGAGCAAAATATTGACACCTACACGCAGAATTTTATATAAGTCGGTAACTTTGAACTCCCATATCTTCCACCCTGTTATCGTTATCAACCCTCTGCCACCATAGTGCACGATGGGAGACTGATACCGACTACCACATACAGACACTATGCATTTGCGATGTTTACGTATGGCTTCAGAGTGAAATGTAGGCCCAAACACCTCAATTTACACACACACACACACACACACACACACACACACACACACACATATATATATATATATATATATATATATATATATATATATATATATTTGTTTATTTAGCCTGATCAGATTAGGGCCATGAGGCCCTCTCTTACATCGGACCAGGTTTTACACATACAGTATTTCTTTACATGTGAGTTACCTATAACATAAAAATGATTTTTACTGATAAACAATTAATAACATAATTTGTACAAGTTGATTACATGTAAAAGGATGTAAATAAAAGGCATTGACTTAACTCTAATAGGATTAATACTAGTAGTACCACTGAGACACCTTCTGCTGCCGTTGGTGTAATAATAGAAGCAACAACATTGATATTAGCAGATATAAGATGTACTTTTAAATATATATCGAATTCTGACAGAAGGAAGTTAAGAAAGCTGTATCTGGGGAGAGGCAATGGCAGTAGGAGAATATCTGGGAGGAGAAATGGATGTGACGTACCTGGACGGTAGGGTAATAAAGACTGGCGTAATTATTGCTTTAGTAGATAATCCATTAACCGTCGTTTGAAGCTGGCAGTGTTATTCAGTTCTCTGATATACTGAGGTAGATTGTTCCAGAGCCTCGTTCCTGCTACTGAAAAGGATTTTGAGAAACCGGCTGAGTGATGGATAGGGACAGAAAGGGTTTTGCTCTGACACGAACGAGTAGTTCTGTTATGTTGATCAGATAAATGTGTTGAGGTCGAGGAAAGACATGAGGGACAGTGTACGTTGATAAGAGAGTAGAGGAAACAGAGTGTACGAAAATCTCTGCGCTTGTCAGCACGGAGCCAGGATAGTTGCTTATAAGATGGTGAAACGTGATCAAAGTGACGGATGTTCCATATATATCATGATTAGTTCCAGGCGTCGTGAGCTTTCCCAAGAAAGACCCTGGAAGATAACATCACTGTAATCAATAATTGGAATTACATGTGTTTGTATAAGTTTCTTTTTAAGATCGAGAGGAAAAAACTTGTTATATCTCTGTAGGGCATGAAGAGATGCTGATACCTTCCTACAGACGGCGGCTGTGTGCTCAGCCCAATTTAGTTTGTCGTCTATTATCACTCCCAGACTTTTTGCCGAGGGCGAAAAATATATAGGTGTGTCATTTAATATTAATGGTCGTTGATATTCACGGTATTTGTGATTAATGAGCCTAGGATGACCTACCAGAATCGCTTTAATCCTATATTCTGTGCCCACTTTGATAGTGCACATAGGTCAGAATTAAAATTTCGATTGCTGTCTTCAGGTTTTTTGGTTTTGCACTTAAATACAACTTATATATATATATATATATATATATATATATATATATATATATATATATATATATATATATATATATATGATTATCATTTACGCCAATTAATAGTTAAAAGAGTTTACATTTACTAATATGTAAGTCATTGTCCATTGCGAGGATTACTTTCGGAATGTGACTCCTGTAAAATGATGCCGCCATTGCACGACACATTTGTCTAGGCGGCGTTGGAAGGTTCCCATAACTCGGAGTAACGTATTCCCTGGGACATTGCGACGGCAGTTCTGACAACATCATTCAACTCGGAACACTTCTTGCTTCAGGCAGCCCCAAAAGGAAAAAGTCTGCACACGAAAGGACATTTGAGCGAGGCGGCCAGGAAATGCCACCAAAACTGGAAACGACTCTACTCTACTCTGTCGCAAGAAATCCCTGCAAATTCTGACTGTGTGCGAGGTGTCTGCGTCTTGTCGAAACCGTAATTGTACCACGGCGACCATAATTGTTCCACATCCTCTTTCACATACCTGACTGGGGAAGAGCGAAGTCTTGCAGCATCTTTAGGTAGCGTTCACCGGTGACAGTTACAAAAAAAAAAAAAAAATAAATAAATAAATAAATAAAAAAAAATAAATAAATAAATAATAATAATGATAATAAATAAATTAATTAATTAATTAAAAAAATTTCAAATGTTTATACAGCTTATGGTACTTAACTACGGCATTCAGTATGACGTCACCATTTTTAAATTCTACACTACAAGTTGTATCCGCGGGAAATTTTGCAGACAGTATGCACGTATATAGTTGAGTGTTCCTTCAAAATTGCATCACAGTACGACACATAGTTCATGAGATACGAGCACATAAACAGTAACGTTCATGGAAAACCGCCCCATCACGCACTCATTTTTAATGTATTACTTCATTACTACTAATTGTATTCTCAAAAGATTTTACGGACATACAGCCCTAACACAAATGAATATATACCTGAAAAATGGCAGGAATAAGTAAATAAATAAATACCCGGGTAACGCCGGGTTTTCAGCTAGTACCTCTATAAAACTTATACTGGACAACACCTATATCACACGTGGACGTAATCAGGATATTAAAAATGTTCAAATGTTTGTAGAGTCTATGGGACTTAACTACGGGGTCATCAGTCCCTAAACTACTTATGAACTAGCTAAGACTAAGGACGGCACAAATATCCATGCCCGAGGGGGGATTCGAACCCCCGACCGCAGTGGCCGTGCAGACCGTGACTGGAGCGCCTCAGTCCCCTCGGCCACCGCGGCCGGCGACAGTTACAGTCACACCGCTATCATCCTCAAACAAGTAAGGGCCAGTAACCCAAAAAGGAAGCAAGTCCACACCACGCTGTGACACTGGAACTGTGCAAGGGTTTGATGCGCAGTTCATGCCGGCTTACATCACTCCAGTAACGCATACTTTGTTTATTCACTGAACCTCAAAAATGTTCTAAAGTTTGCTAAGCTTAAGGGGTATAACTGCGGGGTGATCAGTCCCTAATCTTACGAACTACTTATGAACTAGCTTATTCTGAAGACGACACAAAATGTGGGGAGGGGGGGGGGATTCGAACCCCCGACGGGGAACGGCTTCGCACACCGGAGCATAGCGCCTCAATGCGCTCGGCCGCTCCGCCGCGGCACTGAGCCACATAACTCGAAATGAGCTTCATCTAACATCAGGATGGTGTGCAACATCTGTGGGTTTTGGCGAAGGACATCGCGGACGGTTGAGCAGAATGTTTCTCGTGAAACTCATTCGCGACCCCTGATTTCCAGAACAATGGGCAGCTGATATGGGTGAAAATGGATATCTTCGTGCAATATTCTCCTGGATGAGCGCTCAGACATACGAGAGGTGTTTGAAAGTCCGAGAGATGGCAGCACCGGCGCGTAACGAGGTCATTTGTAATTAGCAGCATCTTTGGAAAGAACGCACACCAAGTTTCAGCCATATTGGTCTATTTCTTTGGTTTCGCATTCGTGTGAATCAAGGAAGTCGAGTGATTGTAAAGAGAAGCTTGATAAACATTATGGTGACTGCAGAACAGTTTATAAGAGGTTTCAAAATTTTCTTAGTGACGTTGAACGTTCTGGACGCTCTGTGGAGGTTACGACTGCAGAAATCGTTGATAAAATCTATGATATGGTGATGAATGACATAGGGGAAAAGTGCGTGATACTGCTAGTGCTGTGGGCATCTCGAATGAACGGGTACACAATATACTACATCTATATCTACATAGATACTCTGAAAATCACATTCAAGTGCCTGGCAGAGGGTTCATTTACCACTTTCATAACTTTTCTCTACCGTTCCATTCTCTAATAGCGCGCGGGAAGAAAGACCACCTAAATCGTTCCGTTTTCGATCTGATTTCTCTTATTTTATTGGGAGGGTCATGTCTCCCTAAGTAGGTGGTTGCTAGCAAAATAGTTTCACATTCAGAACTAAAAGTCGGTGATTGAAACTTCGCAAACAGATCACGCCGCAATGAATAACGTCCTTCTTTTAATGATTTCCACCCCAATTCGTGCAACATTTCCGTGACGCTTTCCCCACCGTAACGTGATAAAACAAAACGAGCTGCCCTTCTCTGAACCTTCTCAATGTCTTCCGTCAGTCCCACCTGGTGAGGGTCCCACAAGGGGCAACAGTACTCCAGGAGAGGACGCACAAGTGTGATGTAGGCAGTCTCTTTGGTGGAGCTGGTGCATCTTCGAAGCGTTATGCCGATGAAACGTAACCTTTGGTTCGCCTTCCCCACAATATTTTCTATGTGTTCTGCATAAACATTTGTACATGAGAAAGCTGTCCACAAGATGGGTGCCACGATTGCTCATGCTTGACCAGAAACGGAATCGTGTGAAGTGTTGCGAGGAAGATTTGCCGCTGTTCAGGAACAATCCGCAGGACTTTAAGCGTCGTTCCGTCACTGGGGATGAAACTTGGATACATTACTGTACTCCTGAGCCCAAAGAACAATCTAAACAATGGGTTACCAAGGAAGAATCTGCACACAATATATATATATATATATATATATATATATATATAAGAATAATATGATTACAGAAGAATTTCTCTACTTCTTGTCACATATAAGATTTTATCGGCTTGTATTCCTGAAAGAGCACAAGAAATACTAGAACCCAAAATCTCAGATTTCCAAGCTGGTTTCAGGCCAAACAGATCGTGCCCAGAGCAAATTTTAAACCTAAAATTAATCACAAGGATAAAGAAGATGCGAGGCAAGCCTACAGTGTATGTCTTTGTCGACTTCAAGAAGGCATATGACTCAATCCACAGACCCACACTATTTAGGATTCTTGAGGAAAAAGGATTGGATCGTAAAATACAAAAAATCATTCAACAGACGTTAACAAATACAAAATCCAAAGTGAAATTTATGGGAAAACTTTCAAAACCATTTGAAATTAAAACTGGGGTTAGACAGGGTGGTGGGTTGTCGCCTTTGTTGTTCAATGTAGTTCTGGATAGAGTCATGGAAGAATGGGAGAAGAAACTTGAAGAAAAAAGTGCTGGAAACCAATTTCATTAGGAACCAAAAAACATAACCTAAGATTCCCCTACTTAGCCTTTGCAGACGATCTCGCAATAATGGCAGATTCTAGTGAAAGGGCTATAAAACAGGTAGAAATTCTAAAAGAATGTGCAAAAAAAGTCGGGCTACAGATATCATTTGAAAAGACAGTGTTCACAACAACAAATTTAGAAATTTCCAAATTACAAACCAAATACGAAGAAATCAACAGAGTACCACACTTCAAATATCTTGGAGAAATTATCTCGGAAAAATTTGCACAACAAGAAAGAATACAAAAAGCTCCTAAAGGTTTAGGATTAGTGCAAAACCTCTATAATAAAAGATGCTTATCTTTAAATGCCAAAATTAGGCATTACAATACAGTCATTAAACCATCAATGTTATATGCCAGCGAAAACTTGGCACTAAACAGGAAAACTAATCTAGAAAATCTAAAGAAAGAAGAAAGAAAAATAATTAGAAAAATTTTGGGACCAAGATGGACCGAGAATGGATATAGATTACAGAAAACATCAAAAACTGAAGAATACTCTAACATAGAGATAGACATGCAGAAAAGACGCCTCAAATTCTATGGCCACATAATGAGACTCCCTGAACACAGATTAACAAAAAGAATTGTAAAATACATAGATTTTCTTGTTAATGGAGGAGAATGGATCCAAAAAGTTAAAAAAGATTTGGAATTAGCCAAAATTACTAAAAAAGAAATAGCTGCAAGGAACAATTTTAGAATAAAAGTTGAGAAGTGGGAGGTTAAACCAGAGACAAAAGCACCGGAAACTGGAACAAAATGGAGTGAAGAAAGAAGAACTAAATTTTCTCAAACAATGAAAAACTGGTGGGCAAATAAAAAGAACCAGAAGACCAAGAAGAACGGAAAATGAACCAGCTTTAATTGTAAACGAAGGCTTCCGCGGCCGTTGTCATTGTATATAAAACTCTTCTGGGTTTTGGACCGCATCGTCAAAATATCAAACACTTCACCGACGTTTCGGCCACTATTGCAAGTGGCCATCTTCTGGGTGTTACATTTACTGTAACACCCAGAAGATGGCCACTTGCAATAGTGGCCGAAACGTCGGTGAAGTGTTTGATATTTTGACGATGCGGTCCAAAACCCAGAAGAGTTTTATATACAATGAACCAGCTTTACTTAGCGTCTTCCACATGGGAGCTTTACGACTAATAGTAATAATATATAAGGCGAAGACTGGTCGTTCGGCCGGAAAGGTTATGGCGACGGTCTTTTGGGATTCGGAAGGGATAATCCTGATTGACTATTGGAAGTGGGTAAAACTATTACAGGTGAATATTATTATATTATAGGAATGTTTGAAAACCGAGCTGCAAGAAACACGCCAGCGATTGGCCCACAAAAAAGTCGTTTTCCATCACGACAATGCACCAGCACACACCTCAGCAATTGTAGTCGCAAAACTATTGGAAACAGGATTCCAACTCGTTTCACATCGCCCCTATTTTACAGACTTGGCTCCGTCGGACTACTATTTCTTCCCCAATTTGAAGAAATGCCTGGCGGGGTAAAGATTTCATGCAAATCGGGAGATGATTGCGGCAACTAATAGCTATTTTGCAGGCTTGGACAAAACAAAGCAAAACAAAAATAATGGAATGCGGTCTTACAAAATCAGGCGATGCTGAAGGAATTAGATTAGGTGACGAAACATTGAAGGTGGTAGATGAGTTTTGTTACTTGGGTAGTAAAATAACATGCGATGGTCGCAGTAGAGAGGATATAAAATGCAGAATGGCAATGGGCAGAAAAGCATTTTTGAAAAAGAGAAATTTGCTAACATCGAATATTAACTTAAGGGTAAGGAAGTCTTTTCTGAAGGCATTTGTGTGGAGTGTTGCCTTGTACGGGAGTGAAACATGGACGATAAGCAGTGCGGACAGGAAGAGGATAGAGGCTTTTGAAGTGTGGTGTTACAGAAGAATGCTGAAGATTAGGTGGGTAGATCGCATAACTAATGAAGAGGTACTGAACAGAATTGGTGAGAAAAGGAATTTTTGGCATACCTTGACTAAAAGAAGGGATCGCTTGGTAGGACACATTCTTAGACATCGGGGAATCGTAAATTTAGCATTGGAGGGAAGTGTGTGGGGTAAGAATCGCAGAGGGAGACCAAGAGATGCGTATAGTAAGCAGATTCAATTGGATGTGGGTTGCCGTTCTCATAAGGAGATGAAAAGGCTTGCTCAGGATAAAGTAGGGTGGAGAGCTGCATCAAACCAGTCTCCGGACTGAAGACCATAACAACAACAACAACAACAACGGACAATTCCTGTTATTCGGAAGTATCAACAAATTAAAACAGTGGTGGGAGAAGTGTATAAGTCTATAAGTAGATTATGTCGCAGAATAAAAATGGTACTTCCTGACAGATGAAAATTGTGTGCCGGAACCGAGAATCGCATCGGGGACCTTTGACTTTCGCGGGAGAACTCCCAGGTTCGAGTCCCAGTTCCGGCACACAATTGTAATCTGCCAGGAAGTTTCATATCAGCGCACACTCCACTGACGAGTGAAAGTTTCGTCCTGAATAAAAATGGTTTTCCCCAAATACGTTAAAAGTTTTTATTTTCGCACGGACTTTTGAAACTCCCCTCGTATGCTCAGTCCCATGACGAGTACATGTTTTTGGGCTACGCAGTATGGCAACACGGACATTTTGCGCAGCTTCTGGTGTCCACACAGTTGTTTCACTCCTTCCCGGTTTTCCTCTGCAAGCACAACCTGTTGTTTCAGATCCACATAGCCATCTCAGAATGGTCCGTCCATCTGGAACTTTCCCACGACTTAGCAAGTTGAAAATGTTACCAACATAGACGCTGGGTAGCAAAAACAGAGTCGTTATTCTTGAAATAACTTTCAACAGCAAAGGCAGGATGCTGTGCACTGAACCGCTGCAAATGTCTGTCACACTCGAAAGGTCAGCTCATTATAGTCGCCGTCCAACACGAAGGAAGCCGAGTTTTCAGCCGTTCTACAGCTACATGGGATACTCTGCAAATCACATTTAAGTGCCTTACAGAGGGTTCATCGAACCACAGTTATACCATTTATCTGCCATTCCATTCTCGGGAAGAAAGAACACCTGAATCTCTCCGTTCGAGCTCTGATTTCTCGTATTTTATTCTGATGAATATTTCTTCCCATGTAAGTGGGAGTCAACAATACATTTTCGCATTCGGAGGAAAATATTGGCGATTGGAGTTTCGTAAGTAGCCCACGTCGCAGCGATAAGCGCCGTTGTTTTAATGATTCCCATCCCAGATCCTGTATCATTTCCGTAACGCTGTTTCCCCTATATAGTGATAATACGAAACGAGCTGCCCTTCTTTGGACTCTTTCGATGTCCTGCATGAAACCCACATGATAAGGATCCCACAATGGGCAGCAAAACACAAAAAATGACGGACAAGCGTAGTGCATGCAGCTTCTTTAGTAGTTCTGTCGCATCTTTTAAGAGTTCTGCCAATAAAACGCAGTCTCTGGTTCGCCTTTCCCACTACATTATCTACGTGTTCTTTCCAATTTAAGTCTGAAGTAATAGTAATTCCCAGGTATTTTCTGGAGTTTACAGCCTTCACATTCGATTGATTTATCTTGTAAACAAAGTTTGACGGATTTATTTTTCGTACTCATGTGGACGACTTCACACTTCTCATTATTTAGAGTCAATTGTCAATTTTTACACCATACTGATATCTTATTCAGATCGTTCTGCAGTTGGTTTTGATCTTCAGATGATTTCACTAGACGGTAAATGACGGCGTCATCTGCAAACAACCTAAGAGAGCTACTTAGATTTTCCCCTGAATCGTTTATGTAAATAAGGAACAGCAGAGGACCAATAACACTACCCTGTAAAACGCCCGACATCACCTCTGTTTCAGTCGATGCCTTACCATCGATTACTACGAACTGCGTCCTCTCTGACAGGAAATCCACTATCCAGTTGCAAATTTGGGGCGATATACCGTAACCACGCAATTTGATTAAAAGCCATTTGTGAGGTACGGTGTCGAAAGCGTCGTGGAAATCAAGAAACACGGAATCGATTTGCGAACCCTCGTCGTTCTGCGCATCCCTCTTCATTCCAGCCAGTAGCGTTCACGAGTCAAATTACACTGTAGGCTGTGTATACGTGCACTGCAGAAAATGAAAAATTGGTACACTCTATTATAGTTTTCCGATTCACTCAAGATTTGTTGTTGAAACAGTGCGTATGGAGTACTTGACGAGATAGCATTTACAGATCGGTGGCTCATGCGGTACTGAGGTACCAGGTGAAACAGCCACGTCTGTGCGTGTAGTAGCGTGCACTAGGGTGCACTCCACCGTATAGGCGGCTGGTGGACTAAAGGCTAGTCTACATGACGACACTAGGTTGCGAAACTCGTTGCATGAAATGAGTTGCGCGCAACTGGTTTCGTGCGTATCTGTAGACACGGCGCTAATACTATACACTTCAGTTCCGTTGTTTTGTGAGTGCCGTAGAATGAAAGTTTTGGTAGGTGTAAGAGTTGTGGCGAATCTATTGCTTGTCTGTGTGAAGTCGCTGCATAAGACTAAACATAAAAAGAATAAGAAACGTGTTTCGGTTCGTGAATGGATTTAAAAAACGACGTCAGCTCTGTTGCTCAGCGACCTTGCTGAAAGAAATTGCGATTGAAGATCCTAGAAGTTATTTTAATCAACTTAGAATGTCACCAGAGCAGCTCACGTTCCTTTTAAACAGAGTTAGTAATGCAATAAAGAAAAAAGTTACCGTTGTGCGAAAAGCATTGTTACCAGAACTGAAATTATAAATTGCATTACGTTTTTTTGTCAAGTAGATATTCGTCTCTGCAGTACTTGTACTGTGTTCCGAAATCCACAATTGCCATACTTCGTTTGTATAGGTATTTCGAATTGGATGTATTTTAGTCTGTAATTCACTAATCGTCAACTCACCAATATTTAATTCCACAAATAATTGCTAAAAGAGCACTAACGCGCCGTTAAAATCGCACGAACGCCTACGCAACGCATATATGTTCAAAAACCGCATTATTTCTTCCGTTCCCCCCTGTATATTGTATTTTGTTCTGTATTGCTCATAACCTAACCTAAAAACACGCGCAATCAGTTTCGCCCGAGTTGGAAGGTGCCGAAACTGGTTAGTTTCGCCAACTAGTCGCGTGAACGCCTGCGCAGTGGCCAGTAGCGCAGTTTCATGAAACCTGGTGCCGTCGTGTAGACTGGCCTTAATGTCTGGGCACACACACTACGGCAGGGCTGCTCCAACTGCTGACGTAGTCCTGAGACAGTTGAGCCACAGAATAAGCAGTACACAGAAAGGAAACTCCCGCTGCAGTCTGTCGTCCGAAATTTAGTGCGCATGCGCGGAATCGGCCACCTTGAAAAGCAGTAAACGCGTGGTCACTCCCTACTCTGTGGCGTGGTAATGCGCCGTCTTAGTTTGCTAATTGTGTATTTTAGCTGCTTGAATCGCATAAAAGTAAACAATTATTTGGTGCAGTGAAAAGAAAGAACTGTGTGTCAGTAGTTGGAGCTGTTCCGTTTTTATTATGAGCAGCAATAAAAGAAAAGGCGGCCGATGGTGTTCAGCACCTAATTTGCCGCAATAATTCGAATACAAATAACGATATAAGTTTCTTCACCTTCCCAAAAAATGCTGAGCAGTAAGTGAACGTCGCTATATGTGTAATGAAAGTTAAATGTTATCAGTTTCGAATGAGAGGAATGTGTGCATAATTATTAAAAGTAGCCTCGCTTCTTCTCTTGGCGATAACTGTTGCTGCAGCAGTTCAACAGCATCGAAATGTTGAAGTGCATTTATATTTTATAAGTTTAACGTTGCAGGGAATAATATAAAATGAATGACAAAGAATAGTGCGTATGTAGGCAGGTAAAATTTTACATACGGCATTGGAGGCGTAGTGTGCTAATGTTGGCAATGAATGCTCTTCTGATACTCAAACAAATAGATTAAGGGGAATAATTATTTTATGCTGTTCCTGCTCTGTGGTTGACAGATTCCTCTATATGCCCTTCTCCGATCAGTAAATTAATGATACTCCTAAAGAAAATACAACTTTTATATATGCCTAGACGTCATTAGTTCTGTGTAATCACGTTGTACCGCTAAGTCTGACTCAATATTTTGTGCGAATTTATTCGTGTCAAATAAAAGCTGGCAGTTGTAAAGTCACTTTCTTGTTTATAACTAATTTCCCAAACATAACTCCGCGTTATTTGGGATTTTTCTAGAGATAAGCACCAAATAAAACGATCATCGATTAAACCGTACATATTCGTAAATGTATTAAAATTTAGGCCTATTTTTTTTTCGTTGGATTACAATTTGGAGCAAGAGGAGGGTGCAAAATAGCTGAGACCATAATGAAAAGCCGTTTCCTTTCGTAAAAATCGGTGAGATTAGCTGCAGTTCGTAAAAAGTCCATTTCCAGCCAAAGTACTGAGCGGCTATAGTTCCGCGTTTGCTGCTTTTCAATATGGCGCCGAGCGCAGCGCTTGGTAACGTACAGATCAAAGGCGCCGCCCCCAGCTTTCCCTTCTGTATGCTCCCTATTCTGTGGTGAAACGCTGACAGTCGTCCGTTTCAGTTGTCTTCCTGTCGCATCTCACACGTGCTCGATTGGGCCCAAGTCGGGAGACTTAGCTGGCCACGAAAGATTCTGCAAGTCTTGCGGGACAGGTAAAGTCTCACACGCAGTTTGTTGACGAGTTAAAAAAAATAAGGTCCCCACATTTTTTTTAGGCACAAGAACATTTCACAGTAGACCTGAGATGTAATTTCTCACTGGATGGCAACATAGCGAAAGAACTGGAATCGAGGTGCAGCAAAGCTAATGCAGTGAGTGCTCAGCTAAGATCTGCTGGTAATTTGCTAGACGTCGTGTACATCGAAGAAAACAGCGTTGCGATTGATATATATCGAATGTTCTATATGGTGTTTACTTTCAATTTAGTGTTTCTTGTTTAACCTATACCTAACCTACATTTTACTTTAAAACAGTGATCTGCAGCGTAGCATTAAGAAGGTTAGGTATAGGTTAAACAAGAAGTTTTTTTTTCTTAGTACGTGAGGGCGCGTAGCGCCCGAATCTCCGGTTCAGAAACATTACATCATCAATGGTAGCGAATCCATTTGTTAAAACTTTCTCAGGATTATAAAGGATGTGGTTAGGCAGGAACCTAAGAGTACAGCATGAATAGCACGACGAAATATCACTCAGTAAACATTACACAATATACGATTCGAAACCAGCACTTCCATCTGTTACCACATCGACCATGGCGTAAGAATCGAACATTCAATATATATCGATCGCAACGCCGTTTTCTTCGATGTACACGAGTTCCGATCTGCTCTCTTCTGCAAGAAGGAAGTAAGTACCAAGACTAAGTTAGCGGTGCACCGCTATATCTCAACGGCGCTTATCTCTGCGGCGTGGGCCACTTGCGAAACTCCAATCGCCGACATTCTCCTCCGAATGCGAAAATATATTATTGACTCCCACATACATAGGTAGAATTCATCATCAGGTTAAAATACGAGAAATCAGAGCTCGAGAAGAGATATTCAGGTGTTATTTCTTCCCGCGCGCTGTTCGAGAATGGCCGCGGTGGAGTAGCCGAGCGGTCTAAGGCGTTTCGCTGCGGAGCGCGCGGTTGCTCGCCGTGGAGGTTCGAGTCCTCCCTGGGGCATGGGTGTGCGTGTTGTCCTTAGGTTAGTTTCCCTAGGTTTAAGTAGTTTGTAAGCTACGGACTGATGACCACGCAGTTTGGTCCGATAGATTTACAAACATTTGAACATTTATTCGAGAATGGAATGGGAGATAAATAGTATAACAGTGGTTCGATGAACCCTCTGCCAGACAGTTAAATGTGATTTGCAGAGTATCCCATGTAGATGTAGATCTATCAAGCAACTTTGTTGTATGGGAGTGAAAGCTGGGTGGATACAAGTTACCTCATTGACAAGGTAGAGGTTACAGATATGAAAGTGGCAAGAATGATTGGAGGTACTAATAGATGGGAACAATGGCACGACGGTGTCCATAATGAGGAAATCAAAGAAAAACTGGGAATGAAGACTATAGATGAAGCAGTTAGAGGGAACAGACTGAGATGGTGGGGTCATGTTATACGCATAGAACAAGCAAGGTTACCTAAGAGACTCATGAGCTCGGCAGCGGAGGGTAAGAGGAGTCGAGGTAGACCAAGAAGAAAGTACTTAGATTCGGTGCAGAATGATTTTGAAGTAAAAGGCATAACATCAGACGAGGCATCAATGTTAGCGTTGAATAGGAGATCATGGTGGGATTTTATTAGAGGCATTATGCTCCAGACTGAACGCTGAAAGGCATAATCAGTCTCTAATGATGATGACGATGAGGAATTTTTTAATCGAAAGAACGATTACATCATTCTAAACATTGATCTTCGAACTATTTTTCTATATAGTACCCATTTTTTTTCTATCCATTGTTTGGGTCGAGTAATCCAATTTTGCATTCGTGTCTCAAGCAAGTCACCCGCCAACCCGTTGTGAGAAACTCGGATACTTTTTGTTGCAACTCCTAGCCCGTGTCTCGCGAGAGTAGCCGAGCGATCCAGAGCGCCACGTTATGGAACGCGCGGCCTCCCGCAATTGGAAAGAAATCGAAAACATTGTAGGAAAATCGAACCAAAGACCACGTTTCATTGGCAAAAAACTTAGAAGATACGACAGTTATACTAAAGAAACTGCCTACACCACTCTTGAGCGTCCTATTGGAGTACTGCTGCGCATTGCGAGATCCACACCAAGAGGAACCGACGGACGATTTAGAGGAAGTTCAGAGAAGGGCAGCTCGTTTTGTACTATCGCGATATAGGGGAGAGAGTGTCACGGAAATGGTGCACGAGTTGGGGTGGAAATCATTAAAAAAATAATAATAAAAAAAAATAAGAAAAGAGTGTTATTCGTTGCGACGAGATGTATTTGCGAAATTTCTTTGAAAAACTTTCTCTTACGAATGCGAACATATTTTTATAGCACCCATAAACATAGCAAGACATGTTCATGAAAATAAAATGAGACAAATCAAATCAAAAACGGAAAATGGAACTGTAGAGAAACATCATGAAAGTGGTTCAGTGTGGCTTGCAGAGTATTTATGTAGATGCAGATGATTTGGCAGCCAGCGATTTCTAAAAAAATGTTTTTAGAGCTTATGGGACTTAACTACGGGGTCATCAGTCCATAAACCTACCAACTACTTATGAACTAGCTAAGACTAAGGACGGCACAAATATCCATGCCCGAGGGGGGATTCGAACCCCCGCCCGTAGTGGCCGTGCTGACCGTGACTGGAGCGCCTCAGTCTCCTCGGCCACCGCGGCCGGCAGGTGTGGATCTCACAATGCGCAGCAGTACTCCAATAGGACGCTCAAGAGTGGTGTAGGCAGTTTCTTTAGTATAACTGTCGTATCTTCTAAGTTTTTTGCCAATGAAACGTGGTCTTTGGTTCGATTTTCCTACAATGTTTTCGATTTCTTTCCAATTGCGGGAGGCCGCGCGTTCCATAACGTGGCGCTCTGGATCGCTCGGCTACTCTCGCGAGGCACGGGCTAGGAGTTGCAACAAAAAGTATCCGAGTTTCTCACAACGGGTTGGCGGGTGACTTGCTTGAGACACGACTGCAAAATTGGATTACTCGACCCAAACAATGGATAGAAAAAAATGGGTACTATATAGAAAAATAGTTCGAAGATCAATGTTTAGAATGATGTAATCGTTCTTTCGATTAAAAAATTCCTCATCGTCATCATCACTAGAGACTGTTATGCCTTTCAGCGTTCAGTCTGGAGCATATACCTCTAATAAAAATCCTACATGATCCCCTATTCAGTACTAACGTTGATGCCTCGTCTGATGTTATGCCTTTTACTTCAAAATCATTCTTCACCGAATCTAAGTACTTAATGCTTGAGTCTACCTCGACTCCTCTTACCCTCCGCGTTGTCTTGGAGGTAGTTCATAATATTTGAGGAAAGTGTATGTTCCAAAATCCTGCTGCAAACCGACGTTAATCATGTAGGCATGTAATTCTGCGGATAACTCCTATTTCCTTTCTTGAATATTGGATTTGTGGTGTCGCACAAGTCTGAAGTGCGCGCCACGTACTTTCGCCGCGCGCCGCCATGCACGCACGGCGCGGCGTTCTTACGACGTCAGCCACGAGCGCCCTCTGCTGCAACTCCGCTCGTGGCCCCCACTGAACGACATCGTTCACTTGGGACCGAGATAGTAAGCAGTTAACACTTTGGAATCAGATAGGCACCAGAGAAGACTTGGCTATCGGATAGGCACTAGGCAGGCCTCTAGCTCAACTATGTATCAGCATTCTGCAGTACTGAGCTATGTAAAAGTTAAGTATTACTAAGTCTCTATGAAATATATATCTCGTTCTAATTTACTCTAGTGTTTCTAGTTTCTGCTGTCCCACTGGCTGGTCACCTTCTAACGTCCATCACCTCTTTTCGGAATGACTCAAACTGAGCCCTAATATATTCCTGAATCACGGAAATGTTTATTAGTTCTCAGTCTATAACGAAATCATTCCACTGTAGGTGAAGTTGAACTTATCTTATATGCTGGCTGAAGTCCATTGCGTTGTTATTTGTCTTCGGCATTCACTAAAGAAATTGATTCTACAGGATATTTTCATAAAGTAAATCCATCTTAGTTGATATGGAAACGATTTTATTTCCACTTAAACATTGCAC
Organism: Locusta migratoria; assembly: GCA_026315105.1. Classification (NCBI taxonomy): domain Eukaryota; kingdom Metazoa; phylum Arthropoda; class Insecta; order Orthoptera; family Acrididae; genus Locusta; species Locusta migratoria. The sequence continues at coordinate 92,503,569 of CM048752.1, read as the reverse complement.
AATCAAGAAATGCAGCAGCAAGCCAACAGAGTTGCTTACAGGTTTCTGGCCACTCGAATACTCTATAGCAGACTGAACAAACAATGGTTTCTCTCCAACATCTTTCTACATGACTGCGTAATAAGATTGATGACAAAGTTTTGTAATTCACAATTAAACAGTATTCTTTTACATTAAATATGCCAAAATACAGAAATTAAAACATTACATTTAAGCTTTGACTATTTATGTCAATGTATGTACTTGTTTTATGAAATTTGTATTTAAATGTGGTACACAAATTTAAAGTCATCCTTTTGACTAGTGTTTACTGTGCTCAAATTATTTACATTATGTGTGTTTTCGAAATGCACACATATTTGTTTTGCCAATAGTGTGTGGGCATAATATTATGGTAACATGGAATTTTAGTGAGTTTCAGTTTGCGGTCAAATTATTTATTAATACGGATTTGTATATGGTTGTCGTAGTTTTGTTAATTTCGAAGATTGTTTCTTAGTACCAAACGGATTATTAGTTTTAGTGCATGAAAAATTATCAGTATTTAATTTAGGATCTAGTGATATATAAAACATGGTCTGCCCTAATTTATTTAAACAAAAGGTATATATGAAATCATGTTGTGCAATAGTTTATAACATGTAGCATTGTTGTTTTTATACAAATTAGTATCTATATAGGTTCAGCAATATCCGAAACTAAGTGTAATGCATTTTTAGTGTTTGCAGCTATTATTTACGAAAGTATTAAAAACTAAAAATTACGTAAAAGGTTAGCCAAAATTATATTTAAATCAATGTACTATTTCTTAAAGGTATTTTACTAATAGTGTTAATAGAATTTCAAACAGAAGGCGAAAATGTAAAATATCACATGTCCGGTAATGAAGTTTTACTTAAGGTGTCAGATATTTTGTGTTTCTATGTTGGCAACTGATTTTTAGGAGTTCGCAACATAGCAGAAACGTTACAACCTCCTACCTGCACAAGCGTGCGTCCTTTATTCCTGTGTCGGCCTTCCTACTCGGCCACCGACACCTACGACGGAAACGAGACACAAAAGCGGCGACGAGGCTGGGACACAAAAAGATTGAACTGTGAACTCTCTAGTCTCTGGGTGTGGAACGTTCGCTGAGCGACCGGTTGTATATGATAGCTAGGTGTGGGGCTACTGCATCAGCATACTCTGAGAGGAAACTAATTGCTATACAGTTGGGACCGGGAGACTTGCTAAGTGATTTATGTTGTTTTGATACAGCAGGGGTATCAACTTCCAACTTAGGCATGGTGGAAGCTGTTCTTGGTAGGAATTCTGGCGTACTTGCTTCGTCTTGTTTTGTGACGGAATTTCGGAAAGCTGTGTTAAGAAAATCTGTTGTAGCAGAACTGTCATCAGTACCATCACCGTTACTATCGCATAGTGAAACTATTGATTCTGTTTTATCACTAGTGTATTTTGCATAGGACCTCAAATTCTTAGGATTCTCTACCACATTACGTGACGGGGTTTGGTTGTCGAATCTCTATCTATATAAAAGCGAAAGGACACTCACTCACTCACTCACTGACTAAACACTAAAGCTCGTAAACTACTACACCTATGAAGTTGAAATTTGGCAGGAGTGTAGTTTATACGTAGAAGACGTCAGCTAAGGAAGGATTTTGCGATAGGGCCGATAGTTCAGGAAATATGACGTCATAAACAATGAAAACTTCCCCGTCTTGCGGCACGTGATAGTGTGACTTTATCAGTCCACTGTTTGAGAAGGAGAGCACTTAGCGACTTGCAACAAACTTTAAACATAATTTCAAACCTTTAGGAAACTATTTCTCGCTGACAACCATATCAAAATGATGAAAGGAGAAAAGTTTCTCACTTACTACTTTTCCGCTGTTCACGAAGTAAAAGTACGGCTTTCGGTATAACGTTGCAATTTATAATTTCTACACTACATGTTGCATTAGCAGGATATTTTACGGACAGTATAAAGACATACAGCTAAATGTACTTTTGAAATTGTTTTATGACAAAGAACAGTGACAATAAACCAATGGACTTCTATAGAGCTACAAGGCAAGAAAGAATACCCATTATTTTCCGACATATCTGCCATTTAACTTTACGCGACTGCAGTTTGCAGTGAGACTTGAACTTTCTATTATGATTAATAAAGAACAGGGCAATCTATTCGATACGGTGGAGTGAGTCTGAAATCTCCACGCTTGTCACACGGACAGCTTTATGTCGCTTGCTCAGGAATGGGCTCACGACCGAAAATATTCGTATTATACCCTGAACAAGTCACAAGAAATATTGTTTATAGTCAATAAGGAAGGAAGATTAGGGTTTACCGCCACGTCGATAGCGTGGTCATTAGAAGCTGAGCTTACGCTCGGATAGTTTGGGTAAGGATGGGGAAGGAAATCGGCCGTGGCTTTTGAATGGAACCATCCCGGCACTTGCCTGGAGAGATTCAGAGAAAACACAGAAAACCTAAACCTGGATGTCTGGAGGCGGGTCTGAACCGACGTCCTCCCGAATGCGAGTCCAGTGTATTACGTAGCCACTGCTAAAGCCACCTCGCTCTGTGTCAAGTTGTGAATTAAATGAATGTATGAAGGTTACGTATGTTTTGTACTTCGATTTCTATCTTTGTATGTTTGGATACTCTACCTAATAATTTGTACATTATGCAAGCCTTATTTCTTATATATTCTCGGATCAATATAAGAAATTGTTGTTGTGGTCTTCAGTCCGGAGACTGGTTTGATGCAGCTCTCCACAGTATCCTATCCTGAGCAAGCCTCTTCATCTCCACATAAGAACGGCAACCTACATCTGTCTGAATCTGCTTACTGTATCCATCTCTTGTTCTCCCTCTGCGGTTTTTACCCTCCACACTTCCCTCCGACGCTAAATTCACAATTCCTTGATGTCTAAGAATGTGTCCTATCAAGCGATCCCTTCTTTTAGTCAAGGTATGCCATAAATTCCTTTTCTCCCCAATTCTGTTCAGTACCTCCTCATTAGTTACGCGATCCACCCATCTAATCTTCAGCATTCTTCTGTAGCACCACATTTCAAAAGCCTCTATCCTCTTCCTGTCCGCACTGTTTATCGTCCATGTTTCACTCCCATACAAGGCAACACATCACACGAATGCCTTCAGAAAGGACTTCTGTAGGCTTAAATCAATATTCCATGTTAACAAATTTCTGTTTTTCAAGACCGCTTTTCTACCCATTGCCTTTCTATATTTTATATCCTCTGTACTGCGATCATAATCTTTTATTTTACTGCCCAAGTAACAAAACTCATCTACCTCATTTATTGTTTCGTTACCTAATCTAATTCGTTCAGCATCACCTGATTTTCTTAGACTCCACTCCATTACCCTAGTTTTGCTCTTGTTAATGTTCATCTCATATGCACCTTTCAGCACACTATCCATTCCGTTCAACTGCTCTTCCAGGTCCTTTGCTGTCTCTGACAGAATTACTATGTCATTGGCAAAACGCAATGTTTTTAATTCTTCACCCTGAACTTTAATTCCTTCTCCTAATTTCTCCTTGCTTTCCTTTATAGCTTGCTCAATGCACAAATTGAATAACATTGGAGAGAGGCTACAACCTTGTCTTACTCCCTTCCGAAACACTGCATCCCTTTCATGCCCTTCAACTCTGACAACCGCTGTCTGGTTTTTGTACAAGTTGCAAATAACCTTCCGAGATATTTTACTCCTGCTTGCTTCAAAACTTGAAAAAATTATTACAAAAAAGAAAATAGACACAGAGAGAAGGGATAGGAGAAGTAGTAACTCAAGGCTTGAATAAATAAATTCCCAGGCAAAGCTGGGTTATGAGGTAGTTAGTTATAAGCTTCTCGCGCTGAAGTTCTAGCAAAATTTCGAGTTTCTGTAAAAGACTGCCGCTCTGTTAACAGCCGTCGCGGAGTAAAGCCCCGTTTACACGATGATCGCGCTAGTAATGAACAGATCGCGTTGCTCGCCATCTAGCGACGTACACGCGGAACTGCTATCGTTTCGTGATCCCAGACGGCGTTTCGTACTAGCTAGTACGCCTTAGGACAGGTTCTAAATTTGCTAGGAGCAAAGTGGGTGCGCATGCGCAGAAGTGAACTCGTAGTGCGGTTTTCATGTTTATGTGTGGAAATAGCCGGGTCCTCACAGAAATTGATTGCTTTGTTGGAGTGATACGTCTAGCATCAGTGGAGTGGAACAGGACAGGAATTGCGCTTTTGATTAAGGCATGCAGGGTCGCTGCAGAAAATCCCCTCTATTGTAAGAAGGTACCATGACTTATTTATTAATGACGAAAATTACAGAAAAGTGTAGATTTAATTAAGTGTTGAATACGTCTTGTTGATTAACTTAATATTTTTGAAATTCTATAATTTTTAGCATGTCAGAAAGTCAGTTGCACATAATTTCGAAAGTGTGATGCTAAAATCAAAGCAAAATTTAGTTGACTGAAGTCCCACTATAGATCGGAAATTGAAACTGCTGTGCAGACGTCAACAGCAATATTTGTAAGAGTCGGTACAGAAATTCTTTGCGCGAATGCTAGGCTTTCTAAAGATTCTCCTATCGCCAAAAAATGTAATTCAAGTGTAAAAAAGCATTTCTTATCTTCAGCTTGGCGAAATTCTCTCTCTCTCGACCTAGCTAATCAATCTTTCTCATCGCTGTTTTTATGTCCTTGGACGAACGAAAACAACTTGGTAAAACACTCAGCACTTAATATTCGTAAAATAATAATAATAATAACCATAAAATCTGAATTCATTGATGTTATCTTGTATAAGTTACTTCAATATCTGCATGCAGTACACATCTCAAGCTTCGTCTCTTCCTCCAAGGACACATCCAACTTCTATTTCTTCTTCACATGGAGTGTTCTAGCAATCATTGCCACAGCTGCTGCAACCACCGGCAGTGTAAGCTTCTTAAGTTGTATATTATCAGCTAACAGCTTAAACCCGCGGCTCCGCTCGCGTGTTGGTTGATTATGCTAGATAAGCTATCTTTCAGCAGTGTGCTTTGAGACTGGTTTGGAAGGATGAAATGAAATACAATACCTTCTTTAGAAACAAACATTTTATATCAACATTCAAGTAAAAAAAAAATTTTTTTTTTCGTTTGCAAAGAGCTGAAGACATTGTAGCACGCATAGACAAAAGATATGGTCTGTGGCATCACGTTTCTCTTGCTTTAGAGTCGCAAACGTCATCGCTGGCCTTCAGTTCGAATTTTTTTTATAATTTGACGACTTTCAACCACCATATCTTCCACCCCCTTATAGCTGTCGGCATGGAACTGCTGTGATGTACAACGGGAGAGTTCGGACAACAATTACAGACAGACCATCCGTTTGCGTTCTGTAGTTTTCGCTGGAGAGCGAAATATTAAGACACAGACACACAGAATTTTATATACACCGATAACTTTCCATCCTAATATACTCCACCCTCTTATCATTATCAACCCTCAAACAACAATGCAACCAATAAAACCATTTTCAAAGAGTAAACATAATTTTCAAAGAGTAATTATTGTTCCGCATTTTGCGTTATATTCTTGAAATTACTAAATATCTATCAGATGCTATAAAACCGTCCCTTAAAGCTCCCTCAGGTATAAATTTTTAACTTTACAAACATTCAAGTGTCTGCGTCTTGTCTTTCGGACGTGATAAGCTTATGCCGAACAGACAAACACTTTAATATATATATATATATATATATATATATATATATATATATAGCTATCCGATCGCCATAAAACCGTGCCTAAAACCTTCCCCGGGTAGACATTGGTAACTGTACAAATTTTTCTGCGTCTTGTCTTTCGGACGTGATAAGCTTATGCCGAACAGACAAACACTTTAATATATATATAGATAAATCGCTATCCGATCGCCATAAAACCGTGCCTAAAACCTGCCCCGGGTAGACATTGGTAACTGTACAAATTTTTCTGCGTCTTGTCTTTCGGACGTGATAAGCTTATGCTGAACAGACAAACACTTTAATATATATATATATATATAGATAAATAGCTATCCGATCGCCATAAAACCGTGCCTAAAACCTTCCCCGGGTAGACATTGGTAACTGTACAAATTTTTCTGCGTCTTGTCTTTCGGACGTGATAAGCTTATGCCGAACAGACAAACACTTTAATATATATATAGATAAATAGCTATCCGATCGCCATAAAACCGTGCCTAAAACCTTCCCCGGGTAGACATTGGTAACTGTACAAATTTTTCTGCGTCTTGTCTTTCGGACGTGATAAGCTTATGCCGAACAGACAAACACTTTAATATATATATATATATAGATAAATAGCTATCCGATCGCCATAAAACCGTGCCTAAAACCTTCCCCGGGTAGACATTGGTAACTGTACAAATTTTTCTGCGTCTTGTCTTTCGGACGTGATAAGCTTATGCCGAACAGACAAACACTTTAATATATATATAGATAAATAGCTATCCGATCGCCATAAAACCGTGCCTAAAACCTTCCCCGGGTAGACATTGGTAACTGTACAAATTTTTAGCTGTTTATGTCTCATGGTTCAGACGTGATAAACGTACACCGAACAGACATTCACATTTACAGATATAGATGACATGCACCCAAACGTGAACAGTCCGCGTACACAAACAGTAATAAGCCCGTATTTTCGCACAGGCGCTGCTGCCAGTGGTAATCAGACGTGTAGACGGATGTTTATCGTGTTAACGCAACCGAGCCTGTATGATCGCACGACGTTAGTACCCAGTTAGTAGGCTTGGAGCGCTGCAGCTAGGCTTACCAGACGTCCTCTTTTACCCGGACATGTCCTCTTTTATGGACCCTAAAAATAGTCAGGCCGGGTTTTTAACAAAATGTGTTGTGTTGTGCAACTGCTTGAACTTGAAAGTGCGTAAACACAACTCTCTGAACTGTCACAATCACTAAGTCTACAGAATTTAACCTTTCTTGAAACAATGTGACATAAAAAAAAATTCTCATTTCTTTGCCGCCGCTGTTCTGAGGTCAAGCTACTTCGGAACAATTGAAATAAATGGTGTGCCAATTGTCGCGGAGTACGAGGTTCGAGGCGGCCAATTACAAACATACGTCTGCAACAATGCAAGACAATGCAAAACACGTATGTATAATATGAAACTCTCCTCCCCTTTCTCTGGTCGGAGTGTTGTGTGACACCCAAAAATAAGACGTCCCGTCTGTCGTGCTGGGACTCGGCAGTTCCGTGTGTTGTCCGTCAACCACACTTAGGATTTTAACATCAAAAGCTAGTGCGGTGTTCGTTATTCATAAGTTAAAACCTTGTTCAAAACTTCGTACAAATAAGGTCATATGCCACAGTCACCATTGCCGTTTCACCATTCGCCTGTTTAGGGCCAAAGAGACGCAACTACGTACACAGTGTATTGCAAAAATCGATTTATAGCTTTTGTCCTAAAAACTGACTAGTTTTTAGTAATTAATCGCGAGACTTTGTACGGTAAATAAAAAGTTTATTCTATTTATTGCTTTTTTCACCTAGGCCTTACATATTCCATTCACTCACTAGAATCTAGATGCTAATCATGTATAGAGACACGTCGGTCTGATCCGAAATGGGAGCATAGCTATATCAAGGAAGTCTCACATAATTTTTACAGTTACTTTATTCATGACGATTTTACAGTCAACAGTACTATGGTTTCCGTAAATGATGAATCGTAAAAGAATTTCAGGTGAAAACGGGCGTGATCGGCAAGGTATCTTAAAAGTTGGGAAAAAATGTTCAGCACTTAAGACGATAATTACAAGTGGTGATGAAATATTCTACCCCCACGAACCACAGACATTGCCAAGGTGGGGTGGCTTGCGTGGCTCAACGATACAGATAGCCGTACCGTAGGTGCAACCACAGCGGAGGGGTATCTGTGGAGAGGCCAGACAAACGTGTGGTTCCTGAAGAGGGGCAGCAGCCTTTTCAGTAGTTACAGGGGCAACAGTCTGGATGATTGACTGAGCTGGCCCTGTAACATCAGCTAATGTGGCTTTGCCACACAGCTACTGCGAACGGCTGAAAGCAAGGGGAAACTACAGCCGTTACTTTTCCCGAGGACATGCAGCTCTACTGTATGAACATATGATGATGGCATCCTCTCGGGTAAAATATTCCGGAGGTAAAATAGTCCCCCATTCGGATCTCCGGGCGGGAACTACTCAGGAGGATGTGATCATCAGGAAAGACAGTACTGGCATTCTACGGGTCGGAGCGTGGAATGTTACACCCCTTAATAGAGTAGGAAAATTAGAAAATTCAAAAAGGTAAATGGACAGGTTGAAGTTAGATATAGTGGGGATTAGTGAAGTTCGGTGGCAGGATGAACAGGATTTCTGGTCAGGTGAGTACAGGATTATAAATACAAAATCAGTTGGGGGTATCACAGGAGTAGGACTGATAATGAATAAGAAAATAGGAATGCGGGTAAACTACTATGAGCAGCACAGTGATCGCATTATCATTGTCAAGATAGATACGAAGCCAACACCGACAACAGTAGTACAGGTTTATATACCAACTAGCTCTGCCGATGATGAGATCGAAGAAATATATGAGGAGCTAAAGGAAATTATTCAGACAGTCAAGGGAAAGGAAAACTTAATTGTGATGGGAGACTGGAATTCGGTAGTAGGAAAAGGAAGAGAAGGAAAAATAGTAGGTGAACATGGACTGGGCAGGAGGAATGAAAGAGGAAGTCGCCTGGTAGAATTTTGCACGGAACATGATTTAATCGTAACAAACACCTGGTTTAAGAATCACAAAAGAAGGTTGTATACATGGAAGAGACCAGGAGACACCGGAAGGTATCAGATAGATTTTATAATGATAAGACATAGATTCCGTAACCAGGTTATAAACTGCAAGACGTACGCAGGGGCAGATATAGACTCTGACCATAACTTGTTAGTCATGAACTGTGGGCTGAAGCTGAAAAAACTGCAGAAATGTAGGAAAATAAGGAGATAGGACTTAGATAAATTGAAGGAAAGTGAAGTTCTGGAGAAATAAAAGAGTAGAAGAGGAATGGGTAGCATTGAGAGATAAAACAGTGAAGGCAGCAGAGGACAAAATAGGTAGGAAGGCAAGACCTACAAACAATCCTTGGATATCACAGGAAATACTAAATTTAATTGATGAAAGGAGAAAATATGAAAATGCAGTAAATGAAACAGGCAAAATGGAGTACAGCCGATTAAAAAAGTGAGATTGACAGGAAATGCAAAATGGCTAAGCAGGAGTGGCTAGAAGGCAAATGCAAATATGTAGAAGAATGTATAAGAAGGGGAAAAGTAGATACCGCCTACAGGAAAATAAAAGAGACATTTGGGGACACGAAAAGCAACTCTACGAATATCAAGAACTCAGATGGGAAGCCGGGTCTCAGCAAAGAAGGGAAAGCTGAAAGGTGGAAAGAGTACATAGAGCAACTCTACAAAGGAAATGAACTTAAAGACGATGTTGTAGGAAGGGAAGAGGAAGTAGATCAAGATGAAATAGGAGATACTATACTGAGAGATGAATTTGACAGAGCCCTGAAAGACCTAGGTCGGAAGAAGGCCCCAGGAGTAGATGACATACCCTCAGAGCTACTAAAGTCTCTGGGAGAGCCAGTCATGACAAGACTATTTGAACTGGTGTGTAGGATGTATGAGACAGGCGAAATACCCTCAGACTTTAAGAAAAATGTAATAATCCCCATTCCAAAGAAATCAGGCGCAGACAGGTGTGAAAATTACAGAACCATCAGTTTGATAAGTCATGGTTGCAAAATTTTAACACGAATTATCTACAGGAGAATGGAAAAGCTGGTAGAAGCTGACCTGGGGGAAGATCAGTTTGGATTCAGGAGGAACGTAGGAACCCGGGAGGCAATACTCACTTTACGTCTTATCTTAGAAGATAGATTAAGGAAAGGCAAACCTACATTTTTAGCTTTTGTAGATTTGGAGAAAGCATTTGACAATGTTGACTGGAATACACTCTTTCAAATTCTGAAGTCAGCAGGGGTAAAATATAGGGAAAGGAGAGTTATTTACAACTTGTACAAAAGCCAGACGGCAGTTATTAGACTCGAAGGGCATGAAAGGGAAGCATCAGTTGGGAAGGGAGTAAGACAGGGTTGTAGCCTTTCTCCGATGTTATTCAATTTGTACATCGAGCAGGCGGTGAAGGAAAGCAAGGAAAAATTTGGAATAGGGATTAAAGTACAGGGGGAAGAAATAAAAACATTGAGTTTTGCTTATGACATTGTAATTCTGTCAGAGACAGCAAAGGACCTGGAAGAGCAGTTGAATGGAATGGACAGTGTGTTGAAGAGAGCATATAAAATGAACATTAACAAGAGCAAAACAAAAATAATGGAATGCGGTCTTAGAAAATCGGGCGATGCTGAAGGAATTAGATTAGGTAACGAAACAATGAAGGTGGTAGATGAGTTCTGTTACTTGGGTAGTAAAATAACATGTGATGGTCGCAGTACAGAGGATATAAAATGCAGAATGGCAATGGGAAGAAAAGCATTTTTGAAAAAGAGAAATTTGTTAACATCGAATATTAATTTAAGTGTAAGGAAGTCTTTTCTGAAGGCATTTGTGTGGAGTGTTGCCTTGTACGGGAGAGAAACATGGACGATAAGCAGTGCGGACAGGAAGAGAATAGAGGCTTTTGAAATGTGGTGTTACAGAAGAATGCTGAAGATTAGGTGGGTAGATCGCATAACTAATGAAGAGGTACTGAACAGAATTGGTGAGAAAAGGAATTTTTGACACACCCTGACCAAAAGGAGGGATCGCTTGGTAGGACACATTCTTAGACATCGGGGAATCGTAAATTTAGCATTGGAGGGAAGTGTGTGGGGGGAAAAATCGCAGAGGGAGACCAAGAGACGCGTATAGTAAGCAGATTCAAGTGGATGTGGGTTGTCGTTCTTATGAGGAGATGAAAAGGCTTGCTCAGGATAGAGTAGGGTGGAGAGCTGCATCAAACCAGTCTCCGGACTGAAGATCATAACAACAACGATGAAATATTAGGGCTTCACTGCTATGTACTCATGTAATTCGTTCTACAGGTGTCAGCATTTCATGCTTCTCAATTTGTAAGAAGATGAAAAAATTTCTTATGATGCGTAAGATGTATTACAAAAAATACTGTGATAATACAGTACACACATCACTATTACTTGAATTGTTAATGCCAGAGAGAGAGAGAGAGAGAGAGAGAGAGAGAGAGAGAGAGAGAGAGAGAGAGAGAGCGAGAGATCTTTTATGAACTAGAAATGTCCTCTTTTCTGAAGACGGACATCTGGTAACCCTAGCTGCAGAAGACACTTATCTTTCTTGTGAACTTTGGATCGTCGTGTAAACTAGGCATAACAGAAGGCAGCGCACAGCTCGTGCTCACGTAGGCACGGACTGCTTGCGATTTGCAGAACCGTCCTCTGTGCAGTGGTGTTAGGGTGTGGCGGCCTTCATGGGCAGGTTTTACTGCCGCGGTCGCGACACGCTTCCAGCGCCCTCTATTTCCGGTCTCTTACGCTCCCCGCCATGCGCTGCGTTTTATGTTCCGTCCGAGGGTCGACATACCGCGAGAAACTCGCATTTCTGCCCGTCCAACACGCAACAGCACTAGCAGTTTACGTTGCTACGTCGTCATCACGTAAGACTGATTATGCCTTTCAGCCTTAATGATATTCGGCATGAGAGGCGCCGATTTAAAAATTTTGCTGTGGCCGGGGTTCGAACCCGGGGTCTACATCCCGAATTGTGCATCTGCACCTTTTGTTCGCATTTCACCAGACATGACAACGAAACCAGTGAAACAAAACATCGGCACAACAATAGTAACGAAATATACGAATGCTTCTTATACAGACCAGCCAAACACTACATCTACATACATATTTCGCAATCCACCGTAAGGTGCGTGGCGGAGGGTACACCGTACCACTACTAGGCATTTCCGTTCGTAATCCACTCCCAAATAGAACGAGAAATGCCTATATGCTTCCGTACGAGCCCTAATTTCTCTTATCTTGTCTTTGTAATCACCACGCAAAATGTAAGTAGGCGGCAGCAAGATCGTACTACACTCAGCTTCAAATTCTGCCCTTTAAATTTCCTCAACAGAAATTCACGAAAAGAACGTCGTCTTTCCTCCAGCGATCCCCAATTGAGTTGCCGGAGCATTTCCGTGACACTCGCGCATTGGTCGAACCTACCGGTAACAAATCTAGCTGCTCGCCTCTGAACCGCCTCTATGTCTTCCTTTAAACTGATCTGCTGCGGGTCCCAAATACTTGAGCAATACTCAAGACGTGGTCGCACGAGCATTTTATACGCGGTCTCCTTTACACGTGAAGTACATCTTCCCAAAATTCTCCCAATAAACCGAAGTCGGCTGTCCGCCTTACTCACAACTGTCCTTACATGCTCGTTCCATTTCATATCGCTCTGCAATGTTACGCGTAGATATTTGAACGACGCGACCGCATCAAGAAGCTCACTACTAATGCTGTATTCGAACATTATGGGATTGTTTTTCCTACTCATGCGCATCACCTTACATTTTTCTACATTGACAGCTAGTTGCCATCCTTTGCACCAACTAGAAATTTTGTCTAGGTCATCCTGTATGCTATTACAGTCAGTTACAGACGACACCCTCCCATACACCACAGCATCATCAGCAAACAGCCGCAAATTACAACTAACTCTGGCCATCAGATCATTTATATAGGTAGAAAATAATAGCGGTCCTATCACACTCCCCTGGGGCACGCCTGACGATACACTCGTCTCTGATGAACACTCGCCGTCGAGAACAACGTACTGCGTTCTATTACTTAGGAAGTCTTCCAGCCAGTCACAAATCTGTGAACCTATTCCGTAAGCTCGTATCTTCGTTAGCAGTCTGCAGTGTGGCACCGCGTCGAACGCCTTTTTTAAGTCGAGAAAAACACAATCCGTCTGTTGCCCTTCATCCATGGCTCGCAAGATGTCATATGAGAAAAGGGCAAGCTGAGTTTCACATGAACGATGTTTCCTAAACCCGTGCTGATTCATAGAAAGAAGCTTTTCCGTCTCAAGGAAATTTACTATATTCAAACTGAGAATATGCTCCAAAATTCTACATGAAACTGATGTCAACGATATTGGCCTGTAATTGTGTGGGTCAGTTCTCTTTCCTTTCTTATAAACGGGAGTCACCTGCGCTTTTTTCCAATCACTAGGAACTTTGCGCTGAATTAAAGAATCGCTGTAAATGCAAGCTAAGTAGGGGGCCAATGCCGCAGAATAGTCTTTGTAAAACCGAAGTGGTATTCCATCCGGACCACTCAAAGTGTAGCGAGCGTCTGTTGCGACGCCTTGCCAGCAGGGGGCAGTGACGGCGTGATGCTGATCACTCGGAACGCAAGAAGGCGGTTGCTCCAATATGTGAAGTCTACGACGAGTTGTGTCTCTGGAATGAAGGCAACAACAAGAACAGCAGGCTTAGCATCAGATGAGTGAAGAATGTTAGCACTCAATAGGCCATTCATTCAGTAAATGGCATGACACCATTAATAAATTTAGACTTTGTACAGAAATCTGTAGCTAAGGTACAATATTCAAAATTTTTAGGTGTTTGCATTGATGAGGGATTGAGTTGGAAGAAACGTATTGAAGACCTCTTGAAACGTTTGAGTTCAGCTACGTATGCCATCAGGGTGATTGCAAAATTTGGTGATATACATCTCAGTAAATTAGCTTACTATGCCTATTTTCATTCACTGATGGTATCACATTCTGTGGAAATTCAACATCGAGTAAAAAACGTATTCATTGCACAAATTCGTGTAATCAGAATAATTGCTGTAGCCCACCCAAGAGCACCCTGCAGATATTTATTTAGGGATCTAGGGACCCCTACTGTAGCTTCACAATACGCAGGGTGTTACAAAAAGGTACGGCCAAACTTTCAGGAAACATTCCTCACACACAAAGAAAGAAAATATGTTATGTGGACATATGTCCGGAAACGCTTAATTTCCATGTTACAGCTCATTGTATTACTTCTCTTCAAATCGCATTAATCATGGAATGGAAACACACAGCAACAGAACGTACCAGCGTGACTTCAAACACTTTGTTACAGGAAATGTTCAAAATGTCCTCCGTTAGCGAGGATACATGCATCCACCCTCCGTCGCACGGAATCCCTGATGCGCTGATGCAGCCCTGGAGAAAGGCGTATTGTATCACAGCCGTCCACAATGCGAGCACGAAGAGTCTCTACATTTGGTACCGGGGTTGCGTAGACGAGAGCTTTCAAATGCCGCCATAAATGAAAGTCAAAAGGGTTGAGGTCAGGAGAGCGTGGAGGCCATGGAATTGGTCCGCCTCTACCAATCCATCGGTCACCGAATCTGTTGTTGAGAAGCGTACGAACACGTCGACTGAAATGTGCAGGAGCTCCATCGTGCATGAACCACATGTTGTGTCGTACTTGTAAAGGCACGTGTTCTAGCAGCACAGGTAGAGTATCCCGTATGAAATCATGATAACGTGCTCCAGTGAGCGTAGGTGGAAGAACATGAGGCCCAATCAAGACATCACCAACAATTCCTGCCCAAACGTTCACAGAAAATCTGTGTTTATGATGTGATTGCACAATTGCCTGCGGATTCTCGTCAGCCAACACATGTTGATTGTGAAAATTTTCAATTTGATCACGTTGTATGCACGAATTATTTCAATTTACATTTGAAGTGAAGTAATAAAATGAGCTCTTAACATGGAAATTAAGCGTTCCGGACACATGTCCACATAACATATTCTCTTTCTTTGTGTGTGAGGAATGTTTCCTGAACGTTTGGCCGTACCTTTTTGTAAGTATATATAATATTCACTCATGAAATCTGTTGTTGACAATCCGATCCAATTCAAAAGTAATAGCAGTGTGCATAGCTACAACACTGGGAGAAAGGGTGATATTCACTATTCAAGGTTAAAGGGGTGAATTATGCTGCCACAAAAGTCTTCGGTCACTTACCAAGTAGCATCAAAAGTCTGACAGATAGCCAACTGGTATTTTTAAAGAGAAATTAAAGGAATTTCTGAATGGCCACTCCTTCTGCAATGTAGGCGAATTTTTAGATACAACTTAAATAATAAATAAATACATGTAAATAAAAATTATTTAACATATTTATTGTCATTTATAAACAACATTTACTAAATCATACGTTCCACATCGTTACGAAATGTCGTATATATGATCTATGGAAAAAGTATTACCCTAATCTATTCCATGATGTACGAATTTTATAAGCGGTCCTTGGCTGCAGCCTTACCGCTGAGATTTACAACACACACACACACACACGCCCCAGGGAGGACTCGAACGTCAGACAGCCAGACACTGCGCGCTCTGCAGCCACGCGCCTTAGACCGCTCGGCCAGTCCACCCCCACTGTAAATTCGTTTATGGCTGGTCTGTCCTCACTGCCCGCCCTATAGGAGTTTGGTCAGATTAAAGGACTTTTTTTTTCTTTTACTGCATTTTAATGCCCCGTGGGAGGTTAAAGGACATTAAATGGTAGCTACATAACAGTAAAAACAGGCTACTGCAGAAAGAGTAAAAGAAAATGTCTATAAAGTAATGTTGATGTAACGTATTGTGGTTATGGTATATCGCCCCATATTTGCGACTGGATAGGGGATTTCCTGTCAGAGAGGACACAGTTCGTAGTAATCGATGGTAAGACATCGACTAAAACAGAGGTGATATCGGGCGTTCCAGGATCTGCCAGGATATGCCAGAAACTCCTTTTCTCCCCAATTCTGTTGAGCACCCCCTCATTAGTTACGTGATCTAGCCATCTAATCTTCATCATTCGCCTGTAGTACCACATTTCGAAAACTTCTATCATCTTTTCGTCTGAACTCCTTATTGTCCACGTTTCACTGCCATACAATGCTACACTCCAGACAAATGCTTTCAGAAAGGACTTCCTAACATTTAAACTAATATTGGATGTCAATAAATTTCGGTTCTTCTTCCCATAGCCATCCTGTATTTTATAAGTCCTTTACTTCGGCCATCAGAAGTTATCTTGTTACCCAAAAAATAAAACTCATATATTAATTTTATCGTCTCATTTCCTAATCTAATTCCTTCAACATCACCTGAATATACGACGCTACATTCCATTACCGTCTATCTACTCTTGTTAATGTTCATCTTCCTTTCAATACACCGTCCATTCCGTTTACTTTCTCTTCCAGGTGTTTTTCTGTCTCTGATAGTATTACTATGTCGTCAGGAAAGCGCGAGGTTTTTATTCCTTTTTACTGGACGTTAATACCCTCTCCAAATTTCTCCTTCCATTCCTTCACTGCCTAATCAGTGTACAGATTGAACAACAGTGGGCAAAGGCTACAACCCTGTCTTACTCCCTTCCCAACCTCTGCGTCCCTTTCTTGCTCTTCGTCTCTAATAACCGCTGTCTGGTTTTTGTAGGTTGAATATAACTCTTCGCTCCCTATATTTTACCGCTGCTACCTTCAGAGTGTATTCCAGTCGACATTGTCAAAAGCTTTCTCCAGATCCGAAAATGCTTAAGACGTAGGTTTCCCTTTCCTTAATCTATCTTCTAAGATAAGTCGTAATGTGAGTCTTACCTCGCGAGTTTCTACGTTTCTCCTAAATCCAAAAGGGTCTGAAACGTATGTCCAGTTCTAATTATTCCTTGACATTTTCGTATAAGATCATAGATAGAGTTTTGTACGCGCAATGTAGAAGAAAGATTGCTCTGTAGTTGTCTCGACTACTGTGCCCCACTAATATTTTAATGCGTAAGCTTATACAGGGTGAAAAGTATTTAAACCGACAAACTCTGGGAGGTTGTTGGGGACACCAAAACAAGTATTTTTCCGTAATGTCATTTTTTCCTATGAGGAGCACTTAAACCGGCCGTGTTAGGCTCTGCAGTTGTTAGAGGGCGTGTTACGGTCTGCAGTTATAGGCAATTGATGCCCACCAGTGTAATAGAGCATTCTATCTGTTTACTAATGGAGCAATACGTGTGTAGACAGTACACTGATATGGTTGGTGCGTACTACGTGGCGTACTACAACGGATGACCTGCACAGCGGATTTATCAACAACTACAACATCCTAATCGCCGTATCCTGCACCGTACGACGTTTGCCGCGTGAGACCGGGTCATTTAGCAGGTCACCTGCGCAGGGACGCCGTCGCACAGTGAGAACACTGCAGTCTGAGGAAGCTGTCTCGCAGCACGTAGAGCGGGATCCTTCAGCCAGTACTCTTGCAGTTGCACGTAGCGTCGGCACGAATCAGACGAATGCAACATCTACATCTACATCTACATACATACTCCGCAATTCACCGTAAGGTGCGTGGCGGAGGGTACACTGTACCACTACTAGGCATTTCCTTTCCCATTCCACTCCCAAATTGAACGAGGAAAAAAAGATTGCCTATATGCCTCCGTACGAGCCCTAATTTCTCTTATCTTGTCTTTGTGATCTTTACGCGAAATGTAAGTAGGCGGCAGCAAGATCGTACTACACTCAGCTTCAAATTCCGGCTGTCCAAATTTACTAAACAGAAATTCACGAAAAGAACGTCGTCTTTCTTCCAGCGATCCCCAATTGAGTTGCCGGAGCATTTCCGTGACACTCGCGCATTGGTCGAACCTACCGGTAACAAATCTAGCTGCTCGCCTCTGAACCGCCTCTATGTCTTCTTTCAAACCGATCTGCTGCGGGTCCCAAATACTTGAGCAATACTCAAGACGTGGTCGTACAAGCGTTTTATACGCGGTCTCCTTTACAGGTGAAGTACATCTTCCCAAAATTCTCCCAATAAACCGAAGTCTGCTGTCCGCCTTACTCACAACTGTCCTTACATGCTCGTTCCATTTCATATCGCTCTGCAATGTTACGCCTAGATATTTGAACGCCGCGACCGCATCAAGAAGCTCACTACTGATGCTGTATTCGAACATTATAGGATTGTTTTTTCTACTCATGCGCATCACCTTACATTTTTCTTCATTGAGAGCTAGCTGCCATTCTTCGCACCAACTAGAAATTTTGTCCAAGTCAACCTGTATGCTATTACAGTCAGTTACAGACGACACCCTCCCATACACCACAGCATCATCAGCAAACAGCCGCAAATTACAACTTACTCTGTCCATCAGATCATTTATATAGATAGAAAATAATAGCGGTCCTATCACACTCCCCTGGGGCACGCCTGACGATACACTCGTCTCTGATGAACACTCGCCGTCGAGAACAACGTACTGCGTTCTATTACTTAGGAAGTCTTCCAGCCAGTCACAAATCTGTGAACCTATTCCATAAGCTCGTATCTTCGTTAGAAGTCTGCAGTGTGGCACCGTGTCGAACGCCTTTTTGAAGTCGAGGAAAACACAATCCGCCTGTTGCCCTTCGTCCATGACTCGCAAGATGTCATGTGAGAAAAGGGCAAGCTGAGTTTCACATGAACGACGTTTCCTAAACCCGTGCTGATTCATGGAAAGAAGCTTTTCCGTTTCAAGGAAATTTACTATGTTCGAACTGAGAATATGCTCCAAAATTCTACATGAAACCGATGTCAACGATATTGGCCTGTAATTGTATGGGTCAGTTCTCTTTCCTTTCTTATACACGGGAGTCACCTGCGCTTTTTTCCAATCACTAGGAACTTTGCGCTGAATTAAAGACTCGCTATAAATGCAAGCTAAGTAGGGGGCCAATGCCGCAGAATAGTCTTTGTAAAACCGAACTGGTATTCCATCCGGACCAGCAGACTTTTTCGTATTTAGCTCTCTCAGCTGCTTCTCTACACCGGAAATACCTATTGTTATGTCAACAGTCCTTTGAGAGCAACTGTTACGTCCACAACCTGGAACCAGTTGGTTATCCATCCGGAGCACAGTTTTCGCAGTGGTGGCTGGAACAGTGTGAAATGCATCCCACATTTCCATCCTCTCTGTTGTTTACCAATGAAGCAATGTTCAGGCGTGATGGAGTCTTCAACGTTGAGTTGCTCAGTGACCGGCGGCCAGTGCACACGTGACCAGCAGCAGCTCTAGATTTTACGGTAACCGGCTTCTTAATAGAAGCGACTTATTTTCATTTCGTGTGTGCTTTCTTTTGCAGCTCTTTATACTTTAGTGTGCTCGCGTGTTTATTTATTAAGAATCGCGTTTAGTTGTCAGTTCAGTTGTTGATTTTTTGATTTATCAGCTCGCGTATATATTTTTCAGATTCGCCGTAAACAAACAGTTCAGCGTTAGGTTTATATTTTTCAAAGCTCACTGTTTATCAAACTTCTGTGTCCTCAGACGTACGTACTTGAAAGAAACATAGGTTTTTAGAATGGCTAGGAACTGTGACTGCTGCGAACGGATGGAGGCAGAGTTGGTGACTCTTCGCTCGCAGCTTCAGGCGGCGTTGGCTTCGCTGGCAACGCTTGAGACTGCGGTGGGTGGGCGCCGCTGTTGTGGGCCGCTCGCGGGGGTGCAGCAGACGCCCTGTGCGACTGTCGTGCCCTCCGATCGGCCTGCGGCTGTGGCCAGCCCGCTCACTGCCCGCGATGAGGTAGCCCCCCAATCCGTGGTGGACTGGGAGGTCTCCTCAGCGTAAGACTTCCCGAGGGACCAAAGTGGAGGCCTCCCCAGCTAGTCTTGCCAACAGATTCGAGGCACTGTCTGTGTCAGAGGATGTTCCTGACGCAGATGGTGCCGCTTGTCCTGTACTCGCCCCTCTGCCTTCAAGATCCGGGCACTCACAGAGGGTGGGTTTGCTAGTAGTTGGGAGCTCCAACGTTAGGCGGGTAATGGAGCCCCTTAGGAAAATGGCTACTAGGGAGGGGAAGAATTCCAATGTGCACTCCGTGTGCATACCGGGGGGAGTCATTCCAGATGTGGAACGGCTCCTTTCGGATGCCATGAATAGCATAGGGTGCAGCCAGCTGCAGGTGGTGGCTCACGTCAGCACCAATGATGTGTGTCGCTTCGGATCGGAAGAGATCCTCTCAGGTTTCGTACGGCTAACTGAAGTGGTAAAGACTGCCAGTCTTGCTTGCAAGATGAAAGCAAAGCTCACCATCTGCAGCATAGTTGACAGGACCGACTGTGGACCTCTGGTACAGAGCCGAGTGGAGGTTCCGGATCAGAGGCTCAGACGGTCCTGCGACCGTGTGGGCCTCAGATTCCTCGACTTACGTAAAAGGATGGTGGGTTTTCGGGTTCCGCTAAATAGGTCAGGAGTCCACTATACTCAGGAAGCGGCTACACGGGTAGCGGGGGCTGTGTGGCGTGGACTGAGCGGTTTTTTAGGTTAGAGGGCCTCGGAAATACACAAAATGGGTTTCAGTCTCAAAGGGGGCAGGTCAGACACAGGAAGAAAGCAGACCTAGAAACCATTGGTGTAACAGTTTTAAATTATCGTAACTGTGTTGGGAAAATTCCAGAGCTCCAAGCGCTGATAGAAAGTACTGAGGCACAAATCGTTATAGGTTCTGAAAGCTGGCTGACGCCTGAGATAAGTTCGGCCGAAATTTTTTCAAAGGGCCAAATGGTCTTCAGGAAGGATAGAATAAATAAAAAAAGGGGGTGGCGTGTTTATTGCTGTTACAAACGGTTTATCCTGCAGCGAAATTGAGACAGATGAGTTGGTCTGGGTAGACGTTATACCTGACAACCGGAATAAATTAATAATTGGATCTTTTTATCGGCCCCCTGACTCAGACGATGCGGTTCGCCGAAATGTTCAAAGAAAGCTTGAATCACATTTGAAACAGGTATCCGAAGCATACTGTTATAATCGGTGGCGACTTTAATTTACCCTCGATATGTTGGCATAATTACGTATTCAAAACCGGCGGCAAATATAAAACATCGTCCGAACTAGTTCTGAATGTCAATTAAATACAATGAAAGAATCCCTGAGACGGATTTACGTCTCAAATATGTCAAAGACATTATTGATAGAGCTGAAGCATTGAATTAAAATTTGTGGTGCGGTCGGGAATCGAACCCGGACCTCCATGCTTACTAGGCAGACGTCTTAACCGTTAGACTACCACACCACTAACGATTAAGGCGCCTCGGAATAGTCTATGTACGATTTCCCTCCACAACACAAACTTTAATTCAGCTTCTTTGTTCCAAAGATAATTGCCACTACTGCCAAGGCTCTCCATGCAGCGGAATAGCACCTCAGCAATGGACATGGTGGAACAATCCTGTTATGGTGATATAAATATCAATTAAATACAATGAAAGAATCCCTGAGACGGATTTACGTCTCAAATATGTGTGGTAGTCTAACGGTTAAGACGTCTGCCTAGTAAGCATGGAGGTCCGGGTTCGATTCCCGGCCGCACCACAAATTTTAATTCAATGCTTCAGCTCTATCAATAGTTCTGAATGCTTTTTCTGAAAACTACTTCGAACAGTTAGTTCATGAACCCACTGGAATAGTAAGTGGTTGCGGAAATACTCTTGATCTCCTAGCAACAAATAATCCGGAGATAGTAAAGAGCATCAAAACAAGTACAGGGATTAGCGAACATCGAGTTGTAGTAGCGAGACTAAATGTCGAAATTCCCAAATGCACATAAAATAAACGAAAAATATATCTATTCAATAAAGGAGATAAAAATTCGCTTCACTCTTTCCTGAGTGATAATCTCCAGTCTTTCAAAACTAAAAATGCGAGTGTAGATCAGTTGTGGCTCACTTTCAAAGACATAATATCAGTAGCAATCGACAGATTTATACCAAATAAATTAATGAAAGAGGGGGCCGATACAATTTTCTCGCCGGAGCATTGCCAGAATCACTGTAAGACGGCCCACTCCCTGCAACACAACACGTTGGGTCCAACACGAGGGGGCGCGGCTCCGGCCTACTTCATTGGTGGTGTGCGTCGATTCCCTGAAACGTGCACTGGCAGAGCTGGTCCCATACAGTGGTCTGCTCCATCCCCAGGTACGCACCCTCTGGTCGTTTTTGTGTGGGGAGATATGCACAACCATGTTTACACAACTCCTGTTGCATCAGAAGAGAATCTGGTTGTCCAAATAGTAGCAGCAGCAGCTCAAAAATCAAATGTTTGTACAACTTATGGGACTTAACTACGGGGTCATCAGTCCCTAAACTTACAAACTACTTATGAACTAGCTAATACTAAGGACGGCACAAATATCCATGCCCGAGGGGGGATTCGAACCCCCGCCCGTAGTGGCCGTACAGACAGTGACTGGCGCGCCTCAGTCCCCTCGGCCACCGCTGCCGGCGCAGCAGCAGTAATAATTCAGAACATGATACCGTGGTGTAACCTTTGTTTACGTGTCGATGGAGGCACTTTTAAAATTCAAATGTAATTGAAATTGGCTTCTGTTCATGTATTGTCTCCTGGTTTAAAAAAAAGGGAGATAGTGTTTGTTGGTTTAATTAATTTGCCGCGAGAGAAATCTTCCTCTAGGGGTTTAATTACTCGTCTTGGGAAAAAATGATATTAGGAAAAAAAAATATTTGCCTTGGTGTCCCCTAAGACATCGCAGAGTTTGTCGGTTTAAATAATTTTCACCCTGTATAGAAGAATGGAGTTGGATGTGTACTTAGATGGAGTGTTGTGTCATCGGTGGCCGATGAGACTGAGGCGCTTCAGTCACGGTCTGCACGGCCACTACGGTCGGGGGTTCGAATGCCCCCTCGAGCATGGATATTTGTGCCGTCCTAGTTCGTAAGTAGTTCATAAGTAGTTTGTAAGTTTAGGGACTGATGACCCCGTAGTTAAGTCCCATAAGCTATACAAACATTTTTCAAATACGCAACGCAAGATGGCGTATGCCAGAGAGAGTTCTGTGCGAGGAATGTCACGTGACATCTACGAACGGCTGGTTTTCGTTAATTTAATGGTGTCCAAACTATGTTGTTTTTGAAAATATCTCTCAAACGATACGAGATATAAAAAAAAAAAAAAAGAAAACATTTGAACATTTTTGAGGGCAGTTGGTGGAGCACCGTGACACAGATGTACGGGCTCGCGTGTAGACGGGGATACCGGCCGTCAGCTTTGACCCGTGACGGCATCGCAGCGCAGTAGTTTTGTGGTGCGTGCGTGTTTGTAGAAGGCGTGAGTGATTGTGTGGTGGTTGGTTTAAACATGATGGTTTGTTTACAAACAAAACAGATTAATATTTTGTGTTTAAAAAGTGATCTGTAGATTCTCACTGATGGTAGATTAAGTGTAGATTAAAATAGGTTTTTTTTTTTTTTTTTTTTCGGATGTGAGCGCCGCTGGCGGGATTTTTTGGGCCAAGACGTGTTATCGATGGTACACTGAGTCATCTATAATAATTTGTATCTACAATACGGAAGTATTAAGATACCCCGTATACTGGTTTTCCGACCTATTGATGACGTCATGGTTCAAAGCAGACGGTGGTATCCCAGTTTTGCTGATGTCCCACGTGGAACTGTCTTTGGCTGCGCCGCAGGTTCGACCGGCTGGCGGCGGAGCACCACTGCCTGCGCATCAAGCTGCTGGGCGACTGCTACTACTGCGTGTCCGGCCTGCCCGAGCCGCGGCCCGACCACGCCCACTGCTGCGTCGAGATGGGGCTCGACATGATCGACGCCATCGCGTGAGTACCGCCGCCACTGGCCGCACCCAACACTCCACTCCAGTCTCCACTCGCAAGGGAACCTCCCCATCCCACCCCCCACCCCTCACATTTATACCACTGGCCATTAAAATTGCTACACCAAAAAGAAATGCATATCATCAACGGATATTCATAGGACAAATGTATTATGCTAGAACTGACATGTGATTACGTTTTCACGCAATTAGAGTGCATAGATCCTGAGAAATCAGTTCCCAGAAGAACCACCTCTCGCCGTAATAAAGGCCTTGATATGCCTGGACATTGAGTCAAACAGAGCTTGGATAGCGTGTACAGGTACAGATGCCCATGCAGCTTCAACACGATACTACAGTTCATCAAGAGTAGTGACTGGCGTATTGTGACGAGCCAGTTGCTCGGCCATCATTGACCAGACGTTTTCAATTGGCGAGAGATCTGGAGAATCTGCTGTCCAGGGCAGCATTTGACAATTTTCCGTCTCCAGAAACGGCCCGTACAGGACCTGCAACATGCGGTCGTGTATTATTCTGCTGAAATGTAGGGTTTCACAGGGATAGAATGAAGGGTAGAGCTACTGGTCGTAACACATCTGAAATGTAAAGGCCACTGTTCAAACTGTCGTCGATGCGAACAAGAGGTGACCGAGACATGTAACTAATGGCACTCCATACCATCATGCCAGGTGATACGCCAGTATGGCGATGACGAATACACGCTTCCAATGTGCGTTCACCGCGATGTCGCCAAACACCGATGCGACCATGATGATGCTGCAAACACAACCTGGATTCATCCGATAAAATGACGTTTTGCCATTCGTGCACCCAGGTTCGTCGTTGCGTACACCATCGCAGGCGCTTCTGTCTGTGATGCAACATCAAGGGTAAACGCAGACATGTTCTCAGAGCTGATAGTCCATGCTGCTGCAAACGTCGTCGAACTGTTCGAGCAGATGGTTTTTGTCTTGCAAACGCCCCCATCTGTTGACTCAGGGATCGAGACGTGGCTGCACAATCCGTTACAGCCATGCGGATAAGATGGCTGTCATCTCGACTGCTAGTGATACGAGGCCGTTGGGATCCAGCAAGGCGTTCCGTATTGCCCTCCTGAACCCACCGATTTCATATTCTGCTAATAGTCATTGGATCGCGACCAACGCGAGTAGCAATGTCGCGATACGATAAACCGCAATCGCGATAGGTTACAATCCGACCTTTATCAGAGACGGAAACATGATGGTAAGCATTTCTCCTCCTTACGCGAGGCATCATAACGTTTCAGTAGGCAACGCCGGTCAACTGTTGTTTGTGTATGAGAAATCGGTAGGAAACTTTCCTCATGTCAGCACGTTGTAGGTGTCGCCACCGGCGCCAACCTTGTGTGAATGCCCTGAAATCATTTCCACATCATAGTATGTTCTTCCCGTCATTAAACTTCGCGTCTGTAGCACGCCATCTTCGTAGCGTAGCAATTTTAATGGCCAGGAGTTTCGATGTAAATCAGTGAATCAGTGTAGTGATGATGTGTATGGACAAGTGAATTGTGTGTGCCGACAGGCTGGTGCGCGAGGTGATGGGCGTGAACGTGAACATGCGCGTCGGCATCCACACGGGCCGCGTGCACTGTGGCGTGCTCGGCCTGCGCAAGTGGCAGTTCGACGTCTGGTCCAACGACGTCACGCTCGCCAACTACATGGAGAGCGGCGGCCTGCCCGGGTGAGTCCACACTTGTTCTTGTTCTTCTTGTTGTTGCTACTGCTGCTGTTGTGGTCTTCAGTCTGGACACTGGTTGCACCCTGCTCCCCACATTACCCCATCCTGACCAAGCGTTTCCGTCTCCTCAAAAGAACGGCTACCCAAATCCATTTGAATAAGCTAAAGGCGCCAAATTTCGTCCCACTCAGTCTCTCCGTTCTGCTGGTAAGAGCGCTAAAGCTGTGCTAAAGGCCACCTGTTAGTTGTGAAAGTTTGGATGCGTCCGATCGTCTGCGTGGCCGTTTGAGATTACACATTCTCACTTCTCGGTGAGTTCTCGAAATACTGTTTAAATGTTTGTGTAGCTTATGGGACTTAACTGCGGGGTCATGAGTCCCTAAACATACAAACTTCTTATGGACTACCTAATCCCAAGGACGGCACAAATATCCATGCCCGAGGGGGGATTCGAACCCCCGACCGTAGTGGCCGTGCAGATCGTGACAGGAGCGCCTTAGTTCCCTCGGCCAGCCCGAAGTACTGTTTGTAAATGCTCTTTTCGAATCATTATAAACGCCAGCCGCGTTGGCCGAATGGACTGAGGCGCCCCAGTCACGGCCTGCACGGCCACTACGGTCGGGGGTTCGAATGCCTCCTCGGGTATGGATATTTGTGCCGTCCTTAGAGTAAGCTAGTTCATAAGTAGTTTGTAAGTTTAGAGACTGATGACCCCCAGTTAAGTCCCATAAGCTATGCAAACATTTGATTTTTGAGTTATTATAATGTGTTTATGCAGTTGTGTTTGACATGTCTGTTTAGGGTAAGCCAGAATCTCAATGATATGAGCGTTTCGCCATATTCGGTTCACTTCACGTAGAGTAGGAAGCGACCATATTGGCTAGTGGCACGTTCCTATTTTCGTCTCCTCCCCCCTACCCCCCTTCTGCCCCTAAATTCGTTCAGGGGACAAAATTTAGATGGCGCCTAGGTAGAAATGGGACAGAGAGGCGATGAAATCGGTGAGAAACAAGAGAGTGGGATATAAATCTGTGAGTAAGACATTTAGTGTGCCTAGGACAACTCTCGAGGACTATATGAAGAAAGGAGAAGGTAAAAGTGATGAAGAGTTAATTGAAACAGCTATTGGTAGATAACCAGTTTTTTTCATGCGATCTACAGGCTGATTTGGTGTCTTACTATAAGGAAATGGAGAAAAATTTCAATATGCTTCATCTGAATGATCTTAGGCGAATGGCAATTGGCATTGGTCGAACCTACCGGTAACAAACCTAGCTGCTCGCCTCTGAACTGCTTCCATGTCTTCCTTTAAACTGATCTGCTGCGGGTCCCAAACACTTGAGTAATACTCAAGACGTGGTCGTACAAGCGTTTTATACACGGTCTCCTTTACAGATGAAGTACATCTTCCCAAAATTCTCCCAATTAACAGAAGTCGGCTGTCCGCCCTACTCACAACTGTCCTTACATGCTCGTTCCATTTCATATCGCTCTGCAATGTTACGCGTAGATATTTGAATGACGCGACAGCATCAAGAAGCTCACTACTAATGCTGTATTCGAACATTATAGGATTGTTTTTTCTACTCATGCGCATCACCTTACATTTATCTACATTGAGAGCTAGCTGTCATTCTTCACACCAACTAGAAATTTTGTCTAAGTCATCGTGTATGCTACAACAGTCAGTTACAGACGACACCCTCCCATAGACCACAGCATCATCAGCAAACAGCCGCAAATTACAACTTACTCTGTTCATCAGATCATTTATATAGATAGAGATTTAGCCGAAGCAAAATTAACGACACTTGTGCGACTATCATTCGAAATGTTACGCAGACTTTCTTTCCCAATTGTAGGCCGGAACTGTTCCTCCTTCCGTATCTTCGCATTAACGTCACCTGTGATCAGCTGCATATCGTACGAGGACTACTCATCCCACAGTTGAATATGGCTACTTCTTCATAAAAGCCATTTTTAACAACGTCTTCAGTATCCTCAGTCGGCGCGTGTCATCCTATAGATTGCTTACGAAATAATATGAGGTATCCATTAGAAAAAACATAAGTTTGTCTTGAAAATAATATTTCTTCACATTTTAGAGTGTCTCACAGTACATACTATCATAAGCCCCTGCCGTTCATGATCGTAAAAGTGATTTTTCAATATCTGTTGTAGTTTGAGAGGTATGTGGGTTGAAACTGTTGAGTGGGACACCCTACACACACACACACACACACACACACACACACACATATCGCTTAATTTCCATGTTAGAGCTCATTTTATTACTTCTCTTCAACTCACATTAATCATGGAATGGAAACACACAGCAACAGAACGTACCAGCGTGGCTTCAAACACTTTGTTACAGGAAATGTTCAAAATGTCCTCCGTTAGCGAGGATACACGCACCCACCCTCCGTCGCACGGAATCCCTGATGCGCTGATGCAGCCCTGGAGAATGGCGTATTGTATCACAGCCGTCCACAATGCGAGCACGAAGAGTCTCTACATTTGGTACCGGGGTTGCGTAGACGAGAGCTTTCAAATGCCCCCATAAATGAAAGTCAAGAGGGTTGCTGTCAGGAGAGCGTGGAGGCCACGGAATTGGTCCGCCTCTACCAATCCATCGGTCACCGAATCTGTTGTCGAGAAGCGGACGAACACGTCGACTGAAATGTGCAGGAGCTCCATCGTGCATGAACCACATGTTGTGTCGTACTTGTAAAGGCACGTGTTCTAGCAGCACAGGTAGAGTATCCCGTATGAAATCATGATAACGTGCTCCAGTGAGCGTAGGTGGAAGAACATGAGGTCCAGTCAAGACATCACCAACAATTCCTGCCCAAACGTTCACAGAAAATCTGTGTTGATGACGTGAATTGAGGATGTACAGTACATACTAACGAAAGAATTGGGTATTTTTGCAATTGTCTGCACGAATTATTTCAATTTACTTTTAAAGAGAAATACTAAAATGAGCTCTAACGTGGAAATTAAGCATTTTCGGACACATGTCCACATAACATATTCTTTCTTTCTTTGTGTGTGAGGAATGTTTCCTCAAAGTTTGGCCGTACCTTTTTGTAACACCCTGTATATATATACAGGGTGTTTCACTAAGTGTGCTTGCCTCTGTAACTTATAAAATAATAGGTGACGGGAAACTTTAATGCGGTAGGTCAACACAAGAAATGTTACACTTTCTGCGGAGCTATGAACATAGTTTATTATATCTTTTTCCGAAGAGTTATAGCACAAAGATATAAGTTTTTAAATGCAACAATAGTTTTTTTCTATCGTGCGTTGGATTCTTTGAAACCAGCTGCGTCCAAATCAATTTAAACTACATTCCTATCACTGTTAGTTTGGGAGCTACAACCCTTCGAAGTTTAGGGTTCGGTGGCTACGACAGCGTAGCTGACTGGCTGGTGGTCATGAGACAGTGGGCCGTGCCCCAGGGGATAGCGACTCAGCCAGTCAGCTACGCTATCGCAGCCTCCGCCCCGGACCTTTGAAGGGTTGTAGCTCCCAAACTAACAGTGATAGGAATGTAGTTTAAATTGATTTGGACGCAGCTGGTTTGAACGAATCCAATACGCGATAGAAAAAACTATTGTTCCATTTAAAAAATTAACGAAAGAATTGGGTATTTTTGCAATTGTCTGCACGAATTATTTCAATTTACTTTTAAAGAGAAATACTAAAATGAGCTCTAACGTGGAAATTAAGCATTTTCGGACACATGTCCACATAACATATTCTTTCTTTCTTTGTGTGTGAGGAATGTTTCCTCAAAGTTTGGCCGTACCTTTTTGTAACACCCTGTATATATATACAGGGTGTTTCACTAAGTGTGCTGTAACACTTTGGAAAATGATACAATAAACTACGTTCATAGCTCCGCAGAAAGTGTAACATTTCTTGTGTTGACCTACCGCATTAAAATTTCCCGTCACCTATTATGTTATAAGTTACAGAGGCAAACACACTTAGTGAAACACATATACAGGTTCCCCGTCTGTCTAATAAATGATGTGAGAGATGTTAATATATTACAGCTTAGGGTAAAAATAAACACTACTAAAACCAATAGTTGCCTTGAGGTAGCAATGTTTATACTAGTGAGAAAAGTTAAGTATAATTTTTGTATTGCAAAATTTCGCTTTATGGTGGGAGAATGGGAATTTTAGATAACTCATATATATATTGCATTTGGGAATCTAGTATTCAGGCACACTCTCGGCTGGTTGTAGTGCTTTTTTTTAATGTCTGTAAATCTATCGGACCAAACTACATGGTCATCAGTCCGTAGCTTACAAACTACTTAAGCCTAGGTAAAGTAACCTACGGACAAACACACACACACACACACACACACACACACACACACACACACACACACACACACATGCCCCAGGGAGGACTCGAATCTCCACAGCGAGCAACCGCGCGCTCCGCAGTGAGGTGCTTTAGACCGCTCGGCCACTCCACCGCGGCTGTTGTGCTGTGCAAGTAGTTCCTCCTGTGGAGGCGATCCCCCGAGCAAGACTTGGCGACCCCCCAGGTTGAAAATCGCTGCACTATAGTCCGCACCACGCAGGAAGGCGGCCAGCTTCCAGCCGCTGTACGCATTGGGAGCCAATAACGTCCGTCCTCTAGGCGTGTGGCTCGGCGCGAGGTATGCAATGTTTCCCCCTCTAGTTGCACTGTTGGCTTTCGGCTGAGCGAACGTCGGCTCCTGTTCCCTCCCCCACTCCTTTCCTCCCCTATCTGCAGGCTCGCCCACCCAACCACCCAACAGCTCATCACGTGACGTCGAACACTGACAACTTTTGATTCAATTATATATATATTATTGACGAATTAGAGCGTTCAAATGAATGAAATAAATCGCAACTTGCGATGTTATGGCATCACTGGATTAGGTTTAGATGGAATACCAAACTGTGGCGAATGAAAATTTGTGCTTGGCCGGGATCCGAACCCGGGATCTCCTGCTTACTAGGCAGACGCGTTGACCACTCCGCCACCGAGGACACAGTGACCAGCCCGACTGCAGAGGACTCTTCCCTGCACGTCTCCCACCACACACAAACCTCAGTTCGCCACGCTGTCTCTTTCGTGTTACCATAGCCTATTTATTGTATAATGCTCGCAGCCACACTACTGTATTCCCGCATCAGGGAGATCAGACCATGAGCTATCGAGACACAATTAACTGTCGTTAGGAGCTCAGCCTCGACTTGTCTACAATTATATATATTTTTGACGAATTACAGCGTTCAAATGAATGAAATAAATCGCAGTTTGCGATGTTATGGCATCACTGTATATATAATTGTATACAAGCCGAGGCGCTCCGTACAGGTGGCACTGCGCCGGACGACTACTGTTAGCGATCTGCACACGTTCAGCACCGGCAGTTGTTGACAACACTGATTAGTCAAGCTGTAAATGTACTGACATGACCTTCACAGTCAAATGATGTTAACATTGTCCACATCAATAATACTGTTAACATTTACTGCTGACAAAGCGATTTTACAAGGCTACGATGTCGAACACCAAAAAGAAAGCGTGTACCGCAATTATTTTCGCTGTAACGAATACAACGAAAAACTTCTGACAATGGATGCAAAAAATGCGTCTGTGAATGGATGTAAAAGAACAGAGTTGCATTGTGCTATTTACTGACGTCAATTTGATGTGATATACGAGAGATAAACAAATTTCGTTAATGGGCTCAGCGATAGGCAAAAATCTCTAATGGGATGAGAGATTAAGTGTAGCGTTACCGAGATTATTGGCGACAGGCAGTTTACTACTGCAATATCAGCCAACACAATTAGCAAAACTGTTATTAAAACCAGTGGATTAATTATAATTGGGCTGCAACTATACAGTCAGGTCACAAACGTAAAATGTATTTTTTTTACATTTTTTTAGTAATCTGATAACGCTAATTCATCACTCACTGAATATTTACATACAGGGTGCTTCACTAAGTGTGTTTGCCTCTGTAACTTATAAAATAATAGGTGACGGGAAATTTTAATGCGGTAGGTCAACACAAGAAATGTTACACTTTCTGCGCAGCTATGAACATAGTTTATTGTATCATTTTCCAAAGACTTACAGCACAAAGATATAATTTTTTAAATGTAACAATAGTTTTTTCTATCGTGCATTGAATTCGTTGAAACCAGCTGCGTCCAAATCGATTTAAACTACATTGCTATCACTGTTTGGCAGCTACAACCCTTCAAAGTTCCGGGGGCGGAGGCTGCGATAGCGTAGCTGACTGGCCGAGTGGCTATCCCCTGGGGCACGGCCCACTGTCTCATGACCACCAGCCAGTCAGCTACGCTGTCGTAGCCTCCGCCCCCTAGACTTTGATGGGTTGTAGCTCCCAAACTACCTTCAACGACTGCTAACTGAAAGCAGTTGCATCATCGGAAAGAGGGTAGATCTACTCATTTCCGAATCACTAGAAGTTTCCGAGGTGGATGAACCGCTGAAAGTAATGATAAGTTCCGCCACACTGTCTTCCAGAAGTCCTTCATTTTCCCATGCTTCATCTATTACTCGCTTTGTATGCGTCACAACAGCCCTCCAGACATTACGACGCAGTGGCGCAGTTATGTCACCAAGGGCCCCGGGCTAAAAATGACTTTGGGGCCCTCTTTAAAATAAAACTATATAGATAAATAACTACATCAGCTTCTTACATAATAAGACAAACTTGGATACTACTAAGTAAATTGTTATGTGCCACGCAACAGATGTTTAATTGTACTCTCTAACATAACGGTGAAAGTATGTTTGTTATGCTTTCAAGAAAAAATTACTGGTTCGATTTAGATGCAATTTTGCAGACGGATAGAGTTGGACCTGGGTAAGACAAACAGATAAAACGACCGCATGGGGTAGTTTTGAAGTTACTCCATACTAGGCGATGAGATCGCAGGCAGAAGCTAATAAAAAATAAACAATGAACTATTACTCATCCACGAAAACATGCACGTGCAACATAGCACTTAGTCGAAATATCAAATACATCAGTTAAAACGTGAACAGCTTGTAACAGTCTCTGTGGATACAGCCATACATATCACCACTTGAGCTGTTTTCTGTTTCAATGATGAGGCACCAATTAGTAATACAATGCACAAAACCATCGACGGTCCATATTTTCACTTCATCTTGCATGAATTTTAGAGTGAAATTGGTTACAGCACTACATTGGGATCTACGATTAAGGAGCACCCCCTTGGGGGAATTCACTACACAAACAGTTGAGTTACCATAATAACACCGTTCTGAAATGATAGATTGTAGAGTCTTAATACTCAAATGAGGTTAAACCCTGCATTGTCAAACACACTGCTGCTAATTCATCGCAATTGACTGTTATTTCGCAAAGATAGTCAGCAGTGTCGTATCCAGGATCATTGTCTGGTGGGGGCTGAGGTCAATCAGAGATGACGTGGGGGCGGGGAGGGGCTGCAGCATGGCCTAGGGGGGAGGGTTCGAAGAGGATTCTAGAGGGGTCTAAAGCATGGTCTAAGGGGGTTCGAAGAGGGTTCTAGAGGGGTCTAAAGCATGGTCTAGGGGGGTCCAAAAGGGTTCTAGAGGGGTCTAAAGCATGGTCTATGGGGGTTCGAGGAGGGTTCTAGAGGGGTCTAAAGCATGGTCTAGGGGGGTTCGAGGAGGGTTCTAGAGGGGTTCTAAAGCATGGTCTAAGGGGGTTCGAGGAGGGTTCTAGAAGGGTCTAAAGCATGTTCTAGGGGGGTTCGAAGAGGGTTCTAGAGGGGTCCAAAGCATGGTCTATGGGGGTTCAAATAGGGTTCTAGAGGGGTCTAAAGCATGGTCTAGGGGGTTCGAAGAGGGTTCTAGAGGGGTCTAAAGCATGGTCTAGGGGCGTTCAAAGAGGGTTCTAGAGGGGTCTAAAGCATGGTCTAGGGGCGTTCGAAGAAGGTTCTAGAGGGGTCTAAAGCATGGTCTAGGGGGGTTCAAAAAGGTTTCTAGAGGGATCTAAAGCTTGGTCTAGGGCGTCCGAAGAGGGTTCTAGAGGGGTCTAAAGCATGGTCTAGAGGCATTCGAAGAGGGTTCTAGAGGGGTCCAAAGCATGGTCTAGAGGGGTCTAAAGCATGGTCTAGGGGCATCCGAAGAGGGTTCTAGAGGGGTCTAAAGCATGGTCTAGGGGGGTTCAAATAGGGTGCTAGAGGGATCCAAAGCATGGTCTAGGGGGGTTCGAAGAGGGTTCTAGAGGTGTCTAAAGCATGGTCTAGGGGGTTCGAAGAGGGTTCTAGAGGGGTCTAAAGCATGGTCTAGGGGCGTTCAAAGAGAGTTATAGAGGGGTCTAAAGCATGGTCTAGGGGGTTCGAAGAGGGTTCTAGAGGGCTCTAAAGCATGGTCTAGGGGCGTTTGATGAGGGTTCTAGAGGGGTCTAAAGCATGGTCTAGGGGGGTCCAAAAGGGTTCTAGAGGGGTCTAAAGCATGGTCTATGGGGGTTCGAGGAGGGTTCTAGAGGGGTCTAAAGCATGGTCTAGGGGGTTCGAGGAGGGTTCTAGAGGGGTCTAAAGCATGGTCTAGGGGGGTTCGAAGAGGGTTCTAGAGAGGTCTAAAGCATGGTCTAGGGGCGTTCGAGGAGGGTTCTAGAGGGGTTCTAAAGCATGGTCTAGGGGGGTTCGAGGAGGGTTCTAGAAGGGTCTAAAGCATGGTCTAGGGGGGTTCGAAGAGGGTTCTAGAGGGGTCCAAAGCATGGTCTAGGGGGGTTCGAAGAGGGTTCTAGAGGGGTCTAAAGCATGGTCTAGGGGGGTTCGAAGAGGGTTCTAGAGGGGTCTAAAGCATGGTCTAGGGGCGTTCGAAGAGAGTTCTAGAGGGGTCTAAAGCATGGTCTAGGGGGGTTCAAATAGGGTTCTAGAGGGGTCTAAAGCATGGTCTAGGGGCGTTCGAAGAAGGTTCTAGAGGGGTCTAAAGCATGGTCTAGGGGGGTTCAAAAAGGTTTCTAGAGGGATCTAAAGCTTGGTCTAGGGCGTCCGAAGAGGGTTCTAGAGGGGTCTAAAGCATGGTCTAGGGGCATTCGAAGAGGGTTCTAGAGGGGTCCAAAGCATGGTCTAGAGGGGTCTAAAGCATGGTCTAGGGGCATCCGAAGAGGGTTCTAGAGGGGTCTTAAGCATGGTCTAGGGGGGTCCAAAAGGGTTCTAGAGGGGTCTAAAGCATGGTCTATGGGGGTTCGAGGAGGGTTCTAGAGGGGTCTAAAGCATGGTCTAGGGGGGTTCGAGGAGGGTTCTAGAGGGGTCTAAAGCATGGTCTAGGGGGGTTCGAGGAGGGTTCTAGAGGGGTCTAAAGCATGGTCTAGGGGCGTTCGAGGAGGGTTCTAGAGGGGTCTAAAGCATGGTCTAGGGGGGTTCGAGGAGGGTTCTAGAATGGTCTAAAGTATGGTCTAGGGGGGTTCGAAGAGGGTTCTAGAGAGGTCCAAAGCATGGTCTAAGGGGGGTTCGAAGAGGGTTCTAGAGGGGTCTAAAGCATGGTCTAGGGGGGTTCGAAGAGGGTTCTAGAGGGGTCTAAAGCATGGTCTAGGGGCGTTCGAAGAGGGTTCTAGAGGGGTCTAAAGCATGGTCTAGGGGGGTTCAAATAGGATTCTAGAGGGGTCTAAAGCATGGTCTAGGGGGATTCTAAGAGGGTTCTAGAGGGGTCTAAAGCATGGTCTAGGGGGGTTCAAAAAGGGTTCTAGAGGGGTCTAAAGCATGGTCTAGGGGCGTTCAAAGAGGGTTCTAGAGGGGTCTAAAGCATGGTCTAGGGGGGTTCGAAGAGGGTTCTAGAGGGGTCTCAAGCATGGTCTAGAGGGGTTCAAAAAGGGATCTAGAGGGGTCTAAAGCATGGTCTAGGGGGTTCGAAGAGGGTTGTAGAGGGGTCTAAAGCATGGTCTAGGGGTGTTCGAAGAGGTTTCTAGAGGGGTCTAAAGCATGGTCTAGGGGGGTTCGAAGAGGGTTCTAGAGGGGTCTAAAGCATGGTCTAGGGGCGTTCGATGAGGGTTCTAGAAGGGTCTAAAGCATGGTCTAGGGGGGTTCGAAGAGGGTTCTAGAAGGGTCTAAAGCATGGTCTAGGGGGGTTCAAAAAGGGTTCTAGAGGGGTCTAAAGCATGGTCTAGGGCGTTCGAAGAGGGTTCTAGCGGGGTCTAAAGCATGGTCTAGGGGGGTTCGAAGAGGGTTCTAGAGGGGTCTAAAGCATGGTCTAGGGGCGTTCGAAGAGTGTTCTAGAGGGGTCTAAAGCATGGTCTAGGGGCGTTCGGAGAGGGTTCTAGAGGGGTCTAAAGCATGGTCTAGGGGGGTTCGAAGAGGGTTCTAGAGGGGTCTAAAGCATGGTCTAGGGGTGTTCGTAGAGGTTTCTAGAGGGGTCTAAAGCATGGTCTAGGGGGGTTCAAAAAGGGTTCTAGAGGGGTCTAAAGCATTGTCTAGGGCGTTCGAAGAGGGTTCTAGCGGGGTCTAAAGCATGGTCTAGGGGGGTTCGAAGAGGGTTCTAGAAGGGTCTAAAGCATGGTCTAGGGGGGTTCAAAAAGGGTTCTAGAGGGGTCTAAAGCATGGTCTAGGGCGTTCGAAGAGGGTTCTAGCGGGGTCTAAAGCATGGTCTAGGGGGGTTCGAAGAGGGTTCTAGAGGGGTCTAAAGCATGGTCTAGGGGCGTTCGAAGAGTGTTCTAGAGGGGTCTAAAGCATGGTCTAGGGGCGTTCGGAGAGGGTTCTAGAGGGGTCTAAAGCATGGTCTAGGGGGGTTCGAAGAGGGTTCTAGAGGGGTCTAAAGCATGGTCTAGAGGGGTCTAAAGCATGGTCTAGGGGCGTCCGAAGAGGGTTCTAGAGGGGTCTAAAGCATGGTCTAGTGGGTCCAAAAGGGTTCTAGAGGGGTCTAAAGCATTGTCTAGGGGGATTCGAAGAGGGTTCTAGAGGGGTCCAGAGCATGGTCTGGGGGGGTTCGAAGAGGGTTCTAGAGGGGTCTAAAGCATGGTGTAGGGGCATTCGAAGAACGTTCTAGAGGTGTCTAAAGCCTGGTCTAGGGGGGTTCGAAGAGGGTTCTAGAGGGGTCTAAAGCATGGTCTAGGGGCGTTCGAAGAGAGTTCTAGAGGGGTCTAAAGCATGGTCTAGGGGGGTTCAAAAAGGGTTCTAGAGGGGTCTAAAGCATTGTCTAGGGGGGTTCGAAGAGGGTTCTAGAGGGGTCTAAAGCATGGTGTAGGGGGGTTCAAAGAGGGTTCTAGAGGGGTCTAAAGCATGGTCTAGGGGCGTTCAAAGAGGGTTCTAGAGGGGTCTAAAGCATGGTCTAGGGGGGATGAAGAGGGTTCTAGAGGGGTCTAAAGCATGGTCTAGGGGGGTTCAAAAAGGGTTCTAGAGGGGTCTAAAGCATGGTCTAGGGGGGTTCGAAGAGGGTTCTAGAGGGGTCTAAAGCATGTTCTAGGGGGGTTCGAAGAGGTTTCTAGAGGGGACTAAAGCATGGTCTAGGGGCTTTCGATGAGGGTTCTAGAGGGGTCTAAAGCATGGTCTATGGGTGTTCGAAGAGGGTTCTAGAGGGGTCTAAAGCATGGTCTAGGGGCGTTCGAAGAGGGTTCTAGAGGGGTCTAGAGCATGGTCTAGGGGGGTTCGAAGAGGGTTCTAGAGGGGTCTAAAGCATGGTCTAGGGGTGTTCGAAGAGGTTTCTAGAGGGGTCTAAAGCATGGTCTAGGGGGCTTCGAAGAGGGTTCTAGAGGGGTCTAAAGCATGGTCTAGGGGGGTTCGAAGAGGGTTCTAGAGGGGTCTAAAGCATGGTCTAGGGGCGTTCGATGAGGGTCCTAGAGGGGTCTAAAGCATGGTCTAGGGGGGTTCGAAGAGGGTTCTAGAGGGTCTAAAGCATGGTCTATGGGCGTTCGAAGAGGGTTCTAGATGGGTCTAAAGCATGGTCTGAGGAGGGGGGCTGCAGCCCGACAGGCCTCCCCTCCCCCCTGGATACGCCACTGATTGGCAGCCATGGCACTCTTAGTGGACCAGCAATGTTTATATTCGTGCGTTTGAGATTTGTTGGACATGATTCAAACTGTTTAAAATCGAAAATCATTCATTCGTCTTAAATATCACATACAGTAGAACGTCGATTAACCGAAGTAATTGGAGGACATGAATGTTCGGAAAACTGGTTTATTCAGATACTCGAACTCTACACTTCTATTTGGCAATTACAAGTAGTGTACAGTGAATGTATTTATACTGTATTTGGAGGAGCGCGATCCTTCACATTGCACGCCGCAACACTTGTAATGCTCTGCTGTTGCTGTGAGCAGCTTTGATGCTGCGGCTACTTCTGCTGCGATGCCGACGGAATTATTGTACACACCAACTGGCGGTTAGCAGCGCCGCCGTGTCAAGTGTTCCGCCGTCCGGTGGCCCATTAGGTTACAGTGGAAACCTTGGTTTGTGGGAGGCGGAGATAAAAAATTCGATGTACATTTTTCGAACGTCGCTCACGAATTGCGAGGAGCTTCTTGGGCTCGGGGGCTCGGGGCACTGCCCCGCCTAGCCCTATCATAGCTACGCCATTGCAGATAGATACACACACGCACAACGATTGCTAACCTAAGACGCACGCTTCTACACAGCACTGGCCAAACGATGGACGCGAGCTGTCCATCTGTTGGCAACAGGGAGCAGTCTGGGCGTGACGTGGAGTGCTCTGATTGGAGGAAGGCGGCTCCAGCCCGTCAACTGTCAACTAGCAAGTAGTTTTAATCAGAGTATAGTGCGGCTGAAGTGATTTCTCTGCGTCACCTTCCTGCTGCCGTCCCTTCATTAAACTGTGCACGCGGGATTCTCGTCGTTCCATCAGCGCCAGATGAGACCCTTTTGTGATTGTGCTTATGTTGCAAACGTTTTAAATGATTACTTTTTAAATGTTGTAGAGAAAATAGGATCTAAACGTTCATTAGGAGGAGCGAGGCAATTAATGGATGAGGCCAAACCTACACAATTTGATACAATTGTAATTTCACCCACCTCTCCTTCAGAAATTAGGAAAATAATAAGCTCTCTCAAGAGCAAAAGCTCACACGGAATTGATGGCATTTCCACCAGGGTATTAAAAGCTTGTTCCCAAGACATGAGGGGGATTCTTAGTCATATATGTAATAGCTCTTTAAAGAGCTGGATAGACTGAAATATGCTATCGTTAAACCTTTGCATACAAAAAGGGTTACGTCTGATGTCAACAACTACGGCCCCATCTCACTTCTGACAGCTTTACCCAAAATTTTTGAAAAAATGTTATGTTCTCGAATAGCTTCACATATTAGCAAAAATAAAGTTCTAACAAAATATCAGTTTGATTTTCAAAAAGGCTTTTCAACTGATAATGCTCTATATACCTTCACCCTCGGAGAGAACTTAGAGTGTAGAGGGTGTGGAGGTCGAGCGAGGGAGGGATGTGGCGGTAAAGGCGTGGCAGGGGCCCGGGATCCAGGAGGAGAGGAGATACCAGTGGGTTACGGGACTCTATCATTCGGTGGATGTACTTGAGGCGGATGTGTTGAAGGAATTTGACCAGGTGTGGGAATGGGATGAGGTCGTAGAGGATAAGCGTGGGGGAGGGGAGGCGGATGCGGTAGGCGAGGCGAAGGGCGTGGCGTTTGAGTATTTTGAGGGATTCGTAATAGGAGGGGGGAGAGGATATCCAGGCGGGATGGAAGCAGCAAAGGAAGGGATGCACGAGGGAACGGTAGGTATACAGGATGGTGGAAGGATTTAGTCCCCAAGTCCGGCCGGAGAGGCATCTTAAGAGGTTTAGGCGGGAGAGGGCTTTTTGTCGGACGGTTTTGAGGTGAGGGTTCCAGGAAAGGTCTCTGTCTAGAGTTAGGCCAAGGTGTTTAAGGGATTTGGTTTGTGGGATGGGGCAGCCATGGAGGGTGAGGTATAGATGGCGGTGGCGAAAGGAAGGGGTGGTTGGACCTATGATGATTGCCTGGGATTTAGTGGGGTTAACAGTAAGGAGCCACTGGTTGCACCAGGAAGAAAAATCGAAGAGATGGGACTGAAGGAGGTGTTGGGAGCGAGCGAGGGATGGGGCGAGGAAGGCGGTGTCATCAGCATACTGAAGGAGATGGACGGGATGCTGAGGTTGGGGCATATCTGCTGAGTATATCAGATAGACGAGGGCTGTAAGGACGGAGCCCTGGGGCACCACGGCAGAACAGCTCCTTTTATACACGATATTCATGTGCAGTCACTGGCGTTTTGCTGTCCAGTGCCATCTGTCGGACATGTTTGAAACTTTTTTCTTTCTTTTTTTTTCCACAATAAAACTCCATGTCATACCAAACATGCGTGTCAATGTTTACCTCTCTATTTACATTATTCCGTGTTTTATCAAGTTTTCAAATGTACACTGGCTCTTGGCTCAGCCGGTATGACAAGTGTGTAGCAAGTGTTTGCTAGCTGGTGCTGTGTGCGCAGGCGCGTGCACGTGACGAGCGAGACTTTGCGGTGCCTGGGCGGCGACTACGCGGTGGAGGCCGGCCACGGCGGCGAGCGCAACGCCTACCTGCGCGACCACAACATCGAGACCTTCCTGATCGTGCCGCAGCCGCACGCCGCCGCCGCCGCCACCGCCTCCACGCCGGCCTCCAGGGCCTCCGTGAGTACCCGACAACACTCCACAAAGCTCATGTCTAGTATTACCAGTACTACTATCTAAGGACCCTACCCGCGTTCCGACTTGTCGGGACCAATTTATCAGCAGCCCAATAAACTGGACGTGTGGAGGCGCTTTGCGACCTATTGCTCTCCTCGTGGATGGTTGGTGGGGTCTGACGGTCTGACATCCGACAACCTCCACCCCCCCCCCAAACAAAAATTACTCCACCCGACAAATCGAACCGTGCGCAGTGTTGCCAACCGTAGGGACATGTCCCTACGACTAGGGACTAGACTTGCGAATAATAGTTCGCGACCGGGAGCGCTCGCTTTAGTTCGCTGCTCTGTCGGGACCTAGTTCGTTCTTTCAGTTCGTCCGCTCCCAGTGACGGCTGAGCGGCGTGGTCTGCGCATGCAGGTGGAGGGAGAAGTTCCCCCACCTAGCTGCTTCATGCGCTTGCTGCTTGAGCCGCTAACGATATCACGCAGACCAAAAGAAACAGTTTGTGGGTAATTTCTCGCGTTTAAGTTATCTCCATATCTTGGCATTATGGAATTTATTAGTCAGATATTTCAGAGTCCAGAATCCTTCAAAACAGATATTTTGTAGCACTGAACTATGTAATCTAGCAGGCAGACGCTAACCTCGAAATGGCTCTCATCAGCAGAAAGCAAACATGTGATTTTTAATTCTGCTCGCGACCTATCGCTCATATTTTAGTTCGTGACCGGTAGCTCTCCTTTTAGATCGCAGCTCGGCCGCGAAGTAAATCGCCATTTTTGGTTCGTCCGCTCGCTTTAGCTTTTGCTACCGCTACTGAAACTACAGCTGAGCTGCATCTCAGCTCGAAATGACGGCAACTGGCAGAAGGGAATCACGCAATTCTGCGCGCTCTCGCGTCCTCTCCCTGTTACCCGCCAGTCTTCGGAAAAGGAGCGGACGAACTAAGAGGCGCGTAGTTCGCCTGTGGGTGCGCTCTTCCGAACTAGTTCTTTATCGAACTACACAAAACTACTAGGGACTTTTGAAACTTTTAATCAGTTATATTTTTTTTGACGACGTTACAATGTTTAATGAATGTAATAAATCGCATTTTGCGATCACTTATGGCTTCACTGTACCAGGTTTAGATGAAATACCAATGTGCGGCGAATGAAAATTTGTGCCCGGTCGAGATTCGAACCCGGGATCTCCGGCTTACTAGGCAGACGCGTTGACCACTCTAACACCGAGGACACAGTGACCAGCCCGACTGCAGAGGACTCTTCCCTGCACGTGAAATATCTAGGGGTTACCCTAGATGAGAAACTGACATGGACCCCTCACATTAGGAATATTTGCCCCAAGGAAAAAGGTACTCTGCTAAGTACCAGGAGAGCTTGTGGCAAAAATTGGGGCCTGAGCCCCAAGGATATGCACTGGATATACACCACGGTGATTAGACCCAGGATCACCTATGGGGCGGTCGTGTGGTGGAAGAAGGCAGAACAGCAGGTTGCTGCTCAGGAGCTTGGTAAGGTGCGGAGATTAGCCTGCTTAGCCATAACAGGCGGAATTAGCAGCACACCAACTGCTGGGATGGAAACCATGCTGGATATGTCCCCGTTACACCTTGGGGTCAAGATGGAGACAGCGGCTGGTGCATACAGACTCAAATCTGGCAACAACTGGATATCCAGAATCACACGCTAAAATAGTAAATATAGGAAAGGTTGGGGAAATGACAGCCGACTATATTATAACCCCATACTGTTTCAACAAGCCTTTCAATATAACAATTGGAAGTAAGGAGCAGTGGGAGAAAATAGTTCCGACACCGTACGGGGGATATTGTCTGGTTCACTGACGGCGTTGACTGATGTATACGGGGTGCAGCCAAGACTGGAGGGCGTCATCTCTCTAGGGAAACTGGCCTCAGCATACCAGGTCGAAATCACTGCCATTGGGGTGTGTGTGGAGGAGAATTTGCGTAGGTGCTACAAAGACGGTAGCATCTATATCTATTCAGACAGCCTAGTACAGTGAAGCCATAACTGATCGCAAATTGCGATTTATTTCATTCATTGGACGCTGGCTGAAACTGAAAAAGAGTTAAAGATAGGGTTTTGGAACATATCCTGTATTCAAATATTATGAATTATCTCGAACAGAATGATATATTGACACAAGGTCAACACGGATTTAGAAAATATCGTTCATGCTAAACACAACTAACTCTTTACTCACACGAAGAGATGGTTTCTATCGACAAGAGTTTGCAAATCTATTGCATATTTATTGATTTCCAGAAGACTTTTGTCACCGTACCTCACAAACGGCTTTAATCAAATTGCGAGGTTATGGTATATCGCCACAAATTTGCGACTGGATAGGGGATTTCTTGTCAGAGAGGACACAGTTGGTAGTAATGGATGGTAAGGCATTAACTAAAACAGAGGTGATATTGGGCGTTCCAAAGGGTAGTGTTATTTGTCCTCTGCTGTTCCTTATTTACATGAACGAATTAGAGGAAAATCTAAGTAGCTCTCTTAGGTTGTTTGTAGATGACGCTATCATTTACCGACTAGTAAAGGAATCAGAAGATCAAAACCAACTGCAGAACCATCTGAATAAGTTATCAGTATGGTGTAAAAATTGGCAAATGAGTGTAAATAATAAGTGTAAAGTTGTCCATATGAACATGAAAAGAAATCCGTTAAACATTATTTACATGATAAATCAATGAAAAGTGAAGGCCATCAACATCACAAAATACCTAGGAATTACTATTACATCAGACTTAAACCTGACAGGCGAACCTGAGACTGCGTGTTATTGGCAGAACCCTTAAAAGATGCAACAGAACTAGAATGGAAGTCGTGTACACTACGCTTGTCCGTCCTCATTTGGAGTATTGCTGCCCAGTGTGGGATCCTTATCAGGTGGGTTTGACGGAGGACAATGAAAGAGTCCAAAGAAGGGCAGCTCGTTTCGTATTGTCACGATACAGGGGAGACAGCGTCACGGAAATGATACAGGACCTGGGATGGGAATCATTACAACGACGGCGGTTATCGCTGCGGCGTGGGCTACTTACGAAACTCCAGTCGCCAGCATTCTCCTCCGAATGCGAAAATATATTGTTGACTGCCACTGACATAGGTAGAAAGAAA
Organism: Locusta migratoria; assembly: GCA_026315105.1. Classification (NCBI taxonomy): domain Eukaryota; kingdom Metazoa; phylum Arthropoda; class Insecta; order Orthoptera; family Acrididae; genus Locusta; species Locusta migratoria. The sequence goes on along the minus strand of CM048752.1, from coordinate 92,460,280 downwards.
TGTTCATCAGAATAAAATACGAGAAATCAGAGATGGAACGGAGAGATTCAGGTGTACTTTCTTCCCACGCGCTATTTGACAATGGAATGCAAGGTAACTAGTTTAATGGTGGTTCGATGAACCCTCTGCAAGGCACTTAAATGTGATTTGCAGAGTATCCCATGTAGATGTAGAGGATTTCTATGGACGTCGTTTGCCACGGCAGTGGTGTTTTTCCCGCGGGCCCTGCAGACAGCATTCACTGTGTGGCCTGACTGGTACCTGAGCCCTACAGACGGCGAATGCCACAGCCGGCTGCCCTGCCCGTGGGACTCCGGACGTCAATAGCCGTTCAGGGCCGCTGCTCACACGCCCACCGACACAGCGCTTACAATATTCTGAGAAAACTATTTGATGAAAAAGTGTCACATTTTTACATCTTAGAGTGTGGTATATTAGCTCTATATTGATGTCACTTTCTATTCGTTATTCCTTATAGTTACTGTGCTACATCAAATTAAGTAAAATACTGCACAAAATTTTGAACAGTTCACAGATGAAAAATTGCATTGCGTAGACTTTGCGTATAGTTGATTTTATCATATACAAAGTTGCGGATGAAATGTAATGTGTGTTGTGGTCTTCAGTCCGGAGACTGGTTTGATGCAGCTCTCCACAATACCCTATCCTGAGCAAGCCTCTTCATCTCCACATAATAACGGCAAACCACATCCATTTTAATCTGAATTACTGTATCCATCGCTTGGTCTTCCTCTGCGATTTTTATTCCAAACACTTCCCTCCAATGCTAAATTTACGATTCCCCTATGTCTAAGAATGTGTCCTACCAAGCGATCCCTTCTTTTAGTCAAGGTATGCCAAAAATTCCTTTTCTCTTTTTCAAAAATGCTTTTCTTCCCATTGCCATTCTGCATTTTATATCCTCTGTACTGCGACCATCACATGTTATTTTACTACCCAAGTAACAAAACTCATCTACCACCTTCATTGTTTCGTTACCTAATCTAATTCCCTCAGCATCGCCTGATTTTCTAAGACCGCATTCCATTATTTTTGTTTTCTCTTATTAATGTTCATTTTATACGCTCTCTTCAACACACTGTCCATTCCATTTAACTGCTCTTCCAGGTCATGTGCTGTCTCTGACAGAATTACAATGTCATCAGCAAAAAGCAATGTTTGTATTTCTTTCCCCTCAACTTTAATCCCTATTCCAAATTTTTCCTTGCTTTCCTTCGCCGCCTGCTCGATGTACAAATTGAATAACATCGGAGAAACGCTACAACCCTGTCTTACTCCCTTCCCAACTGATGCTTCCCTTTCATGCCCTTCGAGTCTAATAACTGCGGTCTGGCTTTTGTACAAGTTGTAAATAACTCTCCTTTCCCTGTATTTTACCCCTGCTGACTTCAGAATTTGAAAGAGTGTATTCCAGTCAACGTTGTCAAACGCTTTCTCCAAATCTACAAAAGCTAAAAATGTAGGTTTGCCTTTCCTTAATCTATCTTCTAAGATAAGACGTAAAGTGAGTATTGCCTCCCTGGTTCCTACGTTCCTCCTGAATCCAAACTGATCTTCCCCGAGGTCAGTTTCTACCAGCTTTTCCATTCTCCTTTGCTTTATCTGACAGAATTACTATGTCATCGGCAAAACGCAATGTTTTTAATTCTTCCCCCTGAACTTTAATTCCTTCACCAAATTTCTCCTTGCTTTCCTTTATAGCTTGCTCAATGTACAAATTGAATAACATTGGCGAAAGGGTACAACCCTGTCTTACTCCCTTCCCAATCTCTGCGTCGCTTTTCATGCTCTTCAACTCTGACAACCGCTGTCTGGTTTTTGTACAAGTTCCCTATATTTTACTCCTACTTGCTTCAGAACTTGAAAGAGTTTTACCAATCAACATTGTCAAAAGCCTTTTCCAAATCTACAAAAGCTAGAAACGTAGGTTTGCCTTTTCTTAATCTATCTTCTAGGATAAGCCGTAAAGTGAGTATTGCCTCACGAGTGCCTACATTTCTCCTGAATCCAAACTAATCTTCCCAGAGGTCGGCTTCAACCAGCTTTTCCATCCTTCTGTAAATAATTCGTGTTAATATTTTGCAACCATGACTTATTAAACTGATGGTTCTGTAGTTTTCACACCTGTCTGCACCTGCTTTCTTTGGAATGGGGATTATAACATTTTTCTTAAAGTCTGAGGGTACTTCGCCTGTCTCATACATCTTACACACCAGGTGAAACAGGTTTGTCATGGCTGGTTCTCCCAGAGACTTCAGTAGCTCTGAGGGAATATCATCTACTCCAGGGGCCTTGTATCGACTAAGGTCTTTCAGTGCTCTGTCAAATTCATCTCTCAGTATAGTATCTCCTATTTCATCCTCATCTACTTCTTCTCCCCTTTCTACAACATCGTCTCTAAGTTCATTTCCTTCATAGAGCCTCTCTATATACTCTTTCCACCTTTCAGCTTTCCCTTCTTTGCTGAGATCTGGTTTCCCATCTGAGTTATTGATATTCGTAGAGTTGCTTTTCTTGTCCCCAAATGTCTCTTTTATTTTCCTGTAGGCGGTATCTACTTTTCCCCTTCTTATACATTCTTCTACAGATTTGCATTTGGCCTCTAGCCACTCCTGCTTAGTCATTTTGCACTTCCTGTCAATCTCATTTCTTAGTCTTCTGTACTCAATTTTGCCTGTTTCATTTACTGCATTTTTATATTTTCTCCTTCCACTGATTAAATTTAGTATCTCCTGCGATATCCAAGGATTTTTTGTAGGTCTTTCCTTGCTACCTATTTTGTCTTCTGGTGCCTTCACTATTTCATCTCTCAATGCTACCCATTCCTCCTCTACTGTTTTATTTTCCCCCGTTTCTGTCAATTGTTGCCTAGAGCACCCTCCGAAATTCTCAAGAACTTCAGGTTCCTTCAGTTTATCCAGGTCCCATCTCCTTATTTTCCTACCTTTCTGCAGTTTTTTCAGTTTCAGCCTACAGTTCATGACCAATAAGTTATGGTCAGAGAGACGCAGAAAGTGCACGCGTTTCTGTCCATGCGGACTTGGCAGCTGTACAAAATACTCGTCTGATTTTAAGGAAACAGTTTGTAGCTTCATCCTATTATTGTTCAAAGCTCACTTATCTTTTTAAAAGTTCATTCCTTCAAACCGAAGTAAATTTGGAATCAAGACATTCGTGTTGTGTGACTGTAAGACTGGATACATCATGGCTTTCATAGTAGACACAGGCACAACAGAACATGAAATACATAATTTACTAGAAACCGGTATTTGTAAATGATGTGTCAAATATAGAGTACACTATTTTCACCTACTGAAAAAAAAAAAAAAACAAAAAAAAAAAAAAAAACAAAAAAAAAAAACAAAAAAAAAACGCCTTATTTACCACAATGTTTTTAGACTATTGGGAAACATTAGGTGGGTGAAATGTTTTCTTCCGCATCCCTCTGATGCCAGGGAATGAAGTATTACGTTTCATGTTCAGTATGCATTTACATTATGGGATATAAGAATCAGAAGTTTACACTTTTTTCGGGGCGTGATTTACGCGTTCAACTTTGATTCAAATTTTTTAGTATTGTTGACCTGCTTTAGATGACTAAATACACCTTTTTGCAGTTCAAAATTTATACAACATAGCTTTTTGCAAAATAAGGTTAAAATACCGCATTTCTATTTTTTTTTCTAAAATCTTCAATTTTGCAGTTCTTTTATTCAGTATTGGAAGGCGGCAAATAAACTAAACATTACTTGTCAGAACCTTGTATTGTTAGGTTACAACATGCAAAGATTCACGTTCGTCATATCTTTAGTTCCTGAGATGTAACAAGCACCGAGCGAGGTGGCGCAGTGGTAACGCACTGTTTGGGAATAAGAGCAAGTCACTCGGAGCCAAAGTCTGGTGAATAGGGTGGGTGAGGAACCAATTCGAGCCGGCCGCGTTGGCCGAGGGGACTGAGGCGCTCCAGTCACGGTCTGCACGGCCACTACGGTCGGGGGTTCGGATCCCCCCTCGGGCATGGATATTTGTGCCGTCGTTAGTATAAGGTAGTTGATAAGTAGTTTGTAAGTTTAGGGACTGATGACCCCGTAGTTAAGTCCCATAGACTATACAAACATTTGAACATTTGTAACGCACTGGACTCGCATTCGGGAGAATGGTGGTTGAAATCCACCTCCCGTCATCCAGATTTGTGTTTTCCGTGATTTCCCTAAACCACTCCAGGCAAATGCCGGGATGGTTCCTTTGAAAGAGCACGGCCGATTTCCTTCCACAACCTAACCCAAACACTCCCGGCCGTCTCTAATGACCACGCTGTTGACGGGACGTTAAACTCCAAGCTTCCTACCTCCTCCATATAAGAAGACAAACGTCGTAGGTGTTTTTATTTTTTGGGTGAGGGGCCTCTGATTTATTTGACCAAATTTCTTCAACTTTTATTGCTATATATGTACCACGTAAAATTCTATTCAATATTATTCCTATGAGAACGCGTACAGTTGTACACGATAGCCAAATTTTATGTTTCATAACTAAAAACGGCCCGAGTTATAGCGACTCAAAGTTGTCAGACGTTGACGCTCGCCCGGCGCGAGGTTGCGCATGGCGTCAAACAAATGACCATATCTCGGCCAGTATTCCTTCCACGACTGTTAAGGCTTACCAATGTTCGTTGCGCACATGTTCGATTGTCCTCATAAAATTGCCCATAATGGTCGAGCTGGAATGTGTAGTAGTTGTTGTTGTGGTCTTCAGTCCGGAGATTGGTTTGATGCAGTTCTCCACAATACCCTATCCTGAGCAAGCCTCTTCATCTCCACATGAGAACGGAAACCTACATCTGTCTGAATCTGCTTACTGTATCCATCTCTTGGTCTTCGTCTGCGGTTTTTACCCCACACACTTCCCTCCAACGCTAAATTCACAATTTCTTTATGTCTACGAATGTGTCGTACCAATCTATCCCTTCTTTTAGTCACGGTATGCCAGAAAATCCTTTCCTCACCAATTCTGTTCAGTACCTCCTCATTAGTAACGCGATCCACCCACCTAATCTTCAGCATTCTTCTGTAGCACCATATTTCAAAAGCCTCTATCCTCTTCCTGCCCGCACTGTTTATCGTCCATGTCTCACTCCCATACAAGGCAACACTCCACACAAATGCCTTCACAAAAGGACTTCCTTAGACTTAAATCAATATTCGAAGTTAGAAAATTTCTCTTTTTGAAAAAAGCTTTTCTTCCCATTCCCATTCTGCATTTTATATCCTCTGTACTGCGACCATCATTTGTTAATTTACTGCCCAAGTAACAAAATTCATCTACCTCCTTTATTGCTTCGTTTCCCAATCTAATTCCTTCAGCATCACCTGATATTCTAAGACTGCATTCCATTACCCTAGTTTTACTCTTGTTAATGTTCATCTTATACGCACCTTTCAGCACACTGTCCATTCCGTTCAACTGTTCTTCCAGGTCCTTTGCTGTCTCTGACAGAATTACTGCCGGCTGAGGTGGCCGAGGGGACTGAGGCGATCCAGTCACGGTCTGCACGGCCACTACGGTCGGGGGTTCGAATCCCCCCTCGGGCATGAATATTTATGCCGTCCTTAGGATTAGCTAGTTCATAAGTAGTTTGTAAGTTTAGGGACTGATGACCCCGTAGTTAAGTCCCATAAGTTCTACAAACATTTGAACATTTGCATTACTAACTGTTTAAAAGGAACGTAAACTGCTTTGGTGACATTCTAAGTGGATTAAAATATCTTCTAGGGTCTTCAATTACAATTTGTTTCAGCAAGGTCGCTAAGCAACCGAGCTGACGTCTTTTTTAAATCCAGTCACAATCCCAAACACGTTTGTTATTCTCTTTATGTTTAGTCTTATGCAGTGACTTCACACAGAGAAGCAATTAGCTAGTTCATCAGTAGTTTGTAAGTTTAGAGACTGATGACCCCATAGTTAAGTCCCATAAGCTATACAAGCATTAAACAGAATTACTGTGTCATTGGCAATATGCAATGTTTTTAATTCTTCACCCTTAACTTTAATTCCTTCACCAAATTTCTCCTTGCTTTTCTTTATAGCTTGCTCAATGTACAAATTGAATAACACTGGAGAAAGGCTACAACCCTGTCTTACTCCCTTCACTGGAGAAAGGCTACAACCCTGTCTTACTCCCTTCCCAACCACTGCATCCATTTCATGCCCTTCAACTCTGACAATCGCTGTCTGGGGTTTGTACAAGTTATAAGTAACCTTACGCTCCCTATATTTTACTCCTGCTTGCTTCAGAACTTGAAAGAGTTTATCGATTTCCAGATTCAAAGCTGTGGAATAAGTATCCAGAAATACTGTGCTTATTTGTAACGTCAGCGAGCACACTGACTGCGAGACTATGGCGGCCTGTCTGGTTCCAGAAAGGCTCAGGCCAGGCCGAGGACGGCCGAGCGGAGGGCTCACACTAGGGATGGCGGTTATCGCTGAAACAACCGGTTTTCGGTTATACCGGTTCTTTTCATCTCCAGTTTAACTGCACCGTAAAAGTGCTCAAGATAACCGGTTTTTTAAGTAACCGGTTTTCGGTTTTTTATTGCTATTACTTCCAGTAGAGTTCGAACGAAACATATTTTGCGGCCGAAACAGAAATCGTAAACTTCGGTACTCCTAGTTTCGGCCGGAACCGAAACTTACGAAAATTAAGGTAAAATTTAGGTAAATTTACGTTATACGACAAATCACTAGTCTTTCCATATTTTACAAGATACCCTCCCAATACTACGCCTTCTTGAGTGTGTATAGGCATAGTCACGAGTCCGTAGAAGACGATATACGAAGCATACTGATTTACTGGCCAAGCATTTCCATCCGGCAGTTGCGAATATTGAGCCAATCACTCCGTAAGTTGGACTTCTGAGCCAGCGCATACGAATATCTCGTTATACACACAACATAATATATAAGTTACAGTCAGTAAGTAAACTTCAATCAGTGCTGCAGAAGTATTTCGAAAAATAAAGTCACATCCGACAAACAGTATGATTGTTGTCAGTGTAAATTTACGCAAATTGAACTAGGAAAGCTGTGTACCACATGATCAAAGAATGTTCAAATAGCTGTGAGTTCTTATGAGACCTAAATACTTAGGTCGTCGGTCTCTAGTCTTACAAACTACTTTATCTAACTTACGCTAAGGACAACATATACATCCATGACCGAGGTAGGAGGGAGGACTCGAACCTCCGACTGGAGCAGCCGCGCAGTCCGTAACATGGAGCCCCATACCACACGGCTATCTCGCGACGCACCACATGATCAATGTTACCTAAACCCATATTGGTTATTAAAAAAGCCCCTCGCTTTTAAGGAATCACATTAATAAAACTTGTTAGCATAACAATATGATAATACATTAAAAGTTAGTATTCCAAGCTTAGAGTACATTACTTACATAATAGGTACATGAATCGAATTTACCTTCTCTTCCAAGGTACATTTCGGATGCTTTCTCCTTAAATGACACAGTATGTTTGTAGTACCTCCACCCGTTTTCAGCTTTTTAACGCAAATGGAGCATTGTACCTCACTGCTCCCGTACTTCGTGAAGTACTTCCACACTCGGGAAGGTGCCATTTAAGACACAACCGATGTCTGGCGACGACAGCAAGGAACTGCCGCGTGACCAGACGGAGGCAAGTCTCGTACACTGCCGGTGCACGCGCGTCGTCTAATAGGCCACGCCACACGGCAACAGCTGCGTCGATGCCTCAGTAGCTGCACCAGTCCTTAAGTTCTTATGCCACGCGTTTCTGACTGCCGGGATTGTTATTAAATTATCACTGATCGCTTTTCTTACTTACTGCGATGACCTAATATTTCACAGCAGTGGAAATTTTAGGAATAGCCCTAAATATTAGGGTCTACTAGTTTCAATTTTTTTTAATTATTTACAAAACATACATTTTGAACCACTACTACAGGAAGTAGTCGTACTGGTTTTTTTTTACCCGGTTGTTGGCAATAACTAAAAAAAAAAAAACCGGCTACAACCGACACCAAATAAATACCGAAAAAACCGGTTATTCAAAACTAAAATATCGGTATCGGTTTTAACCGGTCGGTTTTTCCCATCCCTAGCAGAATGAACCACATACGACACATGGTTCAGGAGATATAACGTCCCTAGCTCAGACACACACAGTGGAGACAGAGAGAGAGAGAGAGAGAGAGAGAGAGAGAGAGAGAGAGAGAGGGCTACCGGTGCAGGTAGATGGATTAGGCGGCCACAGCGGCGGGCCTGAAGAGGCAGCACCACTCAAAGGCAAGGCCCAGGAACCGATACCCGATACCAGGTGACCAGCCGGGCTGCGTCACGTCTGCTGTCACGTTTCAGGGCTCCCACACCATTCCAACCGCTCACCACCCACACCACTGCAGAACATCCACCAGCCCGAACACTCCCCAGCTGACCTGAAGGGACCGCGGATTCACGATACTGTCTCTATACCGCTACACGTTCCATCATCCAATACAATTGGAAATGAGAAGAAGCAGAGCAGGCAACATGTTTTCAGGCATTGAAAGTAGCCTGGTATTAATATCATCATCATCATGCCTTTCACCGTTCAGTCTGGAGCATAGTACCTGTAATAACATTCCTCCATGATCCCCTATTCAATGCTAACATTGATGCCTCGTCTGATGTTATGCCTTTAACTTCAAAATCATTCTGTACCGAATCTAAGTACTTTCTTCTTGGTCTACCTCGACTCCTCTTACCCTCCGCTGCCGAGCTCATGAGTCTCTTAGGTAACCTTGCTTCTTCCATGCACGCATGGTTTACCAGGTTGGATAACTGGGCTAGTTGTACACGATAGTCGAATTTCATGTTTCACAACGAAATACGGCCCGAGTTATAGCGAATCAAAGTTGTCAGACGTTGACGCTCGCCCGGCTCGAGGTTGCGCATGGCGTCAAACAAATGACCATATCTCGGCCAGTATTCCTTCCACGACTGTTAAGGTTTACCAGTGTTCGTTGCGGACATGTTCGATTGTTCACATAAAATTGCCCGTAATGGTCGAGCTGGAATGTGTAGTTGTTGTGGTCTTCAGTCCGGAGATTGGTTTGATGCAGCTCTCCACAATAGCCCTATCCTGAGCAAGCCTCTTCATCTCCACATAAGAACGGCAACCTACATCTGTCTGAATCTGCTTACTGTATCCATCTCTTGGTCTTCCTCTGCAAGTTGCCGAAGTGGCGTCCAATTGAAAGACTTGCACCAGGCCAATGAGACACACGAAATTATTATTATATCAGGTCGTAGCCAGGATTTGGGTCTGGGAGGGGCTGAATCCAGGAGTCCGACCAGCAGAGGTTAACCAGTCCATTAATGTGACGCGTTACAATTTTGAAAAACTTTAAAACAAATATTTCGCGTCGTGCTTTACTTGCTAGATACGTTTTTCCAGTGACTGATCGATACTGACTGATGGAGTCAAATGTAGATTATGCCGCGAATTCCAAGTGCTCTTTTACAAGGGGATTATTGATTTCTCGATCGGACAAGGGTACATCAAAAACCTGTCGACCATAGAGAGGAACAGCATTAATTAGTTTCCCCAAATACGCCGCTAATTTTGAGTGCACTGTTACACGAGGATAACTAATTTATTGACCACACGAGAATACGTCGTAAAACTATCTAACATGGATTAGGAACATCAGTAATTATTTAATTCACATCATCATCATCATCATCATCATCATTAGAGACTGATTATGCCTTTCAGCGTTCAGTCTGCAGCATAGTACCTCTAATAAAATTCCTCCATGATCCTCCATTCTATGCTAACGTTGATGCCTCGTCTGATGTTATGCCTTTTACTTCAAAATCATTCTTCGCCGAATCAAAGTACTTTCTTCTTGGCCTACCTCGACTCCTGTTACCCTCCGCTGCCGAGTTCGAGTCTCTTAGGTAACCTTGCTTCTCCCATGCGTGTAACATGACCCAACCATCTCAGTCTGTTCGCTCTAACTGCTGCATCTACGGTGTTCATTCCCAGTTTTTCTTTGATTTCCTCATTATGGACACCCTCCTGCCATTGTTACCACCTATTAGTACCTGCAATCACTCTTGCTACTTTCATATCTGTAACCTCTACCTTATGAATAAGGTAACCTGTATCCACCCAACTGTCACTCCCATACAACGAAGTTGGTTGAAAGATAGAGCGGTTCACTGCTAGCTTAGTCTTGGTACTTACTTCATTCTTGCAGAAGAGAGTAGATCTTAGCTGAGCACTCACTGTATTAGCTTTGCTGCACCTCGATTCCAGTTCTTTCGCTATGTTACCATCCTGTGAGAAAATACATCCCATGTACTTGAAACTGTCTACCTGTTCTAACTTTGTTCCTCCTATTTGGCACTCAATCTGTTTGAATCTCTTTCCCACAGGCATTACTTTCGTTTTGGAGATGCTGATCTTCATTTCATAATCCTTGCACCAACATAAGCAAAGTATTTTACAATAAGCGACTAAAGCACCAGTCTTGTGCAGGTCGCTAGTTCGGAAGAGCACTCCCACAGGCGAACTACGAGAACTAGTTCGCACATCCCTCGCCTCTTAGTTCGTCCGCTCCTTTTCCGAAGACTGACGGGGAACAGCGAGAGGACGCGAGAGCGCGCAGAACCGCGTGATTCCCTTCTGCCAGTTGCCGTCACTTCGAGCTGAGATGCAGCACAGCTGGAGTTTTAGTAGCGGTAGCAAAAACCGAAACGAGCGAACGAACTAAAAGGGCGACCTACTTCGCGGCCGAGCTGCGAACTAAAAGGAGAGCTACCGGTCGCCAACTAAAATATGCGATATAGGCCGCTAACTAAAATATACGCGATAGGTCGCGAACTAAAATATACGCGATAGGTGGCGAACTAAAATATGCGCGATAGGTCGCGAACAGAATTAAAAATCACGTGTTTGCCTTCTGCTGATGAGAGCCATTTCGAGGTGAGCGTCTGCCTCCTAGATTACATATTTCAGCGCTACAAAATTTCTGCTTTCAAGTATTCTGCACTCTGCAATATCTGACTAATAAATTCCATAGTGCCAAGATATAGAGATAACTTTAAACTTAAACGCGAGAAGTTATCCACAAACTGTTTCTTTTGGTTTGCGTGATATCGTTAGCGGCTCAAGCAGCAAGTGCATGAAGCGGCTAGGTGGGGGAACTTCTCCCTCCACCTGCACGCGCAGACCACGCCGCTCAGCCGTCACTGGGAGCGGACGAACTAAAATAACGAACTAGTTCCCGGCAGAGCCGCGAACTGAAGTGAGCGCTCCAGATCGCTAACTACTATGCGAAGGTCTATAAAGCACATGTGAGATTTGGTATAGAAGAAAGTTAGTATTAAAAAAAGATGGCAGAAGACCGAAGTAGCGACCATTACCAAAGCACGCGGTGCAATCGATCATACAAGACGGGAAAGACGGTATCAAACCAGAAAATCTGAGAAATATTGACCATACTCGCAGATACAGTAACGACGGGAAAAGTCAAACACACTAAGTTTATCAAAATATCCACGGGTGTACTGCCGGTCTATAGTGTCCAACGGGCCCAATATTTCGGCGATCATACATGTCGCCATCATCAGGTGAACTGACGGACTGAGCTCCTGGAAACGCGCCGGCACGGAGATCCGCACGCTACGGCTGCTCGAAGGGACCTGGGTTCTAGCCCGGTGGCGGGCCATTTAAATACCCTCGGCCCGCGGAGCGACCCCTCCGTGGTCCGCGCAGTGGAACCGATTGCGACGGCGTCTGAGATGACGTCGGTGTGAGGGCTCTGTCCGCCGTGGTCGTCACTGCGTCACGTTTGCTAGATTTACTCTTAATTAACCCAATCGCTGGTTCCCAAACTTTGCTAAGATTATAGCCAGAGTCACGGTTTATGAGGTCGTCACTTGTGCGAATTTCAGTGGCCTCTCTAACGACGCAGTCCCAGTATCTCGACGTCTGTACCAGAATCCTAGTGCGTTCATACTCCAAGGCGTGATTCTCCGACAAACAATGTTCAGCGACCGCCGACTTGCTCGGATACATCAATCGTGTGTGCCTCTAGTGTTCAACGCATCGATCCTCGACGGTACGCATCGTCTGTCCAATATATGACTTTCCACTCTGACACGGAATCTGGTACACGCCGGCCTTCCTCAAACCGAGATCATCTTTAGCGCTCCCCACCAGTACACGAATTGTATTCGGCGGACAAAAAACAGTTCCAACCTGGTGTTTTCTCAAAATGCGGGCGATCTTCCCTGAGAGTGCGCCGGTATATGGAATGAACGCAGTGCCTACATCCTCCCTCGTGTTTTCAATCGTTTCCACAGGTTGTGATGTACTGGTTGGGGTATTTAAATGGCCCGCCACCGGGCTAGAACCCAGGTCCCTTCGAGCAGCCGTAGCGTGCGGATCTCCGTGCCGGCGCGTTTCCAGGAGTTCAGTCCGTCAGTTCACCTGATGATGGCGACATGTATGATCGCCGAAATATTGGGCCCGTTGGACACTATAGACCGGCAGTACACCCGTGGATATTTTGATCATCAAATACGCCGGGAGAAACTGAAGAATCACAAACTAAGTTTACACTAAGGCTGAAGGCCACACATGTGTATTTTAAGTTGAGCAAAATCGGACACGCCGGCCGCGGTGGCCGAGGGGACTGAGGCGCTTCAGTCACGGTCTGCACGGCCACTACGGTCGGGGGTTCGAATCCCCCCTCGGGCATGGATATTTGTGCCGTCCTTAGTTGTAGGTAGTTCATAAGTAGTTTGTAAGTTCCGGGACTGATGACCCCGTAGTTAAGTCCCTTAAGCTTAACAAACATTTGAACTTTTTTTTGAAAATCATCACTGGAATGATGGAATGAAAACGCAAATAATAAGTCTACCCTGAATTTACTTCGCCTCACATAGCGAAAGAAATTACTCAAGAGGACTATCACTGAAAAACCAAGACTGCCTAATCAGAAAGAAACCAAAGTCCTAACAGCATGCCATCCCCTCAGAATGATTCGGCGGAGTACTTACTTCCACAGTAGTCGGAGCGAGAATGAAGAGTGAAGACTTAGGCTGGTTTACACGACGCCACTAGGTTTCACGAAACTGCGCTACTGGCCAGTGCGCATGCGCGGCAGGCGTTCGCGCAACTCGTTGCCGAAACTAAACAGTTTCGGCACCTTCCAACTTTGGCGAAACTGTTTGCACGTGTTTTTTGATTAGGTTATGATCAATACAGAACAAAAGACAGCATAAATGGGGGAACGAAAGAAATAATTCTCATTTTGAACATATACGCGATGCATAGCTGTTTGTGCCATTTTAACAATGAAAATCTCAGGAATAAGCAGCGGCGTGTTAGTGCTCTTGAAGCAATTATCCGTGAATTAAATATTGATGGGTTGACGATTAGTGAATTGCAGACTAGAATACATTCAATTCCAAATACCTATACAAACAAACTATGGCAATTGTGGTACACTGTACAGGTACTGTAGAGACGAATACCTATTTGACAAGAAACGTAATGCAATGTGTAATTTCAGATCTGGTAACAATGCTTCACGCCTAACAATATCTTGTTTCTTTATTGCATTACTAACTCTGTTTAAAAGGAACGTAAACTGGTTTGGTGACATTCTAAGTTGATCAAAATAGCCATCACCTTTACTGCTGCTTATAACTTTATTTAATTGTCCACTGTAGCTGTTTCGACGTATTTGGCATTGTCAAGTGGTTGCCTATTTGTTGCTAATATACACACACACAGCATCTGTACCTCTATATGATTTTAATAGGTACTTTCTTAGAAGGTCGTTTTTTTTTTTTTTAATAATTTTGGTAGGTGTCGGTGGCCGAGTAGACAGACCGACACAGGAATAAAGGATGCACGCTTGTGCAGGTACGAAGGTGAGCAGCCAGTGGGACAGCAGAAACTAGAAACACTAGAGTAAATTAGAACGAGATATATATTTGTTAGAGACTTAGTAATACTTAATTTTTACATAGCTCAGTACTGCAGAATGCTGATACATAGTTGAGCTAGAGGCCTGCCTAGTGCGTGTCCGATAGCCAAGTCTTCACTGGTGCCTATCTGATTCCCAAGTGTTATCTGGTTGCTATCTCAGTCCCAAGTGAACGATGTCGTTCAGTGGTGGCCACGAGCGGAGTTGCAGCAGAGGGCGCTCGTGGCTGTCGTCGTAAGAACGCCGCGCCGTGCGTGCATGGCGGCGCGCGGCGAAAGTACGTGGCGCGCGCTTTAGACTGGTGCGACACCACATAGAGGTACAGGTGCTGTATGCATATTGGCAACATATAGACAACCACTTGACAATGCCAAATACGGCGAAACAGCTGTAGTGGACAATTAAATGAAGTTATAAGCAGCAGTAAAGGTGATTATATTTATTAAAATGTCATATTACGACATTTCTTATTCTTTTTATGTTTAGTCTTATGCAGCGACTTCACACAGAGAAGCAATAGCTCCACCATAAATCTTACAGCTACCAAAAGTTTCATTCTACGGCGACTACGGCACTCACAAAACAACGGAACTGAAGTGTATGGTATTGGCGCTGTGTCTACAGACACACACGAAACCAGTTGCGCGCAACTTATTTCATGCAACGAGTTTCGTAACCTAGTGTCGTCGTGTAGACTAGCCTTAAAGCTCTAAGGCCTCAGAAAAACCTCCCCCTCCCCCCCCCCCCCGCCATACACCGAATGTAGAGCGCGTTAAAACCGACGCATAGTGCGTTCAGAGACTGGTGTTTAGCAACCCTCGCTACCTGGCCAAGACACTTCCCCTACAACCGCTCCCAGAGAGGTCTCCTGTCACCTCTTTCTTCCAAAATTAGGTTGGTATGGCACACAGACATACATTACTAGACTGGCAAACGTCCCTATGTGACTGAAGCCTGACGCCGCCATCTTGCCTCACCTCACGTAAGAAAGCTTTCGTATGATACTACTACGATCTTCTGGAACAATATGACGTTGTAAGCTTTAGTAATTGGTTTGAACATGATTTGCGTTTGGCTAATACTTTCCCAATCATTTAGTTTAACACAAAGTCGTACATTGTCGAATCTACATCTACATCTACATACATACTCCGCAATTCACCGTAAGGTGCGTGGCGGAGGGTACACTGTACCACTACTAGGCATTTCCTTTCCTATTCCACTCCCAAATTGAACGAGGAAAAAAAGAATGCCTATATGCCTCCGTACGAGCCCTAATTTCTCTTGTCTTGTCTTTGTGATCTTTACGCGAAATGTAAGTAGGCGGCAGCAAGATCGTACTACACTCAGCTTCAAATTCCGGCCCTCTAAATTTACATAACAGAAATTCACGAAAAGAACGTCGTCTTTCTTCCAGCGATCCCCAATTGAGTTGCCGGAGCATTTCCGTGACACTCGCGCATTGATCGAACCTACCGGTAACAAATCTAGCTGCTCGCCTCTGAACCGCCTCTATGTCTTCCTTCAAACCGATCTGCTGCGGGTCCCAAATACTTGAGCAATACTCAAGAGGTGGTCGTACAAGCGTTTTATACGCGGTCTCCTTTACAGGTGAAGTACATCTTCCCAAAATTCTCCCAATAAACCGAAGTCGGCTGTCTGCCTTACTCACAACTGTCCTTACATGCTCGTTGCATTTCATATCGCTCTGCAATGTTACGCCTAGATATTTGAACGACGCGACCGCATCAAGATGCTCACTACTAATGCTGTATTCGAACATTATAGGATTGTTTTTTCTACTCATGCGCATCACCTTACATTTTTCTACATTGAGAGCTAGCTGCCATTCTTCGCACCAACTAGAAATTTTGTCTAAGTCAACCTGTATGCTATTACAGTCAGTTACAGACGACACCCTCCCATACACCACAGCATCATCAGCAAACAGCCGCAAATTACAACTTACTCTGTCCATCAGATCATTTATATAGATAGAAAATAATAGCGGTCCTATCACACTCCCCTGGGGCACGCCTGACGATACACTCGTCTCTGATGAACACTCGCCGTCGAGAACAACGTACTGCGTTCTATTACTTAGGAAGTCTTCCAGCCAGTCACAAATCTGTGAACCTATTCCATAAGCTCGTATCTTCGTTAGCAGTCAGCAGTGTGGCACCGTGTCGAATCTTGTTATGAGAAGAATGTGTTATGTACGGATAAATTTTACTTAGCGTCCTGGCGGCCTCGAGTGATTATGTTGTCAATCATGTGACGTTGACATTAGCCAATCGCATAACGACGCAAATGTTTTACCATGAAGTCTTCGTTTACGACGGCAATTAATTTCACTGAATGAACAAGAGTACATACAAGAACCTGTCAACCATAGAGCAGAAACAGCATTATTTATTTACTTCATAATACGTACGAAACACTAATCATGTTAGTCTGTGTGGGTTTCTAAGAATATTAACATCTTGGTGAGGGCTTTCTACCGTTTGTTGATGTTGCCAATATAATCGTGTGAGGCCGCTGGAACGGTAAGTAAAATTTTACTGTTACGTACAGTTAAAGCAGACTGTACTTATCTGAAAAACACTCAGAAGAATAAAGATGTGTGTTATCCACAGCAAATATCACATTTAATACTATTAAAAAACCGATGTTGATCGTAACTAGTAACAGATTAATAAACACAGGAAATGCGTCTCAACAATGTGTCAAAGCAGACTCTAGATTCCGTAAGAACTCCCAAAAGAATACCTGTTATCCACAATAAACACCTTTTTATGACCATTCTACTAAAAGAAACTTCGAAGTTGGATGAAATTCGTAGTGTTATTATTACAGTAAATCAATACCACTCACTACTCTACGGCATGTGTCAGAGATTACTCCAGATGAAAAAAATACAGCCACATACATCACACGAATTTCCCATATGTCAAAAGTCTAAGGACAGCGTAGTTACGTCTGTTCATCAGTATTTTTCAACTGTTTTCCGCAATAACGCAAACGACAGCTTACACGTTTATAGTATAGAAATATGGCGGCGAGACTTCACTGACACCAATGATATTGTATATGGCATTGCCAGTCTAGTAATGTATGTCTGTGGTATGGCACTAAGTAAGCTTGTCTCTGGCCAGCCAGCGAACGTGGGGGAGCTCAGTGACACGGTAGGCAAGCGTCGTGCTGACGTCACAGTCGTAATTCTCAAACAAACTCGACTGCGGCCACGACCGGCCGCTATCGATCTTTGTAGCTGCAGAACAAACGAGTCCGTATTTCGACACGCACAAATTGTCTCCGGCCAGTGAGATGCTGCGTGTTTCTTAACCGGAGATTCGGATTCTACGCCGCCCTCACGTACTATAAAAAAAATTCTTGTTTAACCTGTACCTAACATAAGAGATTTCCACTTGTTCTTTCCATGTCAACAGAAGCCATCTTGATTTGCCGAATATCTCGCAGTTTTGGTTTTATAACTCGCAGTAAGGTGTTTCAGGCTAACAGCGCATCAAAGATGTATTACAAAGATGTATCCGGATCAATTTCTTGTAACTAAACGTAAATAAGGAATTAAAGTTCAGGGGGAAGAATTAAAACCATTGCGTTTTGCTAACGACATAGTAATTCTGTCAGATACAGCAAAGGACCTGGAAGAGCAATTGAACGGAATGGACATTGTGCTGAAAGGTACATATAAGATGAACATTAACAAGAGCAAAACTAGGGTAATGGAGTGCAGTGTGAGAAAATCAGGTGATGCTGAAGGAATTAGATTAGGTAACGAAGCAATAAAGGAGGTAGATGAGTTTTGTTACTTGGGCAGTAAAATAACAAATGATGGTCGCAGTACAGAGGATATAAAATGCAGAATGGCAATGGGTAGAAAAGCGTTCTTGAAAAAGAGAAATTTGCTAACATCGAATATTGATTTAAGCCTAAGGAAATCCTTTCTGAGGGCATTTGTATGGAGTGTTGCCTTGTATGGGAGTGAGACATGGACGATAAACAGTGCGGACAGGAAGAGGATAGAAGCTTTTGAAATGTGGTGCTACAGAAGAATGCTTAAGATTAGGTGCGTGGATCGCGTAACTAATGAGGAGGTACTGAACCGAACTGGGGAGAAAAGGAATTTCTGGCATACCTTGACTAAAAGAAGGGATAGATTGGTAGGGCACATTCTTATACATCAAGGAATTGTGAATTTAGCGTTGGAGGGAAGTGTGTGGGGTAAAAACCGCAGAGGGAGACCAAGAGATGGATACAGTAAGCAGATTCAGACAGATGTAGGTTGCCGTTCTTATGTGGAGATGAAGAGGCTTGCTCAGGATAGGCTATTGTGGAGAGCTGCATCAAACCAGTCTCCGGACTGAAGACCACAACAACAACAATAAATGTAAATAAAACACATATTAACAAAAACACCGACTAAGGTCTATAATAGACACTCATTGCATGTAACTGCTGTAGGGTAGTGGATAGAACAGTAGATCACCAATTCAGAGGTATAGAGTTCAAATCTCTCCCACCGATTTTTTATTTTATTTATTTATTTATTTTTTTTACTTTTATTGTTTGTAACACATTGTAGTAGTTCTTATTCGTAACATATTGTGGGATTTCCTTAATCATATAACAGTAGTATGTTAGGCAGTACTCGATGTTAATTGTAACAAAATGCTGCGACAGGCATAGGTGTCATCGATTTCGAAATTTGAGTGTGACTAAAAAATAGAGAATGAAACTGCTGCAAGTGTAAGACTAGCAATGATATTTCTGTTTTTCTTTCACAAAAATAATTGACCTTTTTTCCAAATATGTTACGATTACCGAGAACATAGTAAGTGACAAACGTATGGGAAACGCTTAAAATGCTGGTAGGCCTAAATGAAATAAGTATCGGTGACATTCACACTATTCGCTAGTCAGAAACATTTGTCTGTCTATTTTCTAATATCTCGTAATATTGCTTGTTTGCCCCCAGTATTTTGCTGCTTTTTTTCGAATACGTGGAGATTTTCGAGAGTGTAGTTTTATTGGTATTCCTTACTTGCCACCAATAGTTGGCAATTTATTTGAGAATATATCACGATTATAGGGTACTAGCTTAAACCCGCGGATCCGCTCGCGTGTTGGTTGATTATGATAGATAATGCGCGAAACGTCAAATCGATTTTTTTTTAAAGAGATGTATTAAAAGAAACTTCATTTTTATTGCTTTATTTATTTATTATTATATTTCCTTATTCGTAAACTTATCCTTACAGAGAAAGACCTGGAGACATTGTAGCACGCATAGAACAAAGATATGGTCTGTGGCATCACGTTTCGCTGTATGTAACCTCCTTGCTATAGAGTCGCAAACGTTATCGCTGGACTTCAGTCCGATTTTTATTTTTATAATTTGACGACTTTCAACTACCATATCTTCCACCCACTTATAGCTATCGGCATGGAAGTGCTATGGTGTACAACTGGAGCCTTCGGACAACAATTACACACAGACCATTCGTTTGCGTTCTATAATAGCCGCTGCAGAGCGAAATATTAACACACACACACACACACATACACACACACACACACACACACACACACACACACACGTAGAATTTTATATACACCGATAACTTTCCATCCCAATATACTCCCCCCTTTTATCATTATCAACCCTCAAGCAACAATGCAACCAATAAAATAATTTTCAAAGAGTAAATATAATTTTCAAAGAGTAATTATTGTTCCGCATTTCACGTTATATTCTTCAAGTTTCTACATATCTATCAGATCGCTATAAAACCGTGCCTAAAACCTTCCTCAGGTATAAATTAATAACTGTACAAATATTTAAGTCTCTGCGTCTTGTTCGGACGTGATAAGCGTACACCGAACACACACACACACACACACACACACACACACACATGAGAGAGAGAGAGAGAGAGAGAGAGAGAGAGAGAGAGAGAGAGAGAGAGAGAGAGAGAGAGCTATCCGCTCGCCATAAAACCGTGCCTAAAGCCTTCCCCGGGCAGAAATTAGTAACTGTACAAATTTTTAGCTCTTTATGTCTTGTGGTTCAGACGTGATAAACGTACACCGAACAGACATTCACATTTATAGATATAGATGTGGTTAACGGTGATCCTATTCTGTTGCAAACGTATACAGCATACTCAGAACGTCGTTGTCTGCTGGCATACGTTTGTGAGTATTATGGCGTAGCTGACCGGCTGACGGCTAGCGATTTCTCAATTTCTGCGTGTCGAGATGAGGCCTCGTGTGGACATGTGGATGTATCGCGTTCAGCTCCTGATGACGTCAGGCCGACGTTTGCCTAGCGTGTCACTAAGCTCACTCCAGCGGACGCTAGCGCAGACGACAAACGAAGCCATGCGTTCTCAACTACAGCAAAACGAGGCCTAGAGCGGAGGCGGCGACTGTGAGCCACTGCAAAGCAGTCAGTCAATATTAAGAGCCCACGTTCACATTCACGTGAACACACAAGTTCAGTCACATATACATCTACATCTACATACATACTCCGCAATTCACCGTAAGGTGCGTGGTGGAGGGTACACTATACCACTACTAGGCATTTCCTTTCCTATTCCACTCCCAAATAGAACGAGGAAAAAAAAATCCCTATATGCCTCCGTACGAGCCATAATTTCTCTTATCTTGTCTTTGTGATCTTTACGCGAAATGTAAGTAGGCGGCAGCAAGATCGTACTACACTCAGCTTCAAATTCCGGCCCTCTAAATTTACTCAACAGAATTTACCGAAAAGAACGTCGTCTTTCCTCCAGCGATCCCCAATTGAGTTGCCGGAGCATTTCCGTGACACCAGTAACAAATCTAGCTGCTCGCCTCTGAACTGCTTCCATGTCTTCCTTTAAACTGATTTGCTGCGGGTCCCAAATACTTGAGTAGTAGTCAAGACGTGGTCGTACAAACGTTTTATACGCGGTCTCCTTTACTGGTACATCTTCCCAAAATTCTCCTAATAAACCGCCTTACTCACAACTGTCCTTACATGTTCGTTCCATTTCACATCGCTCTGCAATGCTACGCCTAGATATTTGAACGACGCGACAGCATCAAGAAGCTCACTACTAATGCTGTATTCGAACATTATGGGATTGTTTTTTCTACTCATGCGCATCACCTTACATTTTTCTACATTGAGAGCTAGCTGCCATTCTTCGCACCAACTAGAAATTTTGTCTAATTAATCCTGTATGCTATTACAGCATCATCGGCAAACAGCCGCAAATTACAGCTTACTCTGTCCATCAGATCATTTATACAGATATATAAATATGGGGCAAACATATATAAACATGGGAAATTGATCATTAATAAAATGAGTAAATTCACACACAAATAGATACCATTAATGTTGCAGAAACACTTTGAGTTAATCTATATCTGTAAATGTGAATGTCTGTCCTCTGTACGTTTATCACGTCTCAACCAGAAGACATAAAGAGCTAAAAATTTGTATAGTTACTAATGTCTATCCGGGGAAGGCTTTAGGTACGGTTTTATGGCGATCGGATAGCTATTTATCTATGTATATTGTGAATGTTTGTTCGGTGTACGCTTATCACGTCCGAACAAGACGCAGAGACTTAAATATTTGTACAGTTAGTAATTTATACCTGAGTAAGGTTTCAGGCACGGTTTCATAGCGATCTGATAGCTATTTAGTAATCTTAAGAATATAACGCGAAGCGCGGAAAAATAATTACTGTTTGAAAATTATATTTACTCTTTGAAAATTGTTTTTTGTTCGCATTGTTTCTTGAGGGTTGATAATGATAAAAGGGTGGAGTATTTTGGGATGGAAAGTTATCGGTGTATACAAAATTCAACGTTGATGTGATTGTTAATATTTCGCTCTGCAGCGAAAACTAGAGAACGCAAACGAATGGTATGTGTGTAATTGTTGTCCGAAGTCTCCCGCTGTACACCATAGCAGTTCCGCGCCGATAGCTATAAGGGGGTGGAAGATGTGGTGGTTGAAAGTCGTTAAATTATAAAATAATTCGGACTGAAGGCCAGCGATGACGTTTGCGACTCTATAGCAAGGAGATTTCATACAGCGAAACGTGAGGCCATAGACCATATCTTTGGTCTAAGCGTGCTAAAATGTCTTCAGCTCTTTCTCAGTAAATGTTTGTTTCTAAAGAAGGTATTGTATTTCATTTCATCCTTCAAAATCAGTCTCACAGCACACTACTGAAGGATAGCTTATCCATCATAATCAACCAACACGCGAGCGGAGCAGCGGGTTTGAGCTAGTCAATCAATCAAAATGGAACACGAGCACACATTCAGTGGACGTGTTTCAGCATCAACAGTCCGTGTCACTGTTCATAGGCCCAGGTTTTGCTCAACTTAAAATCTTTGTGTCGTCCAGTCAAGAAGGGTATGTATGCCCAAAATGTCTGTAAATCTATCGGACCAAACTGCGTGGTCATCAGTCCGTAGCTTACAAACTACTTAAATCTAGGTGTAAACTAACCTAAGGAAAAACACACACACCAATGCCCCTGGGAGGACTCGAACCTCCACGGCGAGCAACCGCGCGCTCCGCAGCGAGGCGCTTTAGACCGCTCGGCTACTCCACCGCGGCTACGTAAGCGCACTTTTGGCCCTGAAAGACCATACTGATGATGTTTCATTGAATGGTTTACGTGCTACTTGCTGAGGGCCCAGCACCGGAGTCTACTGCAATTTGCTGAAGGGCTGCACTTCTCTCTCTTTGGTCCCGTTCTGGCTGGATCTTTTCCCAGACACAGTGATGCTGGAGGTTCGATGTTTCATCAGATTCCCAATATTCACGGCACACTCATGAAATGGTCATACGTAAGAGGTCTGCGCGGATAAGTGTTATCTGCATCCGCCCCACATCCTCATGCACCATATCCGCAACCGTATCTGCGGCACTTTATTCGCATCAGCAGATATTAGAGTTTTGAATGGGTAAGACTTATAGATAGTAGTATTTAAAACCATGGTATCTAATGATACAATTTTTTTTTCGATTGTCATTTCTGCAGGCTATTGAAGGGCTTTACGTAGACTGTCAGGAAGCAGTTAGAGTAGATGGCAAATTAAGCTCATGGTTCAGGGTAGTTTCAGGGGTAAGACAAGGCTGTAACCTGTCACCACTGTTGTTCATACTATTCATGGATCATATGTTGAAAACAGTACACTGGTAGGGCGGGATTAAAGTAGGTGAAAACAAAATAAGCAGTCTCGCATATGCGGATGACTTAGTCGTAATGGCCGATTCGATTGAAAGGTTGCAAACTAATATTTCAGAGCTCGATCAGAGGTGCAAGGATTATGATATGAAGATCAGCATTTCCAAAACGAATGTAATGTCTGTGGGAAAGAGATTCAACAGATTGAGTGCCAGATAGGAGGAACAAAGTTAGAACAGGTAGACAGTTTCAAGTACGTGGGATGTATTTTCTCACAGGATGGCAACATAGCGAAAGAACTGGAATCGAGGTGCAGCAAAGCTAATACAGTGAGTGCTCAGCTAAGATCTACTCTCTTCTGCAAGAAGGAAGTCAGTACCAAGACTAAGCAGTGCACCGCATATCTTTCGACCAACTTTGTTGTATGGGAGTGAAAGTTGGGTGGATACAGGTTACGTTATTCATAAGGTAGAGGTTACAGATATGAAAGTAGCAAGAGTGATTGCAGGTACCAATAGATGGGAACGATGACAGGAGGGTGTCCATAATGAGGAAATCAAAGAAAAACTGGGAGCCGGCCGCGGTGGCCGAGGAGACTGAGGCGCTTCAGTCACGGTCTGCACGACCACTACGGTCGGGGGTTCGAATCCCCCCTCGGGCATGGATATTTGTGCCGTCCTAGTTCGTAAGTAGTTCATAAGTAGTTTGTAACTTTAGGGACTGATGACCCCGTAGTTAAGTCCCATAAGCTTTACAAACATTCGACCATTCGAAAAACTGGGAATGAACACCATAGATGAAGCAGTTAGAGCGAACAGACTGTGATTGTGGGGTCATGTTACACGCATGGGAAAAGCAAGGTTACCTAAGAGACTCATGAGCTCGGCAGCGGAGGGTAAGAGGAGTCGAGGTAGACCAAGAAGAAAGTACTTAGATTCGGTGCAGAATGATTTTGAAGTTAAAGGCATAACATCACACGAGGCATCAATGTTAGCATTGAATAGGGGATCATGGAGGAATTTTATTAGAGGTACTATGCTGCAGACTGAACGCTGAAAGGCATAATCAGTCTCTAATGATGATTATGATGTCATTTCTGCGACAACTACTCTTGACTTCTCGAATCACGGTTAGAGATCTATACCTACCCCAAAGTAAGCTACTCCAAATAGAAAAACATAGGCGCTAAAATGTTCAAATGTTTTTATAGCTTATGGGACTTAACTACGGCATCATCAACCCCTAAACATACAAACCACTTATGAACTAACTAATACTAAGGACGGCACAAATATCCATT
This sequence comes from Locusta migratoria, assembly GCA_026315105.1. Taxonomy (NCBI): domain Eukaryota; kingdom Metazoa; phylum Arthropoda; class Insecta; order Orthoptera; family Acrididae; genus Locusta; species Locusta migratoria. The sequence continues at coordinate 92,435,710 of CM048752.1, read as the reverse complement.
CCCAAGGGATGATTCGAACCCCCAACCGTAGTGGCCGTGCAGACCGTGACTGGAGCGCCTCAGTCCCCTCGGCCACCGCGGCCGGAAACATTGTTGCACCGGACACACGCGGTAGCGCTTCGGAGCCCGTGTGGTCGGAGCACTGCGTCAAGTGTTTAATACAACAGGCGTCTGCTTAAATTTCAATGGTTAAAACTGATCGGCATAGAGGAGATTTTACTGTGTTTACATTCAAAAAGAAACGGTTCTTTCGTACTTTTACAAAAGGATCACTTTATTTTCCCCATATTAACGCACAAGAGGTGATGTGACACATCAAAGCAAAGCATGTCCTGTCAAGTGTTAATACCGCCGTCTACGTCTAATTGGTAACTGTCAGCAGAAAGAGACAATATCGGCTGCAGCTACGGCCAGCCTACACAGTCCAACATTGTGTGCCTTCCTGAATACGTTACGTATATGATTATGAAAGCTGCTATAAAATGCTACTGTCAATCTTTACTACTTGCATCACCAGTTATCTAATACATAAACCTGAATGTTTGTACGTTTGTTGGTATTTTCAAAGTGTTCAAATGTGTCTGAAGCTTATGGGTCTTAACCGTGTGTTCCAGGTGAAGCGGCCGAACCACACGTTCTCGATGAACGGCAGCGTCTCCAAGGAGATGCGCATGATGGGCCACGGCTCGCAGACGGGCAAGTACTCCAAGTAAGTGAGCGAGCGACACGTCTAGCCGTCCGAAGCCACTGTCTGTAGCTGCGCTCTGCAGCATACCTTTACAAATAACTCAAGCAATCACTGTCCACTTTATTTTACCAAAATAGCCCAATTCACGCTGCTTCGCACGCGAGACTCGATGTTGTTGCATTGGTTGTTTCTACTGCTAAATATAAATTGTCATAGATTTAGCTTTAGGAATGTTTTCCTAATCAAGGATTTTGATACAGCTTGTAACCCCCTATTGCACCATTGATGAAGGAATTAAAAACACATTTTCTTAATACCACAATAATTATAAATTATTTTAACACTGCTTTAAACTTTATTAACTCACTATAAGCTTATTGCGGCCTTAGGCCATTGAAATCTCTGGGACGTTGCCCCGGACTAGAAATGGATTATCGGGAGAGCAGGAGTATACGCAGGTATACGCAGGGGATGCCGTGCTTACGGGTGTGGTTCCTTCAGGGGGATGCTCGACCACTGTTGGTCGAGCTGATCTCTACAAGATTACGAGACTAACTCGGGCGTCCGATCCTTGATTGTCGTGACTGCACTCGTGCACTCCCGATAATCCATTTACAGTCCGGGGCAACGTCCCAGAGATTTCAAATGTTGCAATGTCTGTAAATCTATCGGACCAAACTGCGTGGTCATCAGTCCGTAGCTTACAAACTACTTAAACCTAGGTAAACTAACCTATGGACAAACACACACACCCGTGCCCCAGGGAGGACTCGAACCTCCACGGCGAGCAACCACGCGCTCCGCACCCAGGTGCCTTAGACCGCTCGGCTACTGTACCGCGGCAGAGATTTCAATGGTCTAAAGCAGTGTTACAATAATTTATAATTATTGTGGTATTGAACATGTCAATCAAAGACATACTCCACACTGCGGGCCCCAGTGAACGAGAAGAACATTTTTTTTTAAAATTCTAACCATGGTTTCAAATAAAAATTTTCGCATTTCTAGCATCAAAATAGTCTCAGTAGCACCTTTAAAAGATTTTCCTTTATTTCACCCCCTTAATGGTTGAATTTCCAAAAATATCGAAACACATGTTTTTAAAATTCCAGTCAAAAATCTAAATCCCAAGTTTTATATTTCTTGCCTCAAAATTGCCTTAATACCAACGTATTTTCAAAAAACCGTTCATCCCCTATTTGATCCTCTTAGGGATGAAAATATCGAATAATCGCTGATGCCTACAGTGTAAGACAAACATCGTCTAAAAATTTCAAGTTCCTATCGTCTGTAGAATCGCTTTTCAGCGTCGTTTTCCGTCTTTTATGAACGGATCGAGAACGCTAAACTTCTTTCTTACTCTTTGACATCTTTCTTTGTAGTTTTACTTGTGAAACTGCGATATGCACTTACTTTTCTTTATTCGTAAGCTTTTTTTGCAGAGAAACAACTGAATAATGTGCATCACGTTTCGCTGTATATAACCTCTTTGCTATTATAGTGTCAAAAGTCATCGCTGGTCTTCAGTGTAAATTTTATATAAGCTGATGTCTTTCAATCACTGTATCTTCCATTGTCTTATAGCTATCGACATGGAACTGCTATGGTGTACAACGTCCTACTCATCAATATGCTTACATAAAAATGGAACGTAGGACATGTGTCCGTATATTTCACTTCGTAGCCAAAATTATTCGCTGCAGACCGATGGTGCTTATGCATGAGAGTAGCCTTTTTGGATAGGAAAAAGTGCTTCTTTCAATGGATATCATTTGAATTTAAGACATAATGACGTTTCTTCGGGTCTATCGACGTTTACAATTAATAAGAATTCTGTGCAAGAAAAATTTATGTACAGTAGTTTCCTTTTTCAATAACTTCCCATCACAGACATACATTAACGAATGTCTACAGTCTGTGTGTTACAGTGAGCTCAAAGATAATATGGATATGCTGCAATGTATTCCTGGCGCTCGACGTATAGGCTATTTGTCTGTCTAATCCAGTTGTCAGTATTTTGATCCTAAGCTCTATAGTTGTCTTTGCAGTGTTTATATCGAGATCATTGGTGTATTGCCAGCCTAGTTAATGCTCTGTCAATGTATGTCTGTGTTTCCCAGTGTTTTACCTTTGAGTCTTTCTATCTTTGAGCGTGTGTCGATCGTCGTATTGCTTCACATTTCACGGATTTTTTGTTGTTGACCACATTCACCCACCGCCACACACCATGACCAAATCACCATAGTGCACACCGAGAACCTAAAGGCTTTTCCCATGCATAACCGCCATTGGTGTGCAGTGAATAATTTTGGCTACCAAGTGAAATATACGAACACACGTCCCACGCTCCATTTTTATATATGTGTATTGATTAAGATTCTTCCAGTTTACAACTGTGTGAAGTGGACATACCTTTCAGAGGAAGGACAAGTCATCTCTTCGCACTAGTTACAGATAAGAGTAATTCCAACAGACATTGTGTAAGACAAGTTTGTTTGTGTTTCTGTTTTCCGCACCAAGTATCCTATTAGTCGTTTCCGGAAACAAAAAGGAGGCGGCACGTGCAGAAACGCGCGCACACACACACACACACACACACACACACACACACACAAACAAACAAACACACACAAAAAGAGAGAGAGAGAGAGAGAGAGAGCGAGAGAGAGAGGGAGGCGGCACGTGCAGAAACGCACGCACACACACACACACACACACACACACACAAAGAGAGAGAGAGAGAGAGAGAGAGAGAGAGAGAGAACATGCACACACAGGAACACACTGGCCGCGGTGGAGTAGCCGAGCGGTCTAAAGCGTCTCGCTGCGGAGCGCGCGGTTGCTCGCCGTGGAGGTTCGAGTCCTCCATGGAGCATGGGTGTGTGTGTTTGTCCGTAGGTTAGTTTACCTAGGTTTAAGTAGTTTGTAAGCTACGGGCTGATGACCTCGCAGTTTGGTCCAATAGATTTACAAAAATTTGAACACTTGAATTTGAACACACTTGCCTAACACGCTTAGTCAACATACGCACCGTTAAGTAGGCAACAAATATGAAATGAATGAATTCCGGAAAAAAATACAGTTACAAGATGGTGAAATGAAACACATCCTAAAAGTGGTGAAATTGTGTAGTCGTCTGACTTGACTTCGAACCGTGACCAAGAGGGAGGAACAACAGAGAAGAATGCTGCGGCAGAGCGGCGGAGCGCATAGAGGCGCTATGCTCCGATGTGCGAGGCCATTCCCCATCGGCGGTTCGATCCCCCGCACCTCGGACGTGGATGTTTGTGCTGTTTAGTATAAGTTAGTTCATAAGTAGTTTGTAAGCTTAAGGACTGATGACCCCGCAGTTAAGTCCCATAAGCTTTTGTTTGGGAAAAAAAACCTGCCTTTGTTATTATGAACAACATTACAGCTTATTCCGAGAATACTTCATCACACAGTTTGTGCAATGTACAGTTCGTGGTGCACCACAGATTGCAATTATGATGAGTAGTAGGGCAATGACGGTACTACTCCACTGAGAATCGCCCGTCGACGGTAGTGTCATTAACAGTAGGTACCATTACTTCCTCACCCTCGGCCACTTGCCTGATCGCCTCCACAAGTAAGCACTTGCATGAGTACAGAGCCCGCCATCGCTACTGCCCCCACTTCCACCCAACCAACAGCTGGATTGCCGCCCCAACGCGATCCGGTCCGGGACTCAAAAACTCGCCGTACCAATTTTTTTATTTTTGTTCATTTTTTTTTACATTAGTAGTTTCTGAGGAGTCATAGCTGCAAAATATTAACGCGAATTATATACAGAAGGATGGAAAAGCTGGTAGAAACCGACCTCGCGGAAGACCAGTTTGGATTTAGGAGAAATGTAGGAACACGGGAGGCAATAATCGCTTTACGGTTTATCCTAGAAGATAGATTAAGAAAAGGCAAACCTACATTACTAGCTTTTGTAGATTTGGAGAAGGCTTTTGACAATGTTGATTGGAATAAACTCTTTCAAGTTCTGAAGCAAGCAGGAGTAAAATATAGGGAATGTAAGGTTATTTACAACTTGTACAAAAACCAGACAGCGGTTGTCAGAGTTGAAGGGCATGAAAGGGATGCAGTGGTTGGAAAGGGAGTAAGACAGGGTTGTAGTCTTTCTCCAATGTTGTTCAATTTGTACATTGAGCAAGCTATAAAGGAAAGCAAGGAGAAATTTGGAGAAGGAATTAAAGTTCAGGGTGAAGAATTAAAAACATTGCGTTTTGCCGACGACATAGTAATTCTGTCAGATACAGCAAAGGACCTGGAAGAGCAATTGAACGGAATGGACAGTGTGCTCAAAGGTGCATATAAGATGAACATTAACAAGAGCAAAACTAGGGTAATGGAGTGCAGTGTAGGAAAATCAGGTGATGCTGAAGGAATTAGATTGGGAAACGAAGCAATAAAGGAGGTAGATGAGTTTTGTCATTTGGGCAGTAAAATAACAAATGATGGTCGCAGTACAGAGGATATGAAATGCAGAATAGCAATGTGCAGAAAAGCGTTCTTGAAAAAAAGATATTTGTTAACATCGAATATTGATTTAAGCCTAAAGAAGTCCTTTCTGAAGGCATTTGCGTGGAGTGTTGCCTTGTATGGGAGTGAAACATGGACGATAAACAATGTGCACGGGAAGAGCATTGAGGCTTTTGAAATGTGGTGCTACAGAAGAATGCTGAAGATTAGTTGGGTGGATCGCGTAACTAATGAGGAGGTACTGAACAGAATTGGGGAGAAAAGGAATTTGTGGCATACCTTGACTAAAAGAAGGGATAGATTGGTAGGACACATTCTTAGACATCAAGGAATTGTGAATTTAGCGTTGGAGGAAAGTGTGTGGGGAAAAAATCGCAGGGGAAGACCAAGAGACGGATACAGTACGCAGATTCAGACAGATGTAGGTTGCCGTTCTTATGTGGAGATGAAGAGGCTTGCTCAGGGTAGGGTATTGTGGAGAGCTGCATCAAACCAGTCTCCGGACTGAAGACCACAACAACAACAGTTTCTGAGGAGTGCCTGGTCTGTCAGAGGTGGGACTCCATTACCTCCAAAGGTCCGAGGCATTTTGCTCTGATTGTTGCCAGCATGCTATTGAAGTACCTGGGAAGCAGGTTGCTAGCCTTACTTGCCTAGGGCCCCACTGGGTTTTACCCCTAACGGTTGAGGGACTAACTGGTGGATTTGATAGTCTTTGCCATCTGAGCGCAAAGGTGTCCACGACTCAGAATATGTCCGAGATGCCCAACCTTATTCCAAAGTAACTGGTATCTCAACTGTCAGGACCACTTACGTGGCCACTCATACAATGCCTGTGGATGAACTAGGACATGACTACAGGAACCCATACCATTGCTCCACACTGAACGCTGAAAGGCATAATTAGTCTCTAAAGATGATGATGATTTTACAGAAGTTATTACTTATAGACGTACACCACCATCGGAAAATAGGAGCCAATTATTGCATACTTTGGACAGTACAATTACCTGGCATAACATCGAACATCACCTACACAAGTCGACATTTGTGCAAGTGCCGCCCCCACCTTCGCCCCCAGGGCATCCACCACCACTCTCTGTTATTCTTTGCATATCAATTTCATTAACAATTAGGACATTCCATATAAAATTTGCATATCAATTTAATTTTGAACAACTTAACCACCTGTGCCTGCCCCTGACACCACACCCACCAACAGCTCTAACGATTGCCACCCCCATGCAATATGGTCCAGGACTCGAACCCATGACCCTAGAAATTTTTTTACAAATGTTATTCCCTTTAACATACCGCCCTCGATCTAGTGTTGCTAATTATTCTTCAGCCAAAAACCAGACCGACCAGTTCTCCGGGGTTGAACACACGTGTGTGATCCCAGTCTGGCTGGTGAAAGCATCCATGCTTTGCCCGCAAAAGGCAAAGGTCCCAGGTTCGAGTCCCGGTTCCGGCACACAATTTTAATCTGCCAGGAAGTTTCATATCAGCGCACACTCCGCTGCAGAGGGAAAGTTTCATTCTGGAAGTTTCATCCAAGCTGTTTGCTTGCAGCCAGAAATAGCAAGGAATGCATGTATACAGTACAACCAACTGCCATTCAAGAAACTTGGCTCGGAACCCAAATCTTACAAATATTTAATCATGACAGAGGCGATCAGTATATCAAGGTTTTGGTTTTTCGTGCAACTAAAGATGAGCAAATAAACATCATAGAGAGGGAAAACAATTCGCAATTTTGCACATAAATAACGAAATTCAGAGCAATTCTACAAGACAGTGTTGTACAAACAATTAGGACTAATGTTCTGTCGGTTTTTCTTGAGCAAAATAACTGTATAGACGATGCAAGCAACAGCCAACGAATGTAATGTAACGGTAACAACCATCTCAAACCTATGTGTCAAACACTGTAGGCATGTAACACAACTTCCTTAACAATTTCTCTAGGATACGGTATATACGATCCTCGTTTAAACACCTAACAGTAAATGTTGCTTGATCCCCAGTATGATCGCAGTGTTCTCCAGACAAGCTACATAAAACAAACATATGCTAAATGTTTAAACAAAATATTATAACGTTTTAAGCATCCTCTCTCGTAAACATCTAAGCTACATATCCAAATGATCAAAACCTCTGCAGACACACCACTTTGACCAGGATAGTGCACATTGCATATATTTAAACACGCTACGATTGAGCTGGACCCAGCCTGACAACAGCAGTCAGCATCAGCCCCTCCTTCTGAAAGCGAGCATGCTTCCACATACAAGCCGCATCTAATGACAACACTCCCTCACTCTCTGTCTCGTACAAATCTTACCATTCACACTTTGTGACTGCTCTTAAAATTATCAAGTTCAGAACTTTAATACTTCCTCACATAATTATTTTCTAAACGTACCAACAATTCCTTAGATCGACGTATCAATGTCTCCCGTCCATTACTTCGAGAGGTAAGTTTTTGGTTGTCCTGTAATCCACCACTTTTGTGGTTTTATACGCCTTCCGAGAATGTGAGTAGTTTAATTTTACCTCTTATTTCCTCGATACAGCTGCAACGCTGCTTGCGAGAGACCGTCAAACTGCAAAGAAGCGTTCACATGGTACGCGCACAGTCTAACAGTCGCGACATCACTGTTGTAAAAGTTGTTACCAGCTGACAGCTGCAAGGACACAAGTGTTCCTACCGGTGGGAAAGCCACCAAAGTCGTGATGTTTGTTTATAATTACTTTTGTACGTACTTAACGCAATAGTTCGTACAATTTTTGCGTTACAAGCATTAGTAAAATATCGAGAGACGTAAACTGATACGGGAATTAATGAAGAAAGTGTCAGTTTTACTGATTCAGTGATATAAACAACAACTTTGTCTTAAACAAATACTTACGAATATGTGTGTATTTCAATCTTATTTTGCTGAAAGTAAGTAGACTATAAATATAAGAGAATAATAAAGGCGGCCGCGGTGGCCGAGGTGACTGAAGCGCTCCAGTCACGGTCAGCACGGCCACTACGGTCGGGGGTTCGAATCCCCCCTCGGGCATGGATATTTGTGCCGTCCTAGTTCGTAAGTAGTTGATAAGTAGTTTGTAAGTTTAGGGACTGATGACCCCGTAGTTAAGTCCCATAAGCTTAACAAACATTTGAACATTTTTGAGAATAATAAATTTCTATTATGGTATTTCCTTTCTATGACAAGAAGTTTTTTTGACATGTATTAATCTGGTGTGGAGTCTAATGATTCGCACAGTTTTACACGTCATATGTCTTCCTTCAACGCGCATATTATGTTCAGTGTAATCACTTTAGCTTAAAAAGGCAAAGTTTTGGTGATTCTTGCCATTTGTGGATCAGCTGTAGCAACAATTGTGGAATTGCCTTCGTCTCTGTCGGAAAACAGTTTCATAGCTTTTGTCGTCTTATTGCCACATTTGCGACGTGTTTCCTTCAGCTACAACTGTTGTGGCTGATTTGGTACGTTACATACTGTACTCACTGCATTCTATACACGTTTGCTATGTTCAAACTCACTGATTCGAATGGAATAATAGTGAATAAACCTTAATGTTCGTTAGTAGAAATCGACGTCTTTCTGCCAAAGAACAGGTCTTCTGATGTTTTTAGCCACTTTTTAATTTTAATAGAAAATCAAATTATTTAGCAGAAGCCTGTAGGTGACAAGATAGCGGTAAATAAACTAACATGTAATGTAGCGTTTCACACCTTGACTGGGACCTTAGGAAACTTAATTAAGACAAATGTAGAGCTGTTTTTAAGTTATTGCCTATTTTAAAGTATTACATATGTTTCCTGATGTAAAAAGTATGTTGGAGTCAATATAAATGATACTATTCGCACTCATCCAATGTCGTATTCAGAAATGTAGCTTGCTGGCCGATTGGGGCACTACTGTCGCAGTGTGGAACAAAAATCTGCTGAAGTGTCATGACTGTATACGTTAGACTGTGGTATCCGTTTCTCGAGTCGTCTGCTTCACATGTCTACTTGGTTTGTTGTCAACTCAGAGCAAATGAGTCATTGGGTTAAGACCAGTTTTTGAGACTGTCAGTTATATCGTGATTGTTGTAGTGATCAAAACATTTATTTATGTTTTAGACTGCGTCTGTGAAACTACCTCGCTCACTTGTGTAAACGTCTGAATTATAAAAGTAAATTAAATATTTCCGTTGTTTAAGGTGTTTATGTGTATCCCGGTCAAGCTCAGGTGTCTATGAAAGCCTGTCTCTACATAGACCTTTCACTGTGATAAAGCTACATATAATGCTCACCAAAAACAAATCTTTAACCTGTTAACTACAACACGTTTGAGCAGAAATAGCAAATATTTTAGGAGATGGTAATAAAGACGAATTGCAATGAAAATGCTACATAATGTGTGTTCAATTTTAGTGGGTATAGCTCTTAGTATGTAACCCAAACAAACTTAATGCATTTTAAATTTCCGATTATTGGGTGTGCAGTGTGGTGAATGTCGTTGAAGGACATTGTAATAAAAGATCCAGAATCAGTACTTACAGTTTATTATTTATTGTTACAGCTGATTGAGCTCCCTTTATCAAGTGCCTGCTTGTAAAGCAAAAGCAGATTTGAATATTTTGACTGATACTTTCGTTGGCGCTTGGTAAATCACCACCGCGGCAGAGTGGCCGAGCGCATTGAGGCACCCGTTGGGGGTTCCAATGCCCCCTCATGCACGGATGTTTGTACCATCTTTAGTATAAGGTAGTTCACAAGTAGTTTGTAAGTTTATGGACGGATGACCCCTCAGTTAAGTCCCATAAGCTTTACAAACATTTGGCAAATTATCATATTGACTTCTATTTAAATGACTGGTTTTCGACTTAATTTAAAGTCTGAAGGTGACATGGTAAGCAGATAATCGATTAACTAAGTGGAAATAAACTTGGAGAATGTACACAAAATTGTACTTTGAAATCAGTATCATGTTGTTCTACCAAGAACCGATGGATAAATCAGTGAAAATGTATTCATTTACATTTGCTATAAGTTTGTTTACATTTAATGTCAATCTCAATTCTCAATAAAATTGTACACGTGTTATATGGAATTTTTATTGCAATTTGTCTACAGCAGTGGTTTTCAAACTTTTCGTATATGTGACCCCCTTGAAACCAAAAATTAATTGGTGACCCCCTTCAAAATAAAAATGTTCTGCCGAACCTCCACCTCCCTCCTCATGAACCATATCACACCTAAGTTGCTGTGCAAGAATGGAATGGGAGATAAGTAGTATAAATGTGATTTGATGAACACTTTGCGGGGCACTCAAATGTGACCTGCAGAGTATTCCACGTAGATGTAGACGTGTAGATGTGGACGACGAGTGTAGAGTGACGGCTGTGCTCCCACTGTTCGCACAGGCTGGGCTACGGCGAGAGCCTGGAGGAGAAGGACCCTGAGGACGAGGTGAACGAGTACCTGATGCGCGCCATCGACGCACGCAGCATCGACCGCCTGCGCGCCGAGCACTGCAAGAGCCTGCTGCTCACCTTCCGCAAGCCCGACATCGAGGACAAGGTACGTGCCGCGCGCCGAGCACTGCGAGAGCCTGCTGCTCACCATCCGCAAGCCCGACATCGAGGACAAGGTACGTGCCGCGCGCCGAGCACTGCGAGAGCCTGCTGCTCACCTTCCGCAAGCCCGACATCGAGGACAAGGTACGTGCTGCGCGCCGAGCACTGCAAGAGCCTGCTGCTCACCTTCCGCAAGCCCGACATCGAGGACAAGGTACGTGCCGCGCGCCGAGCACTGCGAGAGCCTGCTGCTCACCATCCGCAAGCCCGACATCGAGGACAAAGTACGTGCCGCGCGCCGAGCACTGCGAGAGCCTGCTGCTCACCTTCCGCAAGCCCGACATCGAGGACAAGGTACGTGCTGCACGCCGAGCACTGCAAGAGTCTGCTGCTCACCTTCCGCAAGCCCGACATCGAGGACAAGGTACGTGCCGCGCGCCAAGCACTGCGAGAGCCTGCTGCTCACCATCCGCAAGCCAGACATCGAGGACAAAGTACGTGCCGCGCGCCGAGCACTGCGAGAGACTGCTGCTCACCTTCCGCAAGCCCGACATCGAGGACAAGGTACGTGCTGCGCGCCGAGCACTGCAAGAGCCTGCTGCTCACCTTCCGCAAGCCCGACATCGAGGACAAGGTACGTGCTGCGCGCCGAGCACTGCAAGAGCCTGCTGCTCACCTTCCGCAAGCCCGATATCGAGGACAAGGTACGTGCCGCGCGCCGAGCACTGCGAGAGCCTGCTGCTCACCATCCGCAAGCCCGACATCGAGGACAAAGTACGTGCCGCGCGCCGAGCACTGCAAGAGCCTGCTGCTCACCTTCCGCAAGCCCGACATCGAGGACAAGGTACGTGCTGCGCGCCGAGCACTGCAAGAGCCTGCTGCTCACCTTCCGCAAGCCCGACATCGAGGACAAGGTACGTGCTGCGCGCCGAGCACTGCAAGAGCCTGCTGCTCACCTTCCGCAAGCCCGACATCGAGGACAAGGTACGTGCTGCGCGCCGAGCACTGCGAGAGCCTGCTGCTCACCATCCGCAAGCCCGACATTGAGGACAAAGTACGTGCCGCGAGCCGAGCACTGCGAGAGCCTGCTGCTCACCTTCCGCAAGCCCGACATCGAGGACAAGGTACGTGCTGCGCGACGAGCACTGCAAGAGCCTGCTGCTCACCTTCCGCAAGCCCGACATCGAGGACAAGGTACGTGCCGCGCGCCGAGCACTGCGAGAGCCTGCTGCTCACCATCCGCAAGCCCGACATCGAGGACAAAGTACGTGCAGCGCGCCGAGCACTGCGAGAGCCTGCTGCTCACCTTCCGCAAGCCCGACATCGAGGACAAGGTACGTGCTGCACGCCGAGCACTGCAAGAGCCTGCTGCTCACCTTCCGCAAGCCCGACATTGAGGACAAGGTACGTGTCGCGCGCTGAGCACTGTGAGACCTTACTGCTCACCTTCCGCAAGCCCGACATCGAGGACAAGGTACGTGCCGTGCGACGAGCACTGCGAGAGCCTTCTGCTCACCTTCCGCAAGCCCGACATCGGGGACAAGGTACGTGCCGCGCGCCGAGCACTGCGAGAGCCTGCTGCTCACCTTCCGCAAGCCCGACATCGAGGACAAGGTACGTGCCGTGCGACGAGCACTGCGAGAGCCTTCTGCTCACCTTCCGCAAGCCCGACATCGGGGACAAGGTACGTGCCGCGCGCCGAGCACTGCGAGAGCCTTCTGCTCACCTTCCGCAAGCCCGACATCGAGGACAAGGTACGTGCCGCGTGACAAGCACTGCGAGAGCCTGCTGCTCACCTTCCGCAACTCCGACATCGAGGACAAGGTACGTGCCGCGCGCTGAGCACTGCAAGAGCCTGCTGCTCACCTTCCGCAAGCCCGACATCGAGGTAAAGGTACGTGCTGCGTGATAAGCAATGTGAGACCCTGCTGCTCACCTTCCGCAAGCCCGACATGGAGGACAAGGTACGTGCCGCGCGCCGAGCACTGCGAGAGCCTTCTGCTCACCTTCCGCAAGCCCGACATCGAGGACAAGGTACTTGCCGCGCGCTGAGCACTGTGAGACCCTGCTGCTCACCTTCCGCAAGCCCGACATCGAGGACAAGGTACGTGCCGCGTGACAAGCACTGTGAGAGCCTGCTGCTCACCTTCCGCAAGCCCGACATCGAGGACAAGGTACGTGCCGCGCGCCGAGCATTGCAAGAGCCTGCTGCTCACCTTCCGCAAGCCCGACATCGAAGACAAGGTACATGCCGCGTGACAAGCACTGCGAGAGCCTGCTGCTCACCTTCCGCAAGCCCGACATCGAGGACAAGGTACGTGCCGCACGCTGAGCACTGCAAGAGCCTGCTGCTCACCTTCCGCAAGCCCGACATCGAAGACAAGGTACGTGCCGCGTGACAAGCACTGCGAGAGCCTGCTGCTCACCTTCCGCAAGCCCGACATCGAGGACAAGGTACTTGCCGCGCGCTGAGCACTGCGAGAGCCTGCTGCTCACCTTCCGCAAGCCCGACATCGAGGACAAGGTAAGTGCCACGCGCCGAGCACTGCGAGAGCCTGCTGCTCACCTTCCGCAAGCCCGACATCGAGGACAAGGTACGTGCCGCGTGACAAGCACTGCGAGAGCCTGCTGCTCACCTTCCGCAAGCCCGACATCGGGGACAAGGTACGTGCCGCGCGCCGAGCACTGCAAGAGCCTGCAGCTCACTTTCCGCATGCCCGAAATCGAGGACAAGGTACTTGCCGCGCGCTGAGCACTGTGAGACCCTGCTGCTCACCTTCCGCAAGCCCGACATCGAGGACAAGGTACGTGCCGCGCGCCGAGCACTGCAAGAGCCTGCTGCTCACCTTCCGCATGCCCGACATCGAGGACAAGGTACTTGCCGCGCGCCGAGCACTGCGAGAGCCTGCTGCTCACCTTCCGCAAGCCCGACATCGAGGACAAGGTACGTGCCGCGCGCCGAGCACTGCAAGAGCCTGCTGCTCACCTTCCGCATACCCGACATCGAGGACAAGGTACTTGCCGCGCGCTGAGCACTGTGAGACCCTGCTGCTCACCTTCCACAAGCCCGACATCGAGGACAAGGTACGTGCCGCGCGCTGAGCACTGCAAGAGCCTGCTGCTCACCTTCCGCAAGCCCGACATCGAAGACAAGGTACGTGCCGCGTGACAAGCACTGCGAGAGCCTGCTGCTCACCTTCCGCAAGCCCGACATCGAGGACAAGGTACTTGAAGCGCGCTGAGCACTGCGAGAGCCTGCTGCTCACCTTCCGCAAGCCCGACATCGAGGACAAGGTACGTGCCGCGTGACAAGCACTGCGAGAGCCTGCTGCTCACCTTCCGCAAGCCCGACATCGAGGACAAGGTACATGCCGCGTGACAAGCACTGCGAGAGCCTGCTGCTCACCTTCCGCAAGCCCGACATCGAGGACAAGGTACGTGCCGCGCGCTGAGCACTGCAAGAGCCTGCTGCTCACCTTCCGCAAGCCCGACATCGAAGACAAGGTACGTGCCGCGTGACAAGCACTGCGAGAGCCTGCTGCTCACCTTCCGCAAGCCCGACATCGAGGACAAGGTACTTGCCGCGCGCTGAGCACTGCGAGAGCCTGCTGCTCACCTTCTGCAAGCCCGACATCGAGGACAAGGTACGTGCCGCGCGCCGAGCACTGCAAGAGCCTGCTGCTCACCTTCCGCATACCCGACATCGAGGACAAGGTACTTGCCGCGCGCTGAGCACTGTGAGACCCTGCTGCTCACCTTCCGCAAGCCCGACATCGAGGACAAGGTACATGCCGCGTGACAAGCACTGCGAGAGCCTGCTGCTCACCTTCCGCAAGCCCGACATCGAGGACAAGGTACGTGCCGCGCGCTGAGCACTGCAAGAGCCTGCTGCTCACCTTCCGCAAGCCCGACATCGAAGACAAGGTACGTGCCGCGTGACAAGCACTGCGAGAGCCTGCTGCTCACCTTCCGCAAGCCCGACATCGAGGACAAGGTACTTGCCGCACGCTGAGCACTGCGAGAGCCTGCTGCTCACCTTCCGCAAGCCCGACATTGAGGACAAGGTACGTGACGCGCGCCGAGCACTGCGAGAGCCTGCTGCTTACCTTCAGCAAGCCGACATCAAGGACAAGGTACGTGCCGCACGCCGAGCACTGCGAGAGCCTGCTGCTTACCTTCCGCAAGCCCGACATCGAGGACAAGGTACGTGCTGCGCGCCGAGCACAGCGAGAGGCTGCTGCTTACCTTCCGCAAGCCCGACATCGAGGACAAGGTACGTGCCGCGCGCCGAGCACTGCGAGAGCCTGCTGCTCACCTTCCGCAAGCCCGACATCGAGGACAATGTACGTGCCGCGCGCCGAGCACTGCGAGAGCCTGCTGCTCACCTTCCGCAACCCCGACATCGAGGACAAGGTACGTGCCGCGTGACAAGCACTGCGAGAGCCTGCTGCTCACCTTCCGCAAGCCCGACATCGAGGACAAGGTACGTGCCGCGCGCTGAGCACTGCAAGAGCCTGCTGCTCACCTTCCGCAAGCCCGACATCGAAGACAAGGTACGTGCCGCGTGACAAGCACTGCGAGAGCCTGCTGCTCACCTTCCGCAAGCCCGACATCGAGGACAAGGTACTTGCCGCGCGCTGAGCACTGCGAGAGCCTGCTGCTCACCTTCCGCAAGCCCGACATCGAGGACAAGGTACGTGACGCGCGCCGAGCACTGCGAGAGCCTGCTGCTTACCTTCAGCAAGCCGACATCAAGGACAAGGTACGTGCCGCACGCCGAGCACTGCGAGAGCCTGCTGCTTACCTTCCGCAAGCCCGACATCGAGGACAAGGTACGTGCTGCGCGCCGAGCACAGCGAGAGCCTGCTGCTCACCTTCCGCAAGCCCGACATCGAGGACAAGGTACGTGCCGCGCGCCGAGCACTGCAAGAGCCTGCTGCTCACCTTCCGCATGCCCGACATCGAGGACAAGGTACTTGCCGCGCGCCGAGCACTGTGAGAGCCTGCTGCTCACCTTCCGCAAGCCCGACATCGAGGACAAGGTACGTGCCGCGCGCCGAGCACTGCAAGAGCCTGCTGCTCACCTTCCGCATACCCGACATCGAGGACAAGGTACTTGCCGCGCGCTGAGCACTGTGAGACCCTGCTGCTCACCTTCCGCAAGCCCGACATCGAGGACAAGGTACGTGCCGCGCGCTGAGCACTGCAAGAGCCTGCTGCTCACCTTCCGCAAGCCCGACATCGAAGACAAGGTACGTGCCGCGTGACAAGCACTGCGAGAGCCTGCTGCTCACCTTCCGCAAGCCCGACATCGAGGACAAGGTACTTGAAGCGCGCTGAGCACTGCGAGAGCCTGCTGCTCACCTTCCGCAAGCCCGACATCGAGGACAAGGTAAGTGCCACGCGCCGAGCACTGCGAGAGCCTGCTGCTCACCTTCCGCAAGCCCGACATCGAGGACAAGGTACGTGCCGCGTGACAAGCACTGCGAGAGCCTGCTGCTCACCTTCCGCAAGCCCGACATCGGGGACAAGGTACGTGCCGCGCACCGAGCACTGCAAGAGCCTGCAGCTCACTTTCCGCATGCCCGAAATCGAGGACAAGGTACTTGCCGCGCGCTGAGCACTGTGAGACCCTGCTGCTCACCTTCCGCAAGCCCGACATCGAGGACAAGGTACGTGCCGCGCGCCGAGCACTGCAAGAGCCTGCTGCTCACCTTCCGCATGCCCGACATCGAGGACAAGGTACTTGCCGCGCGCCGAACACTGCGAGAGCCTGCTGCTCACCTTCTGCAAGCCCGACATCGAGGACAAGGTACGTGCCGCGCGCCGAGCACTGCAAGAGCCTGCTGCTCACCTTCCGCATACCCGACATCGAGGACAAGGTACTTGCCGCGCGCTGAGCACTGTGAGACCCTGCTGCTCACCTTCCGCAAGCCCGACATCGAGGACAAGGTACATGCCGCGTGACAAGCACTGCGAGAGCCTGCTGCTCACCTTCCGCAAGCCCGACATCGAGGACAAGGTACGTGCCGCGCGCTGAGCACTGCAAGAGCCTGCTGCTTACCTTCCGCAAGCCCGACATCGAGGACAAGGTACGTGCTGCGCGCCGAGCACTGCGAGAGCCTGCTGCTTACCTTCAGCAAGCCGACATCAAGGACAAGGTACGTGCCGCACGCCGAGCACTGCGAGAGCCTGCTGCTTACCTTCCGCAAGCCCGACATCGAGGACAAGGTACGTGCTGCGCGCCGAGCACAGCGAGAGGCTGCTGCTTACCTTCCGCAAGCCCGACATCGAGGACAAGGTACGTGCCGCGCGCCGAGCACTGCGAGAGCCTGCTGCTCACCTTCCGCAAGCCCGACATCGAGGACAATGTACGTGCCGCGCGCCGAGCACTGCGAGAGCCTGCTGCTCACCTTCCGCAAGCCTGACATCGAGGACAAGGTACGTGCCGCACGCCGAGCACTGCGAGAGCCTGCTGCTCACCTTCCGCAAGCCCGACATCGAGGACAAGGTACGTGCCGCGCGCCGAGCACTGCGAGAGCCTGCTGCTCACATTCCGCAAGCCCGACATCGAGGACAAAGTACGTGCTGCGCGCCGAGCACAGCGAGAGCCTGCTGCTTACCTTCCGCAAGCCCGACATCGAGGACAAGGTACGTGCCGCGCGCCGAGCACTGCGAGAGCCTGCTGCTCACCTTCCGCAAGCCCGACATCGAGGACAAGGTACGTGCCGCGCGCCGAGCACTGCGAGAGCCTGCTGCTCACCTTCCGCAAGCCCGACATCGAGGACAAGGTACGTGCTGTGCGCCGAGCACAGCGAGAGCCTGCTGCTTACCTTCCGCAAGCCCGACATCGAGGACAAGGTACGTGCCGCGCGCCGAGCACTGTGAGAGCCTGCTGCTCACCTTGCGCAAGCCCGACATCGAGGACAAGGTACGTGCCACGCGACAAGCACTGCGAGAGCCTGCTGCTCACCTTCCGCAAGCCCGACATCGAGGACAAGGTACGTGCCGCGCGCCACCGCCCATCTACTGGCATCCGGTGCCAGTATCCATACAGTCCCCCTACTCGGCAGTCGGCACTGGGCATGACGGATTTACACCAACTAGCTTATAAAGACAATAGCAGAAACTCCGTGGCATTTGCATGCGTTTGGCAGGCGACAGCGCTAACAGTGCCATCTGTTGGATCGAGTTGTAGGCTATGCTTTCCTTCACATCTGTGATTCTGTATTTTATTTCGCTGTGTACCAGAATGGCTTTGCAAGTTTTTCTCTTGTTATGCCACTTAAGATATTGTGTTAGCTGATTTTTTTAAAAGTTTATGGGAGAAGAAGCCAAAGGAAACTTTCCTCTGCCATGAACTGCGCAAAATGTCGGCGCATCATGAACACAAATTATCGTCGGACCAAAAAGCAAAATTTTACAAATTTTTAATGAAATGTTTTCGTTCTCTGGAAACTAAATGGTAGAAAGCTCTCATATGAGATGACTGAAAATGTTTCACATTCAGTGAAACGAAATGCAAGTGGTGAAACAGTATCGCACTTGTTGTAGTGGAGTAGACGGACAAATAATACGTTTCATACATAATATTCTTCTCGGGTTTCCTGCTAGATAAATACGTCTTGTTGACACAATATTTCGGCGGTGCATTTGGCCGCCATCCTCAGGTGACAGTGCTGGTACACCGACTCGCCGAGACTGAGTACAAGCCGCGAGCGGCGGCCCCTATATCCGCCGCGGAAGGCCGAGGGCGCGTGCGCAAAGATGGACAGTTCTGCCCTCTACGTTTCAGCGCCGCCAGTGGTGGAAACCGGCGTAAACGATAGATCGCTATTCTGCAGAGACCTTTGTTTTTTGATGTCAAACAATACAGGGTTCCACATTTTACTTAAAGGAAAACCCTTATCTCTGTTTATAATATTGTCAGAAAGACGAATTGCGATGTATTCTTTTAAAATGCAGTTCCAATAGCGAGACGCAGAAGCAACTACTTGTGTTTCATCACATTTCATTTTATGTCCGTCAGTAAGACGGAGCTCAGCTACTGCAGATTTCTCTGGTTGAGCCATCTTGTGTGCACGGATTGTCTGACAGATGTAAACTTTCGCACAGTGAGAACGACTATTGTATTCGCCGGGTTTCCTCAATCCTAAGTCATCCTTTACGGAGCCCAGGAGCGCTCTAACCTTTGCAAGTGGACGAAAAATACATTGTATGTCATATCATTTCACAATTCTGCCTATTTTTGAAGAAATGCATCCAGCAAACGGTAGGAAAGCCAGCGATTTGCAAGTTTATTCTTGTGGTTCCCGCGACGGTCCAGAAACCTCCAGAAACATGTAGGTTTTAAAAACGACGTGTTCTCAAAATCTTCCATAAATAAATTGGCGACTATGTGGGATAATGGGCTCCCCATAGCCACTCTGTCAGATCGTTCAGAATATTGTTCGTTAAATAAAAAGTACGTTGACATCAGCACATGGCGGCAAAGCTCTGTAGTCTCCTTGTCCATAATTTCACCAATAATTGCAAGGATTCCTCCAGAGGAACCCGGGTAAAAAGCGACACCACATCAAAGCTAACCAGCAAATCAGAGGGACTCAAAGATTTCAGCCGCTGAATAAAAACTGTAGAATTGGTAATACGATGTTCACATTTACAGACGTGAGGGCTGAGAATTGACGTCAGATTCTGTCACCTGAGGATGGCGGTCAGGTGGACCGCCGAAATATTGTGTCAAGATGACGTATTTATCCGGCAGCAAACCCGAGAAGAGTATTATCAATCATTACGCCGGGAAAGCCTACGTAGTCACAATACCCTTCATAATGTGCATAGTTTATCTGGACAGAATTCGAAATGAAAATAACACAATACATGACGTAGGTTTTAACCATATACGTGAACGCAGTTTCCATGAGCAGGAGAACGGCAGTGTATCAGGCCAGATACTGAAAATGACTACGAAATTGTAAGACAATACTTTAAATTTCTGTGTGCCCCTGTGTTTCATAAAATATTGTTTTTGCTCAAATGCAAACAGCTGACAGTGAAGGTATTGTGCTGATGTTTCTAAAGCCTCGTCTGCGCTTTAAATGAAGAGACGGAAATAAAAGTTCCTGTTATACATTCATAGTTATAATACATTAACCAACATCTTTTAACTACCCAAAGTGAACAAATTACATTTACTCTTGCCTTTACAAAATATTATTCCTGAAACCTTTCTCCACAAAGTAGTCTAGGTATAGTACATAGCTTTTATTCAAACGCTCTGAGCTGTTTTTCTCAAATTTTTATTCAAGGCAACTCTTCACTGACTACCTGTATCTATAAAGTACTTGTAAAAAAGAGAGTAAATCAAAGTGTTAAAGACACTGTTTACTAATTGTAGCCTCCTTAAACCGCCATATTTAGAACTCTTCATTTTTCGGGAACCTGAAGAAAGATTTCGCAGTGCATCGCTGTTTGTAGCTAGCTGTCACAGCCGTATGTAGCACGCATACTGCCTCTCCCAACCATCTGGTACTTCTGTAAAGTACACTGGCGAATGATGAGTCAATAGGTCGTTCAATTCCGATTTTAGTTTAGAACTCGCGCCGCTAGATGGTGCTCGAGAGCACTGTAGCAAGTTTCAGCGAAGAGTTTCCGCTATTGTCTTCATAAGCTATTTGATTACTCTACCCGGGTAACACTCCCTGATTGCGACACACTTCGAATAAGTTGTATTCGACGCAGTGGCGAACCCAGGGCAGGCAGTACGGGATGCAGACTGGTCAATTCGCGTACTCGATACCACCCGTCGGTTTTGACCAGTGACGTCATATCTTACGTCATTTATTTCAAGGTGCAGATACTATTACAACGGCGGTGTAATTTTTAACCGACCTCAGAAAATGAGGAGGTTCTCAATTGGACTGTATTTTTTTTAATGTTTGTTCCCTCAGAACGTTCGACTGTGTGAACCGATTTTGATGTTTTTTTATATAAGGTGGTGCTTTCCGGTGTGGTCCCATTTCAATTTGGTCCAGTTCTGACGATGGCATGCATAAAAAATTCTTAAATGTCTTAAATGTGCATTAAGTACGTGCCCGACAAATGGACGAATAACTCAGTATCACGCCAACCGATTTTGATGATTCTTTTTTTATTGGAAAGGATGTATTTCAAGGATAGTTTCAAATGTTCAAATGTTTGTATAGTTTATGGGACTTAACTACGGGATCATCAGTCCCTAAACTTACAAACTACTTATGAACTACTTACGAACTAGGACGGCACAAATATCCATGCCCGAGCCGGCCGCGGTGGCCGAGGTGACTGAGGCGCTCCAGTCACAGTCAGCACGGCCACTACGGTCGGGGGTTCGAATCCCCCCTCGGGCATGGATATTTGTGCCGTCCTAGTTCCTAAGTAGTTCATAAGTAGTTTGTAAGTTTAGGGACTGATGACCCCGTAGTTAAGTCTCATAAGCTTAACAAACATTAACATTATCCATGCCCGAGGGGGGATTCGAACCCCCGACCGTAGTGGCCGTGCAGACCGTGACTGCAGCGCCTAAGTCCCCTCGGCCACCGCGGCCGTCAAGGATAGTTTGATGAGAGTTTGGTTAGGTTATCATTATGGGATCCATGACAGTTCTTAGGAGCAAATTGACGATACTCGGGCAAATCTTTTATAGGCTGTCCGGATATTTGAGTCACCTAGCGTAACGTCGTTATGGTCAAGTAATTCCCTGTTCAGAACTTTTATCGTGTAAACCCGCATTTTTGAAAGTCTATTTTTGCGCTCTTTGCAAGTCCCTTTTGAAATTGTCCTCGTGGTAGGTGTCCTCTGTTGAGACAGGCGTTTCTCCCTGACTTGGTTTGTTTCATTTGCACGGCGCTGTCTCATATGAGCAGCACGTTTAGTGGGTCTACCTATGTTCAGAAAAATTAGTTTGTGTACTTCAGATTCAGTAAAAATAAAAATATAAATAAAAAATATTAACAAAGAAAACGACTTAAAATACCTATTCCAAAACAAATTAATGTGCACTAAAAAGTAAAAAAGTAATTGGGTGTTCTTCTATAACTTAATAATTAACTACTTTTTCTACTCATCAATATGTACTTACGATCTATGTTTTTACCAGGCAAGAAGGTAGGTAGGAACTTAGCCACTTTAAATCTACGTCAACACATGCCTATGAATAGCAATGATCAAAATATTTTCAGAGTTCTCCTAAGTAAAATTAATTGAAAAATATTTGACCACTTGAAAGTCAAACAAGTTTTTATGACAATATAATGTAATTATAATTATTGTTTCTTTCTTTTTTTTTTTTTTTTTTTTTTTTTTTTTTTTTTTTTTTTTTTTTTTTTTTGAGTCGATGTCGGCGAAGGAAACACTACAACAAACCTAGCAAAAATAATACGAGAATATTGAGACCGAAGTCGGATCGGGTGTTTGAGTAGAAAAAACAAATTGATTGTTAAGTTGTAGTACAATACGCAATTTAGTGGATATGAATTTGTTTTGGAATAGTTTTCTTTTTTGAAGTCGTTTTTCTTTGTTAAAATTTTTGTTTACGTCAGAGTGCATATTTTTGTATATAATACGATTCTCTTTTATTGAATTCTACAACATGAAACTTATTACCTATATCCGCAGGACACTTGAAAACGGTAATAATGCTCCGAAACAGTCTGTAGTGAAGAAATAAAAACAAATGTAAACGTAGCAGTAAATTTGTAACT
Organism: Locusta migratoria; assembly: GCA_026315105.1. Lineage (NCBI taxonomy): Eukaryota > Metazoa > Arthropoda > Insecta > Orthoptera > Acrididae > Locusta > Locusta migratoria. The sequence goes on along the minus strand of CM048752.1, from coordinate 92,413,192 downwards.
TTTTTTAGTAAAAATGTAACATTTTTATTAATAGTGTGTGCAGAAGTGGTGTGCCAAATAGGAATGGAACGGTTTGGCTGTCTTTGAGGCCTCCCCCTACTCAGTGACATACGGATCTGCTGTGACGTGTTACCCAGGCTGTTCCAGAGTTGCAAGTTCTCCAAAGGCGGACAGCTGCGTTCTGAGGCTGCGGTGTACATGGGCCAATATGGGCGCTTCCGCTAGAACCCTGCATCCGTGTGGCTCGCAGTCGCTGCGTGAACTGGTGGTTTGCGAGTGTGGGAGTGAGTATATGTAGAGCCTATGGGACTTAACTACGGGGTCATCAGTCCGTAAACTTACAAACTACTTATGAACTACTTACGAACTAGGACGGCACAAATATTCATGCCCGTGGGGGGATTCGAACCCCCGACCATAGTGGCCGTGCAGACTGTGACTGGAGCGCCCTAGTCCCCTCGGCCACCGCGGCCGGCGTGAGAGTGAGAATACACTTCGGGAGTCCTGGCGAACGATGCCGAAGATGACCGATGCGTTCCCGTCTAAAGGCGGCCACACACGTAACAGAATGCTTGACAAGCATGACTGCGCAAGCGTGCTAGCGAAGGCATGCACATGTTGCTCACGCGCCTCCGCGGCTCAAGCATGCTTGTACAAGCAACGGTTTATAATACATTTGACAATGTCCAGCTCAGATGACGATGTGCTGGCTGTGGCAGGTTTTATGCTCGTGTTGAAAAAAAGAGAAAAGAAAAAAACGTAAAACTGGATGTAAAGAGTGGTTAAGAAAACGAAAATCGTATTCACATACAAATTTACTGAGTGAACTGAAGATATATTCTCATGACTGGCATAACTATCTCAGGATGAATGTTGTTGTTATGGTCTTCAGTCCGCAGACTGGTTTGAGGCAGCTCTCCACGCTACCCTGTCCTGTGCAAGTCTCTTCATCTCAGAATACTTTCGGCAACCTACATCCTTTTGAATCTGCTTACTGTATTCGTCCCTCTGTCTCCCTCTACGATTTTTACCCCACACGCTTCCTTCCAATGCTAAGTTGACGATTCCTCGATGTCTCAGAATGTGTCCTACCAATCTATCCCTTCTCTTAGTCAGGATATGGCAGAAACTCCTTTTCTCCCCGATTCGGTTAAGCACCTCCTCATTAGTTACGTGATGTACCCATCTAATTTTCATCATTCGTCTGTAGCACCACATTACAAAAACCTATCATCTTTTTATCTGAACTCCTTATCGTCCACGTTTCACTCCCATACAATGCTACACTTCAGACAAATGCTTTCAGAAAGGACTTCCTAACATTTAAATTAATATTGGATGTTAACAAGTTTCGCTTCTGTAGAAACGCTTTTCTTCCCGTAGCCATTCTCCATTTTATATCCTCTTTACTTCTGCCATCAGAAGTTATCTCGCTACCCAAATAGCAAATTTCATCTACTACTTTTATTGTCTCATTACCTAATCTAATTCCTTCAGCATCGCCTGATTTTCTGACATTGCATCCCATTACCTTCGTTTTACTCTTGTTATGTTCATCTTATATCTTCCTTTCAAGACACTGTCCATCCCATTCAACTGCTCTTCCAGATCTTTTCGGTCTCTGACAGAATTACTAGTTCATTGGCAAACCGCAATGTTCGTATTTTAATCTTCTGTCTCTCGTTACGTCTTCGATCAAGAAGCAGGGTACAATAATGAGGGAGGCTGTAACACCACATGAAAGACTAGCAGCAGCATTGTGACTTCTCGTGACAGGAAGAAGTTATGAAGACCTCAAATATGCTACTATTATTTCGCAAAGGCACTTGGTGAGATATTTCGCGAGTAGTGTGTCATATGCAGAGTCTCTCTTATTTTCATCATGATAGTCCTTACATTTAATATTCCACAAGCAGGGATGCATTTCATACAGTCTTATAAATTCGTATGAGAGGTCGTGGTCTATGTTTCTTAATTCAGACATTGCTGTTACACCACTAATTGAAACTCATCGAAAACAAAGAATGCAGCCTCACTCAGACTGTCAAATGCTTGTACAAGCATCTTTATTTTCCACACATGCTGAGGCACACATGCACTTCAATGCTTGCACAAGCATGCATAATCGAAATTCGATTCAGCATCAAGCTCCTTGTACAAGCCTGATGATTGATGAAATTTATCATACACACGCTCAAGCATGCTTGTGCAAGCAGACTTGCGCAAGCGTGTTTGTCAAGCATGCTGTTACATGTTTAGCTGCCTTAATACGACAAGCGCCGGCACATGTGCATAGGCCACGTGGATGCAATGCGGACGCCACGCGCTTAAACTCATCACACATCAGCTGAGAATTTGCAGCTGCGCATGCGCGATGCACTAACCTCTCCAGCAGCTACCGAACCAGCAGTGCCACCCAGACACAAAGCCTGTGCGCTGCGTGCCAAGAGTAGTCATTACACAAGCAAACTGTTTGTCTTACGTAGCGTTGTGCTGAGTTTTGGAATACTTACAGGTTGCACACTGTATTTCACAATGTTCTTAATGTTATTTATGTGATTCTTCGTGCATATTTGTTCTCATATAAGACAAAATGCCTAATATGAAATGCCTAAGCTATCTTACGAATCTACATCTATACATAGATACTCTGCAAATCACATTTAAGTGCCTGGAAGATTGTTCATTAACCACTTTCATAACTTTTCTCTACCTTTCCATTCTCTAATAGCGCGCGGGAAGAAAGAACACAGAAATCGTTCCGTTTTCGATCTGATTTCTCTTATTTTATTGGCATGGTCATGTCTCCCTAAGTAGGTGGGTGCTAGCAAAATATTTTCACATTCAGAACTAAAAGACGGTGATTGAAACTTCGCAAACAGATCACGCCGCAATGAATAACGTCTTTCTTTTAATGATTTCCACCCCAATTCGTGCAACATTTCCGTAACGCTCCCCCCCCCCCCCGTGACGTGATAAAACAAAACGAGCTGCCCTTCTCTGAACCTTCTCAATGTCTTCCATCGCCGGCTGCGGTGGCCGAGGGGACTGAGGCGCTTCAGTCACGGTCTGCACGGCCACTACTGTCGGGGGTTCGAATCCCCCCTCGGGCATGGATATTTGTGTCGTCCTTAGTTGTAGGTAGTTCACAAGTAGTTTGTAAGTTTAGGGACTGATGACCCCGTAGTTAAGTCCCTTAAGCTTAACAAACATTTGAACATTTTTGTCTTCCATCAGTCCCACCTGCTGAGGGTCCCACAAGGGGCATCAGTACTCCAGGAGAGGACGCACAAGTGTGATGTAGGCAGTCTCTTTGGTGGAGCTGGTGCATCGTCTAAGCGTTCTGCCAATGAAACATAACCTTTGGTTCGCCTTACCCACGATATTTTCTGTGTGTTCTCTCCAGTCAAAGTTGTTCGTAATTATAACTCCTAGGTATTTGGTGGAATTTACGACCTTAAGGTTTGACTGATTTATCGCGTAATTGAAGTTCAGCGGATTTCTTTTAGTGGTCATGTGTATTACTTCATACTTTTCTTTTATTTAGTGTCAATTGCCAATTTTGGCACCATGCAGAAATTTTGTCTAAATCGCTTTGCAGTTGCTTTTGATCCTCTGTTGACCTCACTAACCGATAAACGACAGCATCATCCGCGAACAGTCTAAGGAAGCTATTCAGATTGTCTCCTAAATCGTTTATAAACACGAGGAAGAGTAGGGGACCTATAACGCTTCACTGTGGAACGCCAGACATCACTTCTGTTGTCCTCGATGACTTACCGTCAATTACTACGAACTGTGTCCTTTCTCATAGGAAATCGTGAATCCAATGGCACAATTGGGAAGATATTTTTTGTAGCTTTTGTAGCTGACAAACTGCTTTAAGTACGGTAAAGTAACCTAAGGACAACACACACACACACACACACACACACACAAACACACACACATGCCCAAGGGAGGACTCGAACCTCCGACGGCGAGCTACCGCACGCTCCGCAGCGAGACGCCTTAGACCTCCAGTCAAAGTTGTTCGTAATTGTAACTCCTAGGTATTCGGTAGAATTTACGACCTTAAGGTTTGACTGATTTATAGTTCATAAATATGTTACATTTATCTGTGAACCACATAAATAACGTTAAGAACATTGTGAAACGCAGTGTGCAACGTTTACGTATTCCCAAACTCAGCACAACGCTACGTAACACAAACAGTCTGCTTGTGTTGTGACTACTCTTGGCAGGCAGCGCACAGGCCTTGTATCGAGGTGGCGTTGGTGCCAACCGCGTGGTGGGCTACGAGTGGCAGCCACGCACTTCTGTCATGCAGATCTCTAGGTTGCGCAACCCTGCAGACACGAGGGTGATTCTATTTACACTTCGGTAAAATCAGACGTGACGTCATTATGACGTATCCACAATATCGAAGACGACTGGAGCCATGATCGACTTGTGTCGTCGTTCTAGACGCAAAACTGCGGTTGCAATTGTAGCAGACGAATTAAAGGAGTAGCTCATAATATCTTCAGTTGGTAATGGTATATTCATTACAGTTTCGGAAGCTATAACTTTGCTTTCTTTTTTTTTTTTTTTTAAGTAAGAAGCTATAAACTTACCGAAAAAGGACCTACACTGTGAGCTCTGAAACGTTAATCAGCCAAATCTGATGTCATCGAGGCCCATTTGTGAAGGTTGTGTTTAAAACTAATGGAAACTTTGTGAAGGTTGTGTTTAAAACTAATGGAAACTTTTTCTTTAAGCGAAAAATGCTACAGAGTTGCATTTTAGTACGGAGTCTACGTTAAACTAAGAGGACAAAATACGGTTACCAGGCTATGAAGCGAAAATGTCAAAATATGCGGCATACAAAAACAACTTATAGTCGCCGTAGGTATATGTATGTTTTCGCCGAAACTATAAATCAAATGAGCTGGATATTAATACAGTCATTTGTTACAGAGGCTCTGCGAACATCAGGTAAAACATTTCCTAAAACTGGGTACTCATCTACCGCCAAGTGGCTGCAACATGCTAGTTCTTTTCTTTGAAAATGTGTGAAGTTGTCGTTCTCTAAGGCTCGGTCTGCGTAATTTCTGACATAATTTTCAATATACACTTACTGAAATTTCCGTCAGTGCTTTCCAAAACATGATACCAATATTAAGTAAGGCCTAGTTTTGTCACTAAACTACGAAGGAAAAAAGTATGCAGTTCAGAAAGAATGTCGAATTAAGCGTGTTGTTCCACCCGAAACCAGCGTCTCGAACGATGCAAAAGTCGATGCGCCGCTCTTCTGGACGTCGATAGTGTGGATACGTCATAGTGACGTCACGTCTGATTTTACGGAAGTGTAAATAGAATGACCCGCAGTCACGGCGCCTGCTGCTGCAGTAGTGGTAGCAAAGTAGTGCTCCGCCCGAGTGGCGCCGTACCCATAAAGAAAGCACCTGTCGCTGTGTTTCAGTACTCCAAGGAGGGCGACCGCATGATGTCCACCTACTTCTTCAGCTCCTTCTTCATCTTCCTGTGCATCATGCTCGTCGAGCTCATCATCATGCCACAGTAAGTGCTACGTTAAAACCTTTAGCTTTGCTTCACTTTTTTAATTTTTTCGAAAATATATTTTACTTGTTTATAATGGCAATGCCCATTTTAGTAATGCTTTATTACTGAGCGTTAAATGTAAGGCTGCTTGACAACTGCTAAGGTACAGAGACAATGCTGGACAGAAAATAATGCGAGGTAGCCATTATTCCAATGTAACACACTACTTCAGTCAACATTCTCTACCAATTTAATTTTTTTTTTCGCATTCATGTATGGGTAGCTTAGAAAAGAATTGGGGAAGACCCAACACAGCGACTTCAGTCGTCATTAGATATCGCCAGAGAGCAGAATGGGGCGTTCTGTGGAACTCACAGACTTCGAATGTGGTCCTATGATTGGGTCTCACTTGTGTCACAAGTCTGTATGCGGGGTTTCCACAGTGCTGAACGTCCCTAGATGTTTCAGGTGTGACAGTGAGGTGGAAACGTGAAGGAACACGTACAGCACGAAAGCGTACAGGCCGACCTCGTCTGTTGGTTGACAGAGACCGCCGACGGCTGAAGAGGGTAATCTGCAGTCCAGTGGACAGTGTGATACATTGCCACGCAGGGGGGTCCAGGTTCGATTCCCTGGTGTGTTGGAGATTTTTTACCACTCTGGGACTGGGTATCCTGTTGTCCTCAACATCAGTTCATCATCACTGATGCGCAAGTCGCCTATATGGCTTCACCTAAAGACTTGTACAATAGTCCAGTGGACAGTGTGATACACTGCCATGCAGGGGTCTGGGTTCGATTCCCAGGTGGGATGGAGATTTTTCTCCACTCAGGGACTGGGTGTCGTGTTGTCCTCAACATCATTTCATCATCATCATCGACGCGCAAGTCGCACATGCAGCGTCACCTAAAGACATGCACGAGGCAGGCCAAACACGATCCCATCTGGGGTGTACTGGCCAAAAATGCCACACGAAATCATCATAATCATCATTACACAGGAATTCCAAACTGCATGAGCTTCCACTCCAAGTACTGTGACAGGCGGGAGGTGAGAAAATTTGGATTTCATGGTCGAGTGGCTGCCCGTAAGCCACACATCACGCAGGTCAAATGCCAAACGACGCCTCGCTTGGTGTAAAAATCGTGAAAATTGGACGACTCAACAAGTGAAAAAACGTTGTGTGTAGTGACAAATCACGGTACGCTCTGTGGCGATCTGATGGTAGAGGGTGGGTATGGTGAATGTCCGGTGAACGTCATCTGCCAGCGTGTGTAGTGCCAACAGTGAAATTCGGAGGCGATGGTGTTGTGGTGTAGTCCTGATTTTCATGGAGGGGACTTGTAGCCGTTGTTGTTTTGCATTACACTATCACATCACAGACCTACACTGATGTTTTAAGCACCTTCTTGCTTCTCACTCAAATGTTTAAATATATGTAGAGCTTATGAGACTTAACTACGGGGTCATCAGTCCCAAAACTTACAAACTACTTATCAAGTAGCTAACACTAAGGACGTCACAAATATCCATGCCCGAGGGGGCATTCGAACCCCCGACCGTAGTGGCCGTGCAGACCGTTCCTGGCGCGCCGCAGTCCCCTTGGCCACTGCGGCCAGCTTGCTTCTCACTGTTGAAGATTAATTCAGGGATGGCGATTGCGCCTTTCAACACGATCGAATACCAGATCATAATGCATGGTCTGTGTCAAAGTGGTTACACGACAGTAAGATCCCTGCGATGGACTGGCCTCACTTGAATCCTACAGATCGCCTGTGGGATGTTTTGGAACGCCGACTTTGTGCCACGCCTCACCGACCTACATCAATGCCTCTCCTCAGGCAGCACTCTGCGAATAATGGGCTGCCATTCTGCAAGAAACCGTCCAGCACCTGACTGGACGCATGACTGCGAGAGTGGAAGCTGCCATCAAGGCTGACGGTGGGCCAACACCATATATTGAATTCCACCATTACTGATGGGAGGCGACACAAACTTGTAAGTCATTTTCAGCCAGGCGTCCGGATACATTTGATCAGATAGTGTATGAGGGATATGTGCCTCTACGATGATCAGAAACAATTCTTTTGTTGAATGGTTCACGGGAGTACCATTAGATTGTATTGTAATAATCATACAATATTTCTGCGAGACAGCTGCTCGCCATCTTTAGGTGTACTTTTGCTGTTACTGCTCTGCTCCCAATATACAGGGTGTTTCACTAAGTGTGTTTGCCTCTGTAACTTATAAAATAATAGGTGACAGGAAATTTTAATGCGGTAGGTCAACACAAGAAATGACTTTCTGCGGAGCTATGAACATCGTTTATTGTATCATTTTCTAAAGAGTTACAGCACAAAGATAAAATTTTTTAAATGGAACAAAAGTTTTTTCTATCGTGCATTGCATTCGTTGAAACAGCTGCGTCCAAATCAATTTGAACTACATTCCTATCATTTTTAGTTTGGGAGCTACAACCCTTCAAAGTTTTAGGGACAGATACCACACACTGCACATAATACATGGCTGTGTGGTGGGATTGGGGCGCCATGGTCCTCATTCATGGCCCGAAAGGTTGCCCGATTTAACACCAGTAGATTTCTTTTTGTGGGGATATCTAAAGGATCTTGTTTATGTTACTGAGCCCACATCCCCAGATGATCGAGGAGGCATGTCGCTTCGTCACACCGGCGATGTTACATCTCGTCCGCAGGTCCTTTCGACGGCGCATTGCATTATGCATTGAGGAACATGGACACACATTTGAACATCTCATGTAAATCAACTTCCCACCGCCATAACATCCATCACCCACCACACAGCCATGCATTATGTACAGCGTGTGGTATCTGCCCCTGAAACTTTGAAGGGTTGTAGCTCCCAAACTAACAGTGATAGGAATGTAGTTTAAATTGATTTGGACGCAGCTGGTTTCAACGAATCCAATGCACGATATAAAAAACTATTGTTCCATTTTAAAAATTATATCTTTGTGGTGTAACTCTTTGGAAAATGATACAATAAACTATGTTCATAGCTCCGCAGAAAGTGTAACATTTCTTGTGTTAGCCTACCGCATTAAAATTTCCCGTCACCTCTTATTTTATAAGTTACAGAGGCAAACACAGTGAAACACCCTGTATATGGTGGTTTGTTACCACGGTGCAGGCGCCACTGCTGTGACGTCATCACAGACCAGAACGTCGATGGCGTAAACATGGAGAGCCCCATACCAGAGCGCCATTGTATGGGCCGCTGGTGGTCTGCGCATGCGGGGCGCGGGCAAGAGAAGTCGCTGGTGGCAGACCCCTAGTGCATGAGCCAGCCAGAGTAAAAAGTGCGTGTTTTACGCGTCTTGACTTCGATGACCATCACCTGTCTGTGGCTGATGCTGCCTCAGTACTGTCAAGGCCGCTTACCATGCTTTATCTTAGAGCAATTTTCATTAACGTGAGCACTGGGCACAAGCTGAACCAGACAGCCACTCCACACAGAGAACTGCATGTGCAGCATCCTGCCATCTATTGAGTGGTGAACATAAACTGAACATAACAGCTTTGAGAGAATGGAGGTGACCTTGTCGCCCGACTCTGAGCACATATTTCCGGAGATGGAGGCTGCGGCCGAATCCTACAAAAACCGAAGCGACGTGTTTCCATACCTGTAATAAATCAGCAGGCAGACGACTTGAAGTCTACTTTGAGGGAAGTCGGCTCTGGCATAACGAGTATCCAAAGTACCTTGGAGTCACATTAGACAGAACCCTCACCTATAAGCGACATCTGGAGAACACTGTAACCAAACTAACGACGAGGCATAGTATTCTTCATAAGTTATGCGGAACCACTTCGGGGTCCTCGGCCGACATGCTTCGTACGACAGCACTTGGGTTGGTATACTCAACAGCCGAATATTGTGCTCCGGTTTGTTGGATGAATAGTGCTCACACAAGGAAGATTGATGTGCAGTTGAATGGCACAATGCGAATTGTCAGCGGAACCATTGGATCGACCCCAACTTCCTAGCTGCCCATCCTGAGCCACATTCCACCTGCCGGTCTGAGCCGCAGCAATGCTCTTCTCCGGGAATACGGGAAGATAACTGACAATCCTCGGCTCCCCATACACCATGACACGCCTGACCTACAAAGAAATAGACTGCGATCCAGATACCCAACAATGAAAACAGCCAAGGAATTACACAATACGGACTTTAACCTAATACAGTCCTGGAATGAAAGCTGGCAGCAGGCATGTACTGAGCAATGTCAAGCCCTCCCCTGCATCACCGAGAGACCGCCTGGATATGAGCTGCCCCGTAAAGCCTGGTCATCCCTGAACAGAATTCGCACGAACCGTGGAAGATGCGCAGACTCTCTCTACAGATGGGGTAAAAATTCCATCTCCCAACTGCGACTGCGGCACCAATAGGCAAACCGTACGCCACATAATAGAAGACTGTGAGGTGAAAGCGTACAATGGGAACGTCTCCGATTTTCTGTCTGCATAAGACGCCGCAATAGACTACATACGCAACCTTGATGTTTGTATGTGACTGTGTTAATTTATTCTTTGTGTGCTGTATGCATCTTATATACCTTATTTTATGTCTCTTTTGTACTCTTGTATGTTTTACACATTTTTGTATGTATAGTTGTGTAAGACCTACTAAATGATGTGCACTTCCATACGATAAATAAATAAATAATGTGGTAAAGTGAGCTACCCCTCTACAGTTTGGGATGCAGAGATAGCAGGCAGTCGTCCTTACCATAAAACGTGTGGTGCCGACTGTCGTGACGGAGTAACTATACAGAGAAGAAGCCCCCCTAAACCAATGTCCTACACTCTCCTCATAGTTTCATAAGATGCCTGCAGATGTCAAGCGGTTCCCCGCCTTAGTACCGGTAGACGACACTAGAGGCGCTTCTGATGGTTCCTCTCGCACTTCAGAGGGTAGCTTGGAGGGGAGGCTGAGGCGAGAGCTCGTGCCACCTGCCACGAGGCCACGGCTGTGAGGGGAGGTGGTGGTGGGGGCAGCCGCTACCTGCCGCCTGCTCTGGACAGTCTAAAGGGCTGCTTCTGACCGCAGCATCAGAGGGTAGCGTGGAGGGGAGGCTGAGAGGAGAGCTCGTGCCGCCTGCCACGAGGCCACGGCTGTGAGGGGAGGTGGTGGTGGGGGCAGCTGCTACCTGCCGCCTGCTCTGGCCAGTCTAAAGGGCTGCTTCTGACCGCAGCATCAGAGGGTAGCGTGGAGGGGAGGCTGAGAGGAGAGCTCGTGCCGCCTGCCACGAGGCCACGGCTGTGAGGGGAGGTGGTGGTGGGGGCAGCTGCTACCTGCCGCCTGCTCTGGCCAGTCTAAAGGGCTGCTTCTGACCGCAGCATCAGAGGGTAGCGTGGAGGGGAGGCTGAGAGGAGAGCTCGTGCCGCCTGCCACGAGGCCACGGCTGTGAGGGGAGGTGGTGGTGGGGGCAGCCGCTACCTGCCGCCTGCTCTGGCCAGTCTAAAGGGCTGCTTCTGACCGCAGCATCAGAGGGTAGCGTGGAGGGGAGGCTGAGGGGAGAGCTCGTGCCGCCTGCCACGAGGCCACGGCTGTGAGGGGAGGTGGTGGTGGGGGCAGCCGCTACCTGCCGCCTGCTCTGGCCAGTCTAAAGGGCTGCTTCTGACCGCAGCATCAGAGGGTAGCGTGGAGGGGAGGCTGAGAGGAGAGCTCGTGCCGCCTGCCACGAGGCCACGGCTGTGAGGGGAGGTGGTGGTGGGGGCAGACGCTACCTGCCGCCTGCTCTGGCCAGTCTAAAGGGCTGCTTCTGACCGCAGCATCAGAGGGTAGCGTGGAGGGGAGGCTGAGGGGAGAGCTCGTGCCACCTGCCACGAGGCCACGGCTGTGAGGGGAGGTGGTGGTGGGGGCAGCCGCTACCTGCCGCCTGCTCTGGACAGTCTAAAGGGTTGCTTCTGACCGCAGCATCAGAGGGTAGCGTGGAGGGGAGGCTGAGAGGAGAGCTCGTGCCGCCTGCCACGAGGCCACGGCTGTGAGGGGAGGTGGTGGTGGGGGCAGCCGCTACCTGCCGCCTGCTCTGGCCAGTCTAAAGGGCTGCTTCTGACCGCAGCATCAGAGGGTAGCGTGGAGGGGAGGCTGAGAGGAGAGCTCGTGCCGCCTGCCACGAGGCCACGGCTGTGAGGGGAGGTGGTGGTGGGGGCAGCCGCTACCTGCCGCCTCCTCTGGCCAGTCTAAAGGGCTGCTTCTGACCGCAGCATCAGAGGGTAGCGTGGAGGGGAGGCTGAGAGGAGAGCTCGTGCCGCCTGCCACGAGGCCACGGCTGTGAGGGGAGGTGGTGGTGGGGGCAGCCGCTACCTGCCGCCTGCTCTGGCCAGTCTAAAGAGCTGCTTCTGACCGCAGCATCAGAGGGTAGCGTGGAGGGGAGGCTGAGAGGAGAGCTCGTGCCGCCTGCCACGAGGCCACGGCTGTGAGGGGAGGTGGTGGTGGGGGCAGCTGCTACCTGCCGCCTGCTCTGGCCAGTCTAAAGGGCTGCTTCTGACCGCAGCATCAGAGGGTAGCGTGGAGGGGAGGCTGAGAGGAGAGCTCGTGCCGCCTGCCACGAGGCCACGGCTGTGAGGGGAGGTGGTGGTGGGGGCAGCCGCTACCTGCCGCCTGCTCTGGCCAGTCTAAAGGGCTGCTTCTGACCGCAGCATCAGAGGGTAGCGTGGAGGGGAGGCTGAGAGGAGAGCTCGTGCCGCCTGCCACGAGGCCACGGCTGTGAGGGGAGGTGGTGGTGGGGGCAGACGCTACCTGCCGCCTGCTCTGGCCAGTCTAAAGGGCTGCTTCTGACCGCAGCATCAGAGGGTAGCGTGGAGGGGAGGCTGAGAGGAGAGCTCGTGCCGCCTGCCACGAGGCCACGGCTGTGAGGGGAGGTGGTGGTGGGGGCAGCCGCTACCTGCCGCCTGCTCTGGCCAGTCTAAAGGGCTGCTTCTGACCGCAGCATCAGAGGGTAGCGTGGAGGGGAGGCTGAGGGGAGAGCTCGTGCCACCTGCCACGAGGCCACGGCTGTGAGGGGAGGTGGTGGTGGGGGCAGCCGCTACCTGCCGCCTGCTCTGGACAGTCTAAAGGGCTGCTTCTGACCGCAGCATCAGAGGGTAGCGTGGAGGGGAGGCTGAGAGGAGAGCTCGTGCCGCCTGCCACGAGGCCACGGCTGTGAGGGGAGGTGGTGGTGGGGGCAGCCGCTACCTGCCGCCTCCTCTGGCCAGTCTAAAGGGCTGCTTCTGACTGCAGCATCAGAGGGTAGCGTGGAGGGGAGGCTGAGAGGAGAGCTCGTGCCGCCTGCCATCAGGCCACGGCTGTGAGGGGAGGTGGTGGTGGGGGCAGCTGCTACCTGCCGCCTGCTCTGGCCAGTCTAAAGGGCTGCTTCTGACCGCAGCATCAGAGGGTAGCGTGGAGGGGAGTCTGAGAGGAGAGCTCGTGCCGCCTGCCACGAGGCCACGGCTGTGAGGGGAGGTGGTGGTGGGGGCAGCCGCTACCTGCCGCCTGCTCTGGCCAGTCTAAAGGGCTGCTTCTGACCGCAGCATCAGAGGGTAGCGTGGAGGGGAGGCTGAGAGGAGAGCTCGTGCCGCCTGCCACGAGGCCACGGCTGTGAGGGGAGGTGGTGGTGGGGGCAGCCGCTACCTGCCGCCTGCTCTGGCAGTCTAAAGAGGTGCTTCTGACCGCAGCATCAGAGGGTAGCGTGGAGGGGAGGCTGAGGGGAGCGCTCGTGCCGCCTGCCATGAGGCCACGGCTGTGAGGGGAGGTGGTGGTGGGGGCAGCCGCTACCTGCCGCCTGCTCTGGCCAGTCTAAAGGGCTGCTTCTGACCGCAGCATCAGAGGGTAGCGTGGAGGGGAGACTGAGGGGAGAGCTCGTGCCGCCTGCCACGAGGCTACGGACGTGTCGGGTGTGCCAGTAGCGTTTGCGGGGAAATGGTGGTGTGGACAGCCGCTACTTGCCGTCTGAGCTAGCCAGTTTTAAAGGCGCGCTTCTGACCTCAGCGCCATCGTGGGACATCTTATGGAACTGCTTAAGGCCGTTTGACACCGTGGTCACACTGTGCCACGTGACAGTCGCGCAATTCACACCTCCAACGACGTCTGTGAGCTATTGGGACATGGTTCCCGCTCTAGTCAGTTCAAATGAAACAGGTGACATGGCAGGTGGTTCGTGGTGCGACAGCGCGTCTACTGAAAGTGTGCCTCGGTTGAGCGATGGCGAAAGTAGTTCGAGTAGTGATGAGGAAGACATGCTGTTGTACTCTGTTACAAACCAAATGCACTGGGTACACCCATCAGTCAGAGACGGGAACAGTGCGGCGAGTATCATCATCTGAAGGAGGACTTGGAGCTAGATGATTACAGATACTTTCGGCTTTCTAAGCCTGAGTTTGAAGAGGTATTAACACTGATAAATAACGATATTATTAAAAAAGACACCAACTACATGAGATCTGTTTCCAGCAGAGAGAGGTTGACACTATGCCTAAGGTAATTTTAATACTGTATACAATTTACTTTTTTGAAATCGTACTGCAGTCGGAACATAATTTTGGTAAAAAGAAATGAAACATTTAAAGAATTATTGATTTCCTTTGGATATCAGCATCTTTTTTCATTTAATTCTCTTTACATCAAAACCAAATATTTTTTTGGTGTTCTGACTACTTCAGTCAACTTCTCCATAACAACAAAACAGCTTCTTATTGTAACGAGTTAAAACACGCAACTGAGCGACAGTGTGTGAAGTAGTCATGCACGCAGCAGTGTAGTGGGCCAGTGCGCATGCCCGAGGCCACAGACGTCGACAGACGTTTTGAAAGGATCGCTCACGGAGCGATCCCTGCAGATTCGTCTGTGGCATCTTTGATGCTCTACGAGGTCGGTGTGAATTGCCCCATTTGAAACTATGCTGTACAATAGTCTGTCATATGTGCGTGTGACCAGACCCCTACTGAGGTTTCCTATATGTATATTTTGGTCTGTGGCCAAAAGGAATTCGCAGACAGGAGCCATCCGTTTTTCTCGGTAGAGCACTGTGTTCCCCAGCAAAGCTGGCCGCTCATACCTGGCCAGGTATGAAAGGCCGAAGAACGGCCTCACGCCCCCCACTGCGCACCACTGACACCACAGGATGGAGCAGGAGGCTTCACTACGCTGCTACTTTGATACCTGATCCTCCAAAACACTAATGGTCGGCTCGTACAACACCGAATTCCTATGGTCCCTCTACATGTGAAACGAGCCTTTACTCAAGTAGCAGTGTCCTACAGCTCAAAACAGGTTGCTCGCCACTGCCATGAGTAACCAGAAAAAAAGGGATAACTGAAGTACTTTAATGCACTACTGGACATTAAAATTGCTACATCAAGAAGAAATGCAGATGATAAACAGGTATTCATTGGACAAATATATTATACTAGAATTGACATGTGTTTCAATTTTCACGCAGTTTGGGTGCATACATCCTGAGAGATCAGTATCCAGAACAACCACCTCTGGCCGTAATAATGGCCTTGATACGACTGGGCATTGAGTCGAACAGAGCTTGGATGGCGTGTACACGTACAGATAGATGCCCTCGAAGCTTCAACATGATCTCACAGTTCATCAAGAGTAATGACTGGCGTATTGTGACAAGCCAGTTGCTCGGCCACCTTTGACCAGACGTTTTCAGTTGGTGAGAGATCTGGAGAATGTGCTGACCAGGGCAGCAGTCGAACATTTTCCGTATCCAGAAAGGTCCATACAGGACCTGCAACATGCGGTCGTGCATTACCCTGCTGAAATAAAGGGTAGAGTCACAGGTCGTAACATATCTGAAATGTAACGGCCACTGTTCAAAGTGCCGTCGATGTGAACAAGGGGTGACTTAAATGTGTAACCAAAGGCACCAGATACCATCATGCCGGGTAATACGCCAGTATGGAGATGACGAAGAAACGCTTCCAATGTGCGTTCACAGCGATGTCGCCAAACATGGATGCGACCATCATGATGCTGTAAACAGAACCTGGATTTCATCAGAAAAAAATGGCGTTTTGAAATTCGTGCACGCAGGTTCGTCGTTGTGTAGGCCATTGCAGGCACTCCTGGTGATAGTCCATGCTGCTGCAAACGTCGTCGAACTGTTCGTGCAGATGGTTGTTATCTTGCAAACGTCCCCATCTGTTGACTCAGGAATCTAGGCGTGGCTGCACGATCCGTTACAGCCATGCGGATAAGATGGCTGTCATCTCGACTGCTAGTGATACGAGGCCGTTGGGATCCAGCACGGCGTTCCGTATTGCCCTCCTGAACCCAGCGATTCCATATTCTGCTAACAGTCATTGGATCGCACCAACGCGAGAAGCAATGTCGCGATACGATAAACCACAATCACGATAGGGTACAATTCGACCTTTATCAGAGCCAGAAACGTGATGCTATGCATTTCTCCTCCTTACACTAGGCAACACAACAACGTTTCACCAGGAAACGCCGGTCAACTGCTGTTTGTGTGTGAGAAATCGGTTGGAAACTTTCCTCATGTCTGCACGTTGTAAGTGTCGCCACCGGAGCCAAACTTGTGTGAATGCTCGGAAAAGCTAATCATTTGCATGTCACAGCATCTCCTTCCTGTAGGTTAAATTTCGCGTCTGTAGCACATCTTCGTGGTCTAGCAGTTGTAATGGCCAGGAGTGTAAACAATTAAATCCTTGAACAAGACTCACACATAATTCCCAACCCATTACGGAATGTAGAAATCAAGAAATAAGAAATATAAAATTATTACAAGCAATAAAAACCTAACATTCAAGTCACTAAAAGAAATAATACATACGAGAGAAGAGAAGATTGAGAAACGAACTGTCAAAAAAACCACCACCTTTCAACCTTACTGGCCAAGAAATGTGCCCCATAACTACCGATCCGTCTTGCGACGAATGTTAGGTTTACATGCTGTGACCCTGACGTCTAGAATCTGCAGGATTCCAGTTATGCTGGAAGAACAGACGCATTTTTGAGGCCAAAGGAACCTCTTGCAATAATACTGCAAGTATATACAGGGTGTCCAGGAAAGGACCCCCTCATTTCAAAATTAAATATCTCGAAAACAAAGATCGATAGAGGAATGCAGTAAACGGTATGTTTATTGTGAAAGCTGTAAGAAGTTTATACAGCAGTTTGAAATAATAGTTACAATAGCTCATAACAGATGGCGCTGTACGCTGTACAGCTCATATCAGCATATATAAGTGAACTAATCGTATGAAAACACTCTTTGCAAACAATCACATCGCAATGTTTTCAAAATGTTTACCATTGGCACTACAGAGGTGGCGCAAACGAAGATTGAAATTCGCCATCACATTTCGTAGTGTCTCAACCGAAATGGATTCACATGCCACAGAGATCGCCTATTCAAGCTCGTCCAGCGTGGCGGGTTGCTTCGGGTAGACCATGTCTTTCACCGTGCCCCACAAAAAAAAGTCACAGGGCGAATATGGAGGTCAATCCATGCCTGCACCAGTAAATTTGGGATAATCCAAAGCAATGACTCGATCCTCGAAGTATTCCTCAAGAAAGCGAAACACTTGTTCGGTCCGATGTGGTCGGGCTCCATCTTACATAAACCATTCTGTACCTGGTCGATCCTCCAACGCTTGCTGTGTGGCGACAAATTGTTCGAAAATTGCAACGTAACGTGCACCAGTGGCCGTTTCTCGAATGAAAAAAGGGCCAATAATGCCTCTGCTGCATACTGCAGCCCACACAGTAACTACAGGAGAATACAGGGGTTTCACTTCACACCAATATGGCTCTTCGGAACCCCAAAATTGCCAGTTCTGCTTATTCACGTATCTATTCAGGTGGAAGTGTGCTTCATCTGTAAACCAGATGCAGCCAACATCAAATCCTTCACTATCAATCATTGTGAGCATCTGATTAGCAAATGCAACCCTTTGTTACACAGCTCGTACGGGTATGGCCTGGTGCGTTTTAATTTTGAATGGAAACACGTGTAGGCTCTTTCTCAGTATTTTCTGCGTGCTGGAACGCTTCAAACCAGTCTCAGATGCAATTCTACGGACGGATGACATTGGATTTCGCTGAATAATTCCAGAAACTGTGGCGTTATTTTCAGGCGTAACTGCGGTTTGCTTGCGGCCAACATGCCCCACTAGATCATCAGTTACGCTGCCTGTTCGTTGAAATTTTGCGAAGAGCGTACGAACGGGTTTCGCATCGGATCCTTTTGGAACGATAAATCGTGCTTGAAAACTTGTTCTTGTTGTCGTAGGACTCTCTTCTAACCTGTGGTACTCTAGCACCAGGAAAACGCGTTGTTCAATGAAGTACATGGTTTTAATCTCTTCCTTCGGTACGCTAACCTACTTTCACGTTTCAATAGTGGAACTGATCGCTCTGGGCTTCGGATCACTATTTTTACTAGGCACTACCTATGGCGATTACAATGCCGTCTGTTAGCAGCTTTTGTAACTATTATTTCAAACTGCTGTATAAACTTGTTACAACTTTCACAGTAAACATACCGTTTACTGCATTCCTCTGTCGATCTTTGTTTTCGAGATATTTAATTTTGAAATCAGGGAGTCCTTTTCTGGACACCCTGTAAGTCGTCAATATATATATTAAAAACCAGTGGAGGGAGAGGTTGCAACCTTGTTGACTCCAAAACTAATAACCTCTGCTGTTGCCTCATTGCGTCCAGTCATTTGCATTCTTGTATTACCACACATCTTTTGGATTACCCGTACAATGTGTATTGGCTTTTTGTTGTTGTGGTCTTCAGTCCGCAGACTGGTTTGACGCAGCTCTCCACGCTACCCTGTCCTGTACAAGCCTCTTCATCTCACAATAAGTTCGGCAACCTACATCTGTCTGAATCTGCTTACTGTATTCGTTCCTTGGTCTCCTTCTACGATGTTTACCCCTCACACTTCCTTCTAATGCTAAGTTGACGATTCCTTGATGTCTCAGAATGTGTCCCTATCCCGTCTATTAGTCAGGATAAGCTAGAAACTCCTTTTCTCTCCAATTCTGTTGAGCACCTCCTCATTAGTAACGTGATCTGCCTACGTAATTTTCGTCATTCGTCTGTAGAACCACATTTCAAAAACTTCTATCATCTTTTTATCTGAACTCATTATCGTCCACGTTTCATTCCCATACGATGCTGCACTCCAGACAGATGCTTTCAGGAAGGAATTCCTAACATTTAAATTAATATTGGATGTTAACAAGTTTCTCTTCTTTAGAAACGCCTATCTTCCCTTAGACATTCTGCACATTATATCTTCTTTTCTTCGTCAATCAGAGGTTATCTTGCTACCCAAATAACAAAACTCATCTACTACTTTTGTCGTCTGCTAACCAAATCTAATTCCTTCAGCATCGCCTGATTATCTGACACAACATTACACTCGTTTAATTCTTGTTAATGTTCATCTTATACCTTCCTTTCAAGACACTGTCCATTACATTTAATTGCTCTTCCAGGTCTTTTGCTGTCTCTGATAGAATTACTGTAGCGTCAGGAAACCGCGACGAGTTTATTCCCTTTTCTTGGACTTTAATTCCCCCTCCAAATTTCTCCTTGCATTCCTTCACTGCCTGCTCAATGTACAGATTGAACAACATTGGGGAAATGCTACAACCCTGTCTTACTCCCTTCCCAACCTCTGCGACCCTTTTATGTCCTTCGACTCCAATAATTGCTGTCTGGTTTTTGTAAAACTTGAATATAACTCTTCGCTCCCTATATTTTACCCCTGCTAGTTTCAGATTTCAAAATATTGTTATATCTGTTGTTGTTAAAAATTCCCACAATTGTTGTCTGTTTACTTTATCAAAAGCCTTTACATTATCAACGGAAAGGATGTGTGTTTCTTTATTGAATTTTTTTTTTTCTGTAATTTGCTGTAGCATAAATATTTTGTCTGTACAGCTTCTCTCCTTTCTGAATCGACTTTGCTCTTCTGATAGCAAGCTTTCCATTATGGCTTTTCTTTCGATTATTATCTACATCTACACGGGATACTCTGCAAATCACATTTAAGTGCCTGGCAGAGGGTTCATCGAACCACCGTTATACTATTTTACGTCCCATTCCATTATCGAATAGCGCGTGGGAAGAAAGAACACCTGAATCTCTCTGCTAAAGCTCTGATTTCTCGTATTTTATTCCGATGATCATTTCTACCTATGTAAGTGGTAGTCAACAATATATTTTCGCATTCGGAGGAGAATGTTCGCGTTTGTAGTTTCATAAGTAGCCCACGCCGCAGCGATAAGCACCGTTGTTCTAATGATTCCCATCCCAGATCCTGTATCATTTCCGTAACGCTGTCTCCCCTGTAACGTGACAATACAAAACGAGCTGCCCTTCTTTGGACTCTTTCGATGTCCTCCGTCAAACCCACCTGATAAGGATCCCACACTGGGCTGCAATACTCCAAAAAAGGGTACAGACAAGCGTATTGTATGCAGTTTCTTTTGTAGTTCTGTTGCATCTTTTAAGGGTTCTGCCAATAAAACGCAGTCTCTGGTTCGCCTTTCCCACGGCATTATCTACGTGTTCTTTCCAGTTTAAGTCTAAAGTAATAGTAATTCCTAGGTATTTTGTGGAGTTTACGGTCATCCAGCCGCAAATTTGGGGCGATATGCCATATCCACGCAATTTGATTAAAATCCGTTTGTGAGGTACGGAGTCAAAAGACTTCTGGAAATCAAGAAATACGCAATCGATTTGGGAACTCTTGTCGATAGTAACCATCACTTCGTGTGAGTAAAGAACTAGTTGTGTTTCGCAGGAACGATATTTTCTAAATCCGTGTTGACCTTGGGCCAATAGGTCATTCTGTTCGAGATAATTCGTAATATTTGAATACAGGATATGTTCCAAAACTGCTGCAAATTGACGTCAATGAAATAGGCCTGTAGTTTAGTGGGTTACTCGTACTGCCATCTTGAATATAGGTGTGACCTTGGCAACTTTCCAATCTTTGGTACAGATCCTTCTATGAGTGTTAAGTAAGGAGCTATCGCTTCAGCATAATCAGATACAAATCTAATGGGTATACAATCCGGACCAGAAGACTTGTTCTTGTTGAGTGATTTTAGTTGCTGCACTACTCCGATGATATCTACTTCTACGTTACTCATTACGGCCTCTGTTCATAATTCGAAATCTGGAATATTGGTTTCGTATTCTTTGGTGAATGAGTTTCTAAAAGCTAAGTTTAGTAACTCTGCTTTAGTAGCACTGTCATCGGCAGGATCGCCATTATTATCACGTAGTTAGCAGGTGCAAAATATCATAACACAGCAAAACACCCCAGAACATACTGCTTTTAGAGCACAATATGTGTGTCTTATATAGTATATTGAGAAATAAACCATATCAAAAAGTTGTGTACTGACATTGCACAAATTGTTGAAGATACCTCTGTTACGTTATTGCGAGAAAGTATTACAAACACTAAAACGGAAAATATAAATATACTGGGCAAAAAGTTTCTTTACGGCTGTGGCAGCGTACTGTGCTGATACAGGCAACTGCCGTTGAACCCTAATTGTGGTATTTCGAAGTTTGTGTTATACCTTGTAGTATGCAATTTGAAAGAATAGTACCTGACGTTTTATCACAGAACGCACCATTAATCCAATTTCTTATTAGTAAATGCCAATATTGACGCCTAAGAGACTATAAAATAAGTGACAGAGAATACTGCCTAAATTTTACTTACGGCTGCGGTGGCCTAGTGTGCTAATGTTGGCAACCAAATGTTTGCTTTACAAGGATTATTAAATTACTGACAAGACAAGGGAACTTATCCAAACATCCTTGGTGAAGAAACAGAATTATTTATTTATTTCATGATCAACACAAAGGATTATTCCGCTCATTCTATACCATTAGGTTTTGAAATAGCATTCAACGGTTGTTGCCAACATTGGCACCGTGTGCTTTTACGACCGTAAACTTTAGATCCTGCACACTAATATTCTTTTTCGTTTTAGTGTTTGTAATACGTTCTGAAACTTTCTTACTAGTGTAGTAGAAGTACATTCAGCAAAGTGAGTACAAAAATCGGATGTGGTGTATTTGTCAACAACAGGTAACAAACACTTAATGCAATACGGCAAACAAACCTCGCATATTGACAGTGATTATTGAAATACAAGCCAAATCGCTTAAAACGTATCTAGATACCGAGTTTCTGCAGAATTAAATGTACTACGCCATTTCTATCACAGAAATATATATGTTTCTTGCGCTTTTTGGCCCACTTCAGGTTACGGTAGTAACACTAAAAGTGGGCCTTTGCGATCGTCTTTCGACAGCTCGAAATTTAAATGAAAATAACGGCTTAACCATGCATCTGACACGAAAAATGGAAAAACCGAATTTGTAGAGGAGAACATTCTCTACATCTTTTCTCTCTTATGTTTTTCTCATATATCGTATCGTTTCAGAGATATTTGAGGCGATTTTGGGATGTCTGTCCGTAACGTGTTCCCTGTTTTAAGACGAACCGTTCAACTGATCAGCACCAAATTGTGCACACATAATTGTAGGCCACCACGGACCAGAACCTTTTTCAAATTTTTCGGACAAAAAAATACGTTAATAATACAAAAAAGCAGTTTGTAATATAATTGTAATTGCAAACGAACCGTTGATCTGACACGAAAATTGAATAACCTAATTGGTAGAGAACCTAATTGGTAGAGGGGAAAATTCTCTACAACTTCGCTCTATTATGATTTTTTCATATCTTGTATCGTTGCAGAGATGTTTGCAAGAATAACGGCGATTTGACGATGTCTGTGTGGCTGTAACGTGTTCCCACTTTTTAGGTCGAACCGTTCAACATATCGGCACCAAATTTTACAGACATGATTGTTGGCTACCAGAGACCAGAACCTCGCTTTTTGAAATATTTCGAACAAGAAATACGTTAGTAATACCAAAAGAGCCGTTTGTAACGTCATTTTAATTGCAAATAAATCGTTCATCTGGAGCGAAAATCGAATAAACGAATTTGTAGAGGAGAAAATTCTCTACAACTTCTTTCCCTTATGTTTTTTTTCATAGGTCGTATCGTTTGAGAGATATTTGCAAAAATAACGGAGTTTTGACACCCTCCACTGATTTTACGGAAACCAGCCGTTCGCAGATGTCACGTGACATTCATCGCCCAGAACTGTCTCTGGCATACGCCATCTTGCGTTGCGTATTTGATGATTTTCTTTTTGTAACTTACACGTTGTCATTTAAAAGCAATGGCGCACTGAAAAATTAACAAAATCACGTCGTTCTTTGTACGATAAATGATAATCTAGTGTCTACAAATGCCATATTAGCATCAGTTAACAACGGCCATCAGTAGTATGAGATTATAGAACGCAATTCCTAGTTGTTAGCTGTAGCGTAGTCGGCAATATGTTGCACTGTGACCCTGAACGTCAGTGGTTCGGAACCCGCCAGTACCTAAAACTTTTGTTTCCTATGAGGGTTTCAGACACTGCTATTAAGTAAGTTTTTATTATTTAGATTATTATTTTGGTCCAAAATGTTTGCAAAAACTTATAAAACTACAAATCTAAAGTGGGCCGTAAAACACGTCAATGCGATTTTCTTCTTTACTCGGAGAGCAAAACGAAAGCAGCAATAAGTAAAGAAAACGCGAGATTTTTGTGTGTAATCCAGATATCGATGTAAACGAGAACGGAATGCAAGCTCAAAGTTACACGATCTAAGGGTCTGTGCCGGACACTTGTAAAATATTTCACCAAACTTGAAAAAACAACACTGTTCGCATACGCTTCGTGTTGTGTTTATAGTCGATTCGAAATACGATGATCCCTGGTGGCTGCGCCTATCCGCTTTGAGCGCCGGCTGCGGCAGCAGAACATTGAAGTAAGTCGGACGCGAACGCTGCTCTGCGCATGCGCGGGTCCGGCTGCGCTGTGCACTGTTGCCAGTTCTGTCAGACAACAGCGGCTAAAGCTCCTATAATCCGAGCTGAACTATCGGCCATTTTTGCCCCAATGTGCAGGACAGTTGTATGTAGATATATACGAGTCGACCGGAAAGGGAGTATATAATCGAATTTACTGAAGAATTTGTGGAAAATATGGCTGGCTGCTCAGCTGTGAGTTAACTGCACAAATCACTGCAGCAAAGGAGTGCGCATCTTCAAATTTCCGAGCCATCCAGAACAAAGAAATATATGAGCTATAAATTGTCGCAGAAGCAACTGGGAAACAGGACCTGGCGCTCAATTATGTATTGTAAGTATATGCAATAAATGTAGCTATGAACATGTCAGTTATGTACAATTGCATTACTTCTCCCTGTCAATGATGCTGGAGCAGTTTGTTGCAGAATGTTTGTGACTTAATGAAGTTTTTCGCAGTTTTCAAAGTGGATAGGAATATTTATTGTGCTGCATTTATACGTAGTTTTCAACATACTAAATAATACTTTACAGCCGGCCGCGGTGGCCGAAGGGACTGTGGCGCTCCAGTCACGGTCTGCACGGCCACTACGGTCGGGGGTTCTAATTCCCCCCCTCGGGCATGGATATTTGTGCTGCCCTTAGTATAAGGTAGTAAATACGTAATTTGTAAGTTTATGGACTGATGACCCTGTAGTTAAGTCCCATAAGCTTAACAAACATTTGAACATTTGAATACTTTACACAATTACTTATATATAAGGTCGAAGCATCTCTTACAGTCGCATAACACACTCCAAAACACGACACTGGGTAAAATTTTACGACGCTTCTCGCTCGGCGCCAGTGATTATGTTGGTAACAGATGAACATTGAAGCCTAGAACTGCGTTAATATTTTTCACGAGATACAGAGTAAATGTTATTGTTGCTCGTTTCACTCGCAGCAAAACTAATACTGTACCGGCTCTATGGTTGACGGGTTGTTGTATGTATCCTTGTCCGTTCAGAAAAAAAAAATAATTTTCGCTTTAATTGAAGTTGTCACGAAAAAACATTTATTGGTCATCTGAGTTGCCGTGATTATCATTGGCGCCAGCATAACCACTGCAGCCCAACGAGAAGCTATATTACCGGTACGTTACGATTTTCTGTTATATTAAAAGTGCATTCTAAATCTTTATAGACCCATACACATTACTTACTGTTCGGTACACTTAGCGTGTGGAATATTAAATACATTTCATTAGAAATATTGTTGAAAACTGCGTGAATAGGCCAACCATCGCCAATATAAACATTGTCAGATGCGTCCATGTTGGGACAAAAATGGCGGACGATTCAGCCTGGGTTTTTACGAGCTCTAACTGCGGCCGTTAACTATACTGCCCGCCAGCGAACTAATTACTTGGCAACACGGTTGCATTCCGTTTCTCCGATTGGCGCGGTCTCCTAACCCAGTAGGTGGAGCCATGGATCATCGTGTTTCAGCCCGACCATAACACTCGCAGGGAATGAAAATGGCGGATGCGCCAGCCTGTTTTTAGGAGCTCTAGCCTCACCTGCTGACTCTGGTACCTTGACAGTGTCCTAGCTCTTTACTCACACAAATTGATGAGTGCTATCGACAAGGGTTTCCAGATTCATTCCGTATTTCTTGATTTCTAGAAGGCTTTTGATACCGTACGTCACAAACGACTTCTAATCAAGTTATGTGGTTATGGTATATCACCCTAGATTTATAACTGGACAGGGTATTTCCTCTCAGAGAGGACACAGTTTGTAGTAATCGATGGTAAGACATCGACTGAAACAGAGATGATATCGGGCGTTCCACAGGGTAATGTCATTGGTCCTGTGCTGTTCCTTATTTACATAAACGATTTAGCAGAAAATCTAAGTAGCTCTCTTAGGTTGTTTGCAGATGACGCCGTCATTTACCGTCTAGTGAAATCATCTGAAGATCAAAACCAACTGGAGAATGATCTAAATAACATATCACTAAAGGTAAAAAAGGTAAAGCAGTCAACAATTCGAAGATTGGTTTGAACACCACAGTGCTTTACTAGGCATGGTCCTGTTTGGAGGTGGTATGCCGTTGCCTTCCTCCGACCTTCGAACTGACTTACCCAGCCAGTTATATGGGGACCTACAGTTTAACGTGGGTTCCGAACCACGGTGCTTCTCGGTATTTTTCACATCAGCAATACTGTCAGAGGTGAAGGAAGTGGAAAGTGACAGATAAAAATCCTAGGACCTGGCGACCCGCGACCTTTGGATTTGTAGTCTGGCATTCTACCACTATGCAACCGAGGCGCAAGATATCACAATGGTGTAAAAATTAGCAATTGAGTCTAAATAATGAGAAGTGTGAAGTCGTCCACATGAGTACGAAAAGAAATCCGTTAAAATTTGTTTACAAGATAAGTCAATCAGAAGTTAAGGCCGTAAACTCCAGAAAATACCTAGGAATTACTATTACTTCAGACTTAATCTGGAAAGAACATGTAGATAATGTCGTGGGAATTGTGAACCAGAGACTGCGTTTCATTGGCAGAACCCCTAAAAGATGCAACAGAACTACTAAAGAGACTGCGTACACTAAATTGTCCGTCCTTTTTTGGAGTCAATTATATATTTTTGACGACGTTACAGTGTTCATTTTAATTAAATAAATCGCAATTTGCGATCAGTATGGCATCACTGTATTAGGTTTAGGTGGAATACCAAATTGCGGCGAATGAAAATATGTGCCCTGCCGGGATTCGAACCCGATAGCTCCTGCTTACTAGGCAGACGCGTTGACCACTTTGCAACCAAGGACACAGTCAGCGGCCCGACTGCAGAGGACTCTTCCCTGCACGTCTCCCGCCACACACAAATATACATTCGCCTCGCTGTAACACACGTATTTGTCGTCAGGAGCCCATACTCGGCTTGTATACAATTTGAAGTATTGCCGCCCTGTGTGGGATCCTTATCAGATGGGTTTGACGGAGGACATCGAAAGAGTACAAAGAAGGGCAGCTCGTTTTGTATTGTTACAATACAGGGGAGACAGCGTCAGGGAAATGATACAGGATCTGGGATGGGAATCATTACAACAACGGCGCTTATCACTGCGGCGTGGGCTGCTTACGAAACTCCAATCGCCAACATTCTCCTCCGAATGCAAAAGTATATTGTTGACGCCATTTACATAGGTAGAAATGACCATCAGAATAAAATACGAGAAATCAGAGCTCGAACGGAGAGATTCTGGTGTTGTTTCTTCCCGCGCGCTATTCGAGAATGGAACGGGAGATAAATAGTATAACGGTGGTTCGATGAACCCTCTGCCAGGCACTTGAATGTCATTTGCAGAGTATCCCATGTAGATGTAGATGTGTTGTTTCAGAGTGGACTGGCTGACCTGATACTTCTGCGTTTGGCTTGTTGCAGTTCGATACCGATGTACGTGTGCATGGCGATCGGGGTCGTCGTCCTGGTGGCCGTCAACTACATCATAATAGTCGACGGCGCTAAGGTCAGTACCCCAGCACTCGCCTGCTGAGTGTCAGCCCCGTCGGAGGTTTGAGTCGTCCCTCGTCCGTGTGTGTGTTGTGTGTATGTGTGTGGCCGCGGTGGAGTAGCCGAGCGGTCTAAGGCGTCTCGTTGCGGAGCGCGCGGTTCCTCGCCCTTGGAGGTTCGAGTCCTCTCTGGGGCTTGGGTCTGTGTGTTGTCCTTAGATTAGTTTACCTAGGTTTAAGTAGTTTGTAAGCTACAGACCGATGACCACGCAGTTCGGTCCGATAGATTTACAAACATTTGAACATTTTGTGTTTGTGTGTGTGTGTTGTCATTACCTTAGTTTATGCTAGTTTAAGTAGTTTGTAAGTAGTTGTCACACCCGTTTACTTATGGAGCTACATGGCCACGCTTCTTGCTCTGTCTGCGTGTTGACGATATTTTTTAATTTATTTTTTTAGTGGGAAAACCTGCAAAAATTTTTTTTTTGGATCGGCGCTTATTTCTGCGCGAGTAGTTTAAGATTTCGCCATTTCATCCATCTGTTGGAGCTGCACAGATTTCAGCGTAATTCTTTTCGACTGATATTTAATGCCATCGAGTCTAAAATGAAACAACCATATCGTAAATTTACGCAGAAAAGAGTGGAAAATGAAGTGTTGAATAGGCATGATGTTAACAGGCGGCAGCTTTGCTCTCCGCTTGGAGCGCTACTGTCGCCCCAGCTCTCATACAGTAACAGTTTTTACACCAGTGACTGTCGCGACTTCTATGTTAGACTGTGCCACCATGTCTCATTCCAACACAACAAAATGTTGTTGTTGTGGTCTTCAGTCCGGAGACTGGTTTGATGCAGCTCTCCACCCTACTCTATCCTGAGCAAGCCTTTTCATCTCCTCATAAGAACGGCAACCCATATTCATCTGAATCTGCTTACTGTATCCATCTCTTGGTCTCCCTCTGCGATTTTTACCCCACACACTTCCCTCCAGAGCTAAATTCGCCATTCCTTGATGTCTGAGAATGTGTCCCACCGGTCTATCCCTTCTTTTAGTCAAGGTATGCCAGAAATGTATTATCTCCCCAATTCTGTTCAGTACCTCCTCGTAGTTACATCATTTATCAAGTGTTCAGCATTCGTCTGTAGCACCACATTTCAAAAGGATCTATCACCTTATTGTCTGGATGTTTATAATCAACGTCTCAGTCCCCGTGAAATACTACACTCCAGACAAATGCTTTCGCAAAGAACTCCCTAACATTATAAAGTATTAATGCCAAAGACGCTGCTTTATAATAAATGATCTAATCCGACAGGCCTGTTTTGGCGTGAATGCCATCGTCAGGTGTCTTGTAAAATACATAGGTGGGTATACTGTTTAATTTAACAGGATAATTGTAAGTCAGAAATATAGAGCCTACTATACAGGGTGTTACAAAAAGGTACGGCCAAACGTTCAAGAACCATTCGTCACACACAAAGAAAGAAAATATGTGTGGTGTCGCACAAGTCCAAAGTGCGCGCCACCTACTTTCGCCGCGCGCCGCCATGCACGCACGGCGCGGCGTTTTTACGACGACAGCCACGAGCGCCCTCTGCTGCAACTCCGCTCGTGGCCACCACTGAAAGACATCGTTCACTTGGGACTGGGATAGGAACCAGCTAACACTTCGGAATCAGATAGGCACCAGTGAAGACTTGGCTCTCGGATAGGCACTAGGCAGGCCTCTAGCTCAACTATGTATTAGCATTCTGCAGTACTGAGCTATGTAAAAGTTAAGTATTACTAAGTCTCTAAGAAATATATATCTCGTTCCAATTTACTCTAGTGTTTCTAGTTTCTGCTGTCCCACTGGCTGGTCACCTCCATACCTGCACAAGCGTGCATCCTTTATTCCTATGTCGGTCTCTCTCTACTCGGCCACCGACACCTACGACGGAAACGAGACACAAAAGCGGCGACGAGGCTGGGACACAAAAATATGTTATGTGGACATGTGTCCGGAATCTCTTAATTTCCACGTCAGAGCTCATTTCAGTATTTCTCTTTAAATGTAAATTGAAATAATTCCCGCAGACAATTGTCAAAATACCCAGTGGTTTCGTTATTATGTACTGTACTTCCTCGATCCACCGCAAGTTGGCCCAATTGAAGGAATGTAATGTTGACTTCAGTGCTTGTGTTGACATGCGACTCATTGCTCTACAGTACTAGCATCAAGCACTTCAGTACGTAGCATCAACTGGTTAGTTAGTGTTCATCACGAACGTGGTTTTGCAGTCAGTGCAATGTTTACAAATGCGGTGAATAGAGGAAGTACAGTATATACTAACGAAACAATTGGGTATTTTGACAATTGTCTGCACGATTTATTTCAATTTACATTTAAAGAGAAATACTAAAATGAGCTCTAACAAGGAAATTAAGCATTTCTGGACACATGTCCACATAACATACTTTCTTTCTTTGTGTGTGAGGAATGTTTTCTGAAAGTTTGGCCGTTTTTGTAGCACCCTGTATACATAGATTGGTAGCTCTTGTTATCCTTGTAAGATCGCTGTTTGTCTTATAATTATTATGTTGTTGATGTGCGACAGCTATTGTGACAGATATGTCAGCAATATTACAAGGTTACAATGAAATTATTTCTTTGCTATTGTGGCTTTGATTAGCCATTTACTACGTACAAGTGCACCAACATACTCTTCACTTACCATTAAGAGCAGATATGCTCTAGATAATAGCAAAGATATAATTGTATTGTAACCTTGTAATATCGCTGATATGTCTGTCAAAATAGCTGTCACACATCATCAACATAAGAATTACTTTTGAAAATATATATACAGATATGTAAAGAGCTATAACAACAACAGTTCTATTACATATGTAGATAAGAACCAAGACATATAAGACAAACATCGATCTTACAAGGATAAGAGGAGACACCAATCTATGTAAATAGTGGGCTCCATATTTATGCCTTACAATTATCCTGTTAAATCAAATAGTATTCCCACCTTTGTATTTCACAGTACACCTGACGATGGCATTCACGACGAAACAGGCCTGTCGGATTAAATAATTTATTAATTAACAGCGTCTTTGGTATTAATACTTTATAGTATTTCTAAATGACATGTATGATGCAGCGGGCCCAGAAGATTACCAACTCCCAAACAGTTGAACTAATACAGGATGCCAACAAATTTCTCTTTCTCAGAAATGCTTTTTTTCCCATAACAATTCTGAATTTTATATCTTCTATTTCTACTCAAATAACAAAACACATCTGTTACATTTATTGTTTTGTTGCCCAATATAATGCCTTCAGCATTAAGTGATTTAATTTGACTACATTCCATTACCGTTGACCGAGCGAGGTGGCGCAGTGGTAACACACTGGACTCGTATTCGGAAGGATGGTGGTTCAAATCCAATTCCGGCCATCCAGATTTAGGTTTTCCGTGATTTCCCTAAATCACTCCAGGCATATGCCGGGATGGTTCCTTTCAAAGGGCACGGCCAATTTCGTTCCCCCATCCTTCCCCAAAAATCCGAGCATAAGCTCCGTCTCTAATGACCGAGCAGTCGACGGGACGTTAAAACCCTAAGCTTCCTTCCTTCCATTACCGTTATTTCGCTGTTGTTAATGTTCTTCTGTGTTCCTTTCGAGACACTGCCACTTTCCACATTATAGCTCTTCCAGGTCTTCCAGATCACCTGACGATGGAGCTAAAAGCCGAAATAGGCCTATAGTGTAATTTATATATTTAATCGTGTCTGAGCTACATCTGTAGTTAATTAATAGGCTACATATACTAGATTACAAATAAGAACTAAGTACTAATTATACATTCGTATATATACAATCATGATTTTGACACATCATCTAACTTCACTGCAGCGTCGTCGGCCAGCCACAGGTCTTGAAGTGCACGGCGCCGGTAAGGATGGCAGCTCAGCAGGTGTGCCATTGTTTGCTTCTGTCCACACTGGCAGAGGTCGACTTCTGCGCATCCGCACTTGAACACCTAAGTCTACTTAGGCTCTTCCAGACTCTCCATTTCAGTTGAGATCCAGCCGGGAGTTTTTCTTTAATGTTCCAACATTCCAAGCTGTTTTTCTTTCCAATTTCTGTGTCCACATTGACCCCCTGGTTATAGATTAACTTTCATTTGGTGGATGTTCAAATTGAATGAAATCTTTCCTCGATTTTAATCCTGCCACCACTGGCTGATGCCCGAACAGGGGATGTCTTCTCTCCTCGCACTGTCTGCTTCTTTCAGCCATCGCCAACGTTTGCCGTCTGATCTGTGGGGGAGCTGTTCCAGAACACATATAAAGGAGATCACGGTTTGTAGGCTTCAGGCATCCCGTAATTAATCGACATGAATCTAGGTTTTGGGCGAGCGTTGAACTTCTCCATACAGGGCAGGCATATTCAGCTGGAGCAAAATACAAAGCCGGGAATGATGAATGCATAATTTCAGGATTTGCTCCCCAGCGTGAGTTGGTGAGTTTGCGGATTATACCGTTCCGTGTGTTGATTTTCGCTCTAGTTTTTTCTTCGTGTCTCTTGTAGGACAGTGTTCGATCTAATGTCACTCCGAGATAAAATGGGTTTGGGCAATGTTTAAGTTTAACTGAGTTCCATTCCAATTGTAATTCCCTTTTTGCTTCCTGGTAGTTCAGGTGAAATAAACAAGTCTGCATCTTTGCGGGATTTGGTCGAAGCTGGTTCCTATTGTAATATTCAGTAAGAACTACTGAGCTACGTCTAAACCGATATTGTATAGTGTAGTGAAGTGATTATACTTAGAGCAGCATTTAGGATTTATTGCTTAACGCTGTTGTTGTTGTTGTTGGTGTTGCAGTCTGCGCCGGGCCCGGTGCGGCGGCTGTCGGAGCGCGTGTTCCAGGACCGCGCGGCCGCTCAGCTGCTGGCCGCCGTGTCGCTGGCCGCCACCACGCTGGTCGCGCTCTCCCCGCTGGTGAGTGCTCGCGCCTGCTAGCACTATAACTATAGGCCGCGCCACGCGGGAGGGACGGCCACTGCGCAGCCGCTCTGCGCACGCCCCTCCACTGCCGCGCTGTCGCCCAGTAGTACACCACTGGCCGGTAAAACTGATGCACCACCAAGGTCACGTGCTACAGGCGCGAAATTTAAAGGAGATGCTGTGGTATTTTTTTTTATTTTATTTTACAATTACAATAACAATTTAGGTCTGTTACCTGGATAACTAAAACAGACCTTTACAATCAATTATTATACATTACAAATTGTTTGGTTGTTAGTAACAAGTTAATGACAACTCTAAGGATAATTCCCGCCTCTTAGCAAGCCTCCTGAAGGGAGGCCAGTACCCATCCCTACGAAGTGGACGTGGGCGGGGCCTACTTACTAACGTGACCACTGCTACTCTTATTAATTTATCAGATTCTTACATTTACAAAACAAAGTAAATCACACTACTTCTACTAGTGGTGCTCTGATTTACACTATCCATCTCCTTTGCACCACTGGATTTCCAGTCTAGATTGAATTTGGAAGGTAGTGAGGCAGCCAACACCAGAGAACTTATTCCAGTGACCTCTCCTTTATACCTTGCTCACGCAAGGCGAGGAAGTCGTCCAGCTCTTCACTCCTTGCCTCAACTAACCTTCCGGTCGTATTCGGTTCCATCCGTGGTGCCAAACCGACGTTAGCCGGCCAGACGCCAGGGATGGGGATGTCAATCCGGTTTTACGTATGCAGTATATTGCTGCCAATGTATGCCTCATAGAGGCATGCACGGCTTTTCTCTCCTGTTGTTTCGCAGCAGACTATCCTCGTGGGTTGATACTTTCTCAGTTAGTATAGTGAGGATCTCTACTAACTCATCGTTCCTTATTATTTCCTAGATGTCCCTGGTGGGTATGGCTTGCCTCTCTACAGAGGCAACTCGTGCGTGTACTGGCCACTCTAAGATTACGAGTTCCGGGCTGCCTGTCTCAGCACCACATTCACAAACTGCATCAGGCCGTTTCCACATTCGGTGCAAGTGCACCGGGTAGGGTCCGTGACCTGTCAAAGAGTGCACTAATCCTCTGAATGGAAGAAATTTTAACTTCATCCTTTCTCTAACTGGTAGGAAGGAGTGTACGTGCCTGGCTGTTCCAGATGAATCCCAGTCCCGTTGCCAAAATAATATCGTTAATGGCTTCGTTAATTTCTCTTTTATTTTCACAGACCCTCCCAATTATCCTTTCTACTTGAGTGAAGTCGTGTCTTTTCAACCAATAGACCGCCGCCCTTTTCCTGATTATTAAATCAATAGGGTAAAGCCCCATAGTCACCGTGAGCCCATCCATAGGTGTGGTCCCAAAAGCCCCAGCCGATCTAATTATGATATTCCTTTGCACTCTTTTGACAGCCAACGAGGGCCTGACCAGTCTGAGCCTATGAGCCCAGGAGCTCGCACCGTACCCCATAATCGAGGCGAGTAAACTGTTATGATACAATTTGGTTACGCTTGGAGGCAGATGGAACCTCCTCTGTCCTATTGAAATTATTTTGTTATACAATGCTAAGGTTTTATTTGCAACTCGCTCGATATGAGCATCAAAGTGGAGTCTCTGATCGAGATAGACACCCAGGTATCTGGCAACTGTTTGCCGGCCAATTATTTCGCCTGCTATGATATGCAAATGATTAGCTTTTCAGACCATTCACACAAGGCTGGCGCCCGTGCCGACACCTACAACGTGCTGACGCAAGGAAAGTTTCCAGCCGATTTCTCATACGCAAACAGCAGTTGACCGGCGTTGCCTCGTGAAACGTTGTCATGATGCCTCGTGTAAGGAGCAGAATTGCGTACCATCACATTTCCGACTTTGATAAAGGTCGGATTGTAGCCTATCGCGATTGCACTTTATCGTATCGCGACATTGCTGCTCGTGTTGGTCGCGATCCAATGACTGTTAGCAGAATATGCAATCAGTGGGTTCTGGAGAGCAATAAGGAACGCTGTGCTGGATCCCAACGGCCTCATATCACTAGCAGTCCAGATGTCAGGCATCTTATACACATGGCTCTAACGGATCATGCAGACATGTCTCGATCCCTAAGTTAACAGATAGGGAAATTTGCAGGACAACAGCCATCTACAGCAACAATTCGACGACATTTCAAGCAACACAAACTGTCAGATAGGAGACTCTGGCTGTTGTTACCCTCGACGCTGTATCATGAACAGGAGTGCCTGCAATGGTGTACGCAACGACGAACCTGAAAGCACGAATGGTGAAACGTCATTTTTTCGGATCAATCCAGGTTGTCTTTACAGCACCATAATGGTCGCATCCATGTTTACCGACATTGCGGTGAATGCACATTGCAAGTGTGCATTCGTCAACACCATAGCGGCTTATCACCCAGCTTCATGGTATGTTGTACGATGGCTTACACGTATTGGTCACGTCTTTTCGCATCAAAGCTCACTTTGAACAGTGGCCGTTACATTTCAGATGTGTTACGATCCATGGCTCTATCCTTCATTTGATCCCTGCAAAACCCTACATTTCAGCAGGATAATTCTCGACCTCATGTTGCAGGTCCTGTACGGGCCTTTCTGGATACGGAAAATGTTCGACTGCTACCCTGGCCAGCACATTCTCCACACCTCTCACCAAGTCAAACCATCTCATCAGTGGTGGCTGAGCAACTGGCTCGTCACAATACGCCAGTCACTACTCTTGATGAACTGTGGTATAGTGTTGAAGCTGCATCCGCATCTGTACCTGTACACACCATCCAAGCTCTGTTTGACTCAATGCCCACGCGTACGGCCAGAGATAGTTGTTCTGGGTACTGAATTCTCAGGATCTATGCCCCCAAATAGCGTGAAAATGTAATCACATGTCAGTTCTAGTATAATATAGTTGTCCACTGAATACCCATTTATCACCTGCATTTCTTCTTGGTGTAGCAATTTCAATGACCAGTAGTGTAATCACTCTCTAGGTGCGTGGCTGGCCCCGAGTTACACAATGCTTCCCCCACAGGCTCCACTGACGGCGTTCGGCCGTAGCTCCTCCCCCCCCCCCCCCCAAGCTTCTCGTATCGCTTCCCCTCTGTTAGCGAAAGCACCTTCTTATGTGACACTGACTATCGCTGGTACCGTCTCGCCAAACGTCGCCAACACACTTGTAACCTATATAGTAAATTGAATAAAATCAAGGGGGACGTAGGCAAGATTGGTCAAAAATGATTTAAAAAATAAAAAAATACCTCCATATAATTCTGTAGCATGTTAGAAATACTGTCTCGAATTTTCACAGATTAATTCCAACAGCAAATGATAAAAAATGCTGCGCTGTACCACGTCCACTTATTTAGACATCTCTCTCCTTGAATGAAACTTTCACTCTGCAGCGGAGTGTGCGCTGATATGAAACTTCCTGACAGATTAAAATTGTGTGCCGGAACCGGGACTCGAACCTGGAACCTTTGCCTTTCGCGGGCAAGCACTCTACCGACTGAGCTACCCCGACACGACTCACTATGCCGCCTCACAACTTTACTTCCGCCAGTACCTCGCCTCCTACTTTCCAAACTTCACAGAAGCTCTCCTGCTAAACATGCAAGACTAGCACTCCTGGAAGAAAGGATATGGTGGAGACATGGCTTAGTCACGGCCTAAGGGATGTTTCCAGAATGAAACTTTCACTCTGCAGCGGAGTGTGCGCTGATATGAAACTTCCTGACAGATTAAAATAGTGTCCCAGAACCGGGACTCGAACCTGGAACCTTTGCCTTTCGCGGGCAAGCGCTCTACCGACTGAGCTACCCCGACACGACTCACTATGCCGCCTCACAACTTTACTTCCGCCAGTACCTCGCCTCCTACTTTCCAAACTTCACAGAAGCTCTCCTGCTAAATATGCAAGACTAGCACTCCTGGAAGAAAGGATATGGTGGAGACATGGCTTAGCCTCAGCCTAAGGGATGTTTCCAGAATGAAACTTTCACTCTGCAGCGGAGTGTGCGCTGATATGAAACTTCCTGACAGATTAAAATTGTGTGCCGGAACCGGGACCCGAACCTGGAACCTTTGCCTTTCGCGGGCAAGCGCTCTACCGACTGAGCTACCCCGACACGACTCACTATGCCGCCTCACAACTTTACTTCCGCCAGTACCTCGCCTCCTACTTTCCAAACTTCACAGAAGCTCTCCTGCAAACACGCAAGACTAGCACTCCTGGAAGAAAGGATATGGTGGAGACATGGCTTAGTCACAGCCTAAGGGATGTTTCCAGAATGAAACTTCACTCTGCAGCGGAGTGTGCGCTGATATGAAACTTCCTGACAGATTAAAATTGTGTGCCGGAACCGGGACTCGAACCTGGAACCTTTGCCTTTCGCGGGCAAGCGCTCTACCGACTGAGCTACCCCGACACGACTCACTATGCCGCCTCACAACTTTACTTCCGCCAGTACCTCGCCTCCTACTTTCCAAACTTCACAGAAGCTCTCCTGCAAACACGCAAGACTAGCACTCCTGGAAGAAAGGATATGGTGGAGACATGGCTTAGTCACAGCCTAAGGGATGTTTCCAGAATGAAACTTCACTCTGCAGCGGAGTGTGCGCTGATATGAAACTTCCTGACAGATTAAAATTGTGTGCCGGAACCGGGACTCGAACCTGGAACCTTTGCCTTTCGCGGGCAAGCGCTCTACCGACTGAGCTACCCCGACACGACTCACTATGCCGCCTCACAACTTTACTTCCGCCAGTACCTCGCCTCCTACTTTCCAAACTTCACAGAAGCTCTCCTGCAAACACGCAAGACTAGCACTCCTGGAAGAAAGGATATGGTGGAGACATGGCTTAGTCACAGCCTAAGGGATGTTTCCAGAATGAAACTTCACTCTGCAGCGGAGTGTGCGCTGATATGAAACTTCCTGACAGATTAAAATTGTGTGCCGGAACCGGGACTCGAACCTGGAACCTTTGCCTTTCGCGGGCAAGCGCTCTACCGACTGAGCTACCCCGACACGACTCACTATGCCGCCTCACAACTTGACTTCCGCCAGTACCTCGCCTCCTACTTTCCAAACTTCACAGAAGCTCTCCTGCTAAACATGCAAGACTAGCACTCCTGGAAGAAAGGATATGGTGGAGACATGGCTTAGTCACAGCCTAAGGGATGTTTCCAGAATGAAACTTTCACTTTGCAGCGGAGTGTGCGCTGATATGAAACTTCCTGACAGATTAAAATTGTGTGCCGGAACCGGGACTCGAACCTGGAACCTTTGCCTTTCGCGGGCAAGCGCTCTACCGACTGAGCTACCCCGACACGACTCACTATGCCGCCTCACAACTTTACTTCCGCCAGTACCTCGCCTCCTACTTTCCAAACTTCACAGAAGCTCTCCTGCAAACACGCAAGACTAGCACTCCTGGAAGAAAGGATATGGTGGAGACATGGCTAGTCACAGCCTAAGGGATGTTTCCAGAATGAAACTTCACTCTGCAGCGGAGTGTGCGCTGATATGAAACTTCCTGACAGATTAAAATTGTGTGCCGGAACCGGGACTCGAACCTGGAACCTTTGCCTTTCGCGGGCAAGCGCTCTACCGACTGAGCTACCCCGACACGACTCACTATGCCGCCTCACAACTTGACTTCCGCCAGTACCTCGCCTCCTACTTTCCAAACTTCACAGAAGCTCTCCTGCTAAACATGCAAGACTAGCACTCCTGGAAGAAAGGATATGGTGGAGACATGGCTTAGTCACAGCCTAAGGGATGTTTCCAGAATGAAACTTTCACTTTGCAGCGGAGTGTGCGCTGATATGAAACTTCCTGACAGATTAAATTGTGTGCCGGATCGGGACTCGAACCTGGAACCTTTGCCTTTCGCGGGCAAGCGCTCTACCGACTGAGCTACCGCGACACGACTCACTATGCCGCCTCACAACTTTACTTCCGCCAGTACCTCGCCTCCTACTTTCCAAACTTCACAGAAGCTCTCCTGCTAAACATGCAAGACTAGCACTCCTGGAAGAAAGGATATGGTGGAGACATGGCTTAGTCACAGCCTAAGGGATGTTTCCAGAATGAAACTTTCACTCTGCAGCGGAGTGTGCGCTGATATGAAACTTCCTGGCAGATTAAAATTGTGTGCCGGAACCGGGACTCGAACCTGGAACCTTTGCCTTTCGCGGGCAAGCGCTCTACCGACTGAGCTACCCCGACACGACTCACTATGCCGCCTCACAACTTTACTTCCGCCAGTACCTCGCCTCCTACTTTCCAAACTTCACAGAAGCTCTCCTGCTAAACATGCAAGACTAGCACTCCTGGAAGAAAGGATATGGTGGAGACATGGCTTAGTCACAGCCTAAGGGATGTTTCCAGAATGAAACTTTCACTTTGCAGCGGAGTGTGCGCTGATATGAAACTTCCTGACAGATTAAAATAGTGTGCCAGAACCGGGACTCGAACCTGGAACCTTTGCCTTTCGCGGGCAAGCGCTCTACCGACTGAGCTACCCCGACACGACTCACTATGCCGCCTCACAACTTTACTTCCGCCAGTACCTCGCCTCCTACTTTCCAAACTTCACAGAAGCTCTCCTGCTAAATATGCAAGACTAGCACTCCTGGAAGAAAGGATATGGTGGAGACATGGCTTAGTCACAGCCTAAGAGATGTTTCCAGAATGAAACTTTCACTCTGCAGCGGAGTGTGCGCTGATATGAAACTTCCTGACAGATTAAAATAGTGTGCCAGAACCGGGACTCGAACCTGGAACCTTTGCCTTTCGCGGGCAAGCGCTCTACCGACTGAGCTACCCCGACACGACTCACTATGCCGCCTCACAACTTTACTTCCGCCAGTACCTCGCCTCCTACTTTCCAAACTTCACAGAAGCTCTCCTGCTAAATATGCAAGACTAGCACTCCTGGATGAAAGGATATGGTGGAGACATGGCTTAGTCACAGCCTAAGAGATGTTTCCAGAATGAAACTTTCACTCTGCAGCGGAGTGTGCGCTGATATGAAACTTCCTGACAGATTAAAATAGTGTGCCAGAACCGGGACTCGAACCTGGAACCTTTGCCTTTCGCGGGCAAGCGCTCTACCGACTGAGCTACCCCGACACGACTCACTATGCCGCCTCACAACTTGACTTCCGCCAGTACCTCGCCTCCTACTTTCCAAACTTCACAGAAGCTCTCCTGCTAAATATGCAAGACTAGCACTCCTGGAAGAAAGGATATGTTGGAGACATGGCTTAGTCACAGCCTAAGAGATGTTTCCAGAATGAAACTTTCACTCTGCAGTGGAGTGTGCGCTGATATGAAACTTCCTGACAGATTAAAATTGTGTGCCGGAACCGGGACTCGAACCTGGAACCTTTGCCTTTCGCGGGCAAGCGCTCTACCGACTGAGCTACCCCGACACGACTCACTATGCCGCCTCACAACTTTACTTCCGCCAGTACCTCGCCTCCTACTTTCCAAACTTCACAGAAGCTCTCCTGCAAACACGCAAGACTAGCACTCCTGGAAGAAAGGATATGCTGGAGACATGGCTTAGCCACAGCCTAAGGGATGTTTCCAGAATGAAACTTCACTCTGCAGCGGAGTGTGCGCTGATATGAAACTTCCTGGCAGATTAGGCTGTGGCTAAGCCATGTCTCCACCATATCCTTTCTTCCAGGAGTGCTAGTCTTGCATGTTTAGCAGAAGAGCTTCTGTGAAGTTTGGAAAGTAGGAGGCGAGGTACTGGCGGAAGTAAACTTGTGAGGCGGTATCGTGAGTCGTGTCGGGATAGCTCAGTCAGTAGAGCGGTTGCCCGCGAAAGGCAATGGTCCAAGGTTCGAGTGCCAGTTCCGGCACACAATTTTAATCTGTCAGGAAGTTTCGAGTCTCTCGTTTGCGATGTTTCATTACTTCCTGCTTTCATAAAAGCATAACAAGAGTGTAGAAGGCTGTGGACCCGTTTATGTCATGTTATCTTGTCTATCCAGTTTCTAGCTCATGGGGATTTGTTGAAGGAATGTACTCATGGTGGGACAGAAAACCCGAATGAGCGATACAACAGTCATTTGGAAGAGATTCCCCCAAAGCAATATTTAGCTCATCTACAGTTGTTAAAATTGCGACATGATACCTGTCTGGCATTTAATGATGTTGACAATGGATGAATAAGAACTCTTACTGGGCTTGGAGCTGTTGCTGGTTGCTTAACCAGTGGCTGTTGAAGAAGGTAGATAATGCGGTTGTTGCAAGATCTGAAATGCCTGTGAATTACAATTAGACGCTTCTAACGAGGAGGAAATGTGAAGAAATGTGCGATACATGGAATGTCTGCAGAAGAAGAGAGAGCAGCTTTTGTGTAAGCTGACATTTCTGTCTCGTTTTCGACCATATTGTACAAATGTGTCAGTTTTCAAGTGGTCAGTCTCATTCAATCTTATTGTCCAATTATTCGAAAGTTATAAATGTGTGGGGAAACGAATTCGAATTTCGCACGGCTTTCTGTATATAGGGATTTGCATACACCCATTCGGCCAAGCTGAGAAACAGTTGCAAACCAAATTAAATTCAGAGCCTGAATGCCCAGTGTTCATATGTGGGCAAGTGTTTTATCCTTTACGATGATGAAGAATGTAACAAATGTGCCCACGGCTGAATACAAAACATACAAATTTTGAATTCTACATCTATATTTACAACCATACTTCTGATTTCAGAAGAGTATATTCCAGTCAACATTGTCAAAAGCCTTCTCCAAATCTACAAAAGCTAAAAATGTAGGTTTGCCTTTTCTTAATCTATCTTCTAGGATAAGCCGTAAAGTGAGTATTGCCTCCCGTGTTCCTACATTTCTCCTGAACCCAAACTGATCCTCCCCCAGGTCGGGGTGTTATATCTACATCTACATCTGCATCCACACTCCGCAAGCCACCCGACAGTGTGTGGCGGAGGGTACCTTGAGCACCACTATCAATTTTCCCTCCTATTCCAGTCTCGTTCAGTTCGCAGAAAGAGAGATTGTCGGTATACCTCTGTGTGGGCTCTAATCTCTCTGATTTTATCCTCACGGTCTCTTCGCGAGATATACGTAGGAGGGAGCAGTATACTTCTAGAATCCCCGGTAAGGGTAAGTTCTCGAAACTTCGACAAAAGCCCGTACCGAGCGACAGAGCGTCTCTCCTGCAGAGTCTTCCAATGGAGTTTATCGATCATCTCCGTAACGCTTTCTCGATTACCAAATGATCATGTAACGAAGCGCGCTGCTCTCCATTGGATCTTCTCTACCTCCTCTATCAACCCCACCTGGTACGGATCCCACACCGGTGAGCAGTATTCAAGCTGTGGGCGAACAAGTGTACTGTAACCTACTTCCTTTGTTATCGTACTGCATTTCCTTAGAATTCCCCCCAATGCATCTAAGTCTGGCATCTGCTTTACTGTCGATTGATTTTATATGGTCGTTCCATTTTAAATGACTCCTAATGCCTACTCCCAGATAATTTAAGGAATTAACTGCTTCCAGTTGCTGACCTGCTATAGTGTAACTAAATGATACATGATCTTTCTTTCTGTGCATTCGCAGCACATTACACTTGTCTACATTGAGCTTTAATTGCCATTCCCTGCACCATGCGTCAATTCGATGCAGATCCTCCTGCATCTCAATACAATTTGCCACTGTTACAACCTCTCTATATACTACCGCATCATCCGCAAAAAGCCTCAGTGAACTTACAATGTTATCCGCAAGGTCATTTATATATATCATGAACAGCAACGGACCCAAGACACTCCCCTGTGGCACACCTGACATAACTCCTACTTCGGAAGACTTCTCTCCATTGAGAATGACCTGCTGCTTTCTGTTATCTAGGAATTCCTCATTCGAATCACACAATTGGTCTGATAGACCATATGCTCTTATTTTGTTCATTAAACGTTTGGGGGAACTGTATCAATCGCCTTGCGGAAGTCGAGAAACACAGCATCTACCTGAGAACCCGTGTCTATGGCCCTCTGAGTCTCGTGGACGAATAGCGCGAGCTGGGTTTCACACGAACGCCTTTTTCCAAACCCATGCTGATTCCTACAGAGCAGATTCCTAGTCTCAAGAAATGTCATTATGTTCGAACATAATACATGTTCCAAAATCCTACAACTGACCGACATTAGATACATAGGCCTATAGTTCTGCACATCTGTTCGAGGACCCTTCTTGAAAACGGGGATGACCTGCGCCATTTTCCAATCTTTCGGAACGCTACGCTCTTCTAGAAACCTACGATACACCACTGCGAGAAGGGGAGCCAGTTCCTACGCGTACTCTGTGTAAAACCGAACTGGTATCCCATCAGGTCCTCCGGCCTTTCCTCTTTTGAGCGATTTTAATTGTTTTTCTT
Source organism: Locusta migratoria (assembly GCA_026315105.1). Taxonomy (NCBI): domain Eukaryota; kingdom Metazoa; phylum Arthropoda; class Insecta; order Orthoptera; family Acrididae; genus Locusta; species Locusta migratoria. Next base: position 92,370,730 of record CM048752.1, on the reverse strand, counting down.
TTCCTCTGTCAATTATTTCGATATCTGACATTTTGTAATCTGTGCGACAATCTAGGGAAGGAACTACAGTGCAATCTTCCTCTGTGAAACAGCTTTGGAAAAAGACATTTAGTAATTCTGCCTTTAGAGTGTAATCCTCTGTTTCAATGCCATTTACGTCACAGTGTGTCTGGACACTTTGTTTTGATCCACCTACCGCTTTGACATAAGCCCAAAATTTGTTAGGATTTTCAGCCAAGTCAGTACAAAGAACTCTACTTTCGAATTCGTTGAACGCCTCTCGCATAGCCCTTCTCACCCTACATTTCGCTTCGTGTAATTTTTGTTTGTCTACAAGGCTTTGGCTACGTTTATGTTTGCAGTGAAGTTCCCTTTGCTTCCGTAGCAGCTTTCTAATTCGGTTGTTGTACCACGGTGTCTCCTTTCCATCTCTTACGACCTTGCTAGGTTCATACTCATCTAATGCATATTTTACGATGGCTTTGAACTTAGAACGCAGTTTTTCAACACCGTCTGTACTTAAGACAAAACTTATGTGTTGAGCCGTCAAGTGCTCTGAAATCCCCTTTTTGTCACTTTTTCCGAACAGAAAAATGTTCCTACCTTTTTTAATATTTCTATTTACGGCTGAAATTACCGATGCTGTAACCGCTTTATGATCGCTGATTCCCTGTTCCGCATTAACTGTTCCGACTAGTTCGAGTCTGTTTGTCACCAGACGGTCTAATATGTTGTCACCACGAGTTGGTTCTCTGTTTAACTGCTCAAGGTAGTTTTTAGATAATGCACTCAAAACAATTTCACTGGATTCTTTGTATAATGTATACTGTACGTAACGAACAATGTAGTAGTCCTTTAGAATACTTTGAACAATATTTTGACGAAGAGGTTTACAGGTGCAGTGGCGGGCCAATTGATCATCTCGCTATTAGTCGCAGAATTGCTACTGTCGTTCTCGAAGAAAATTGTCCAAAGCGGAGGAGGACATTCCAGAATATGTAAAATTGATTCTCGTTATAATGGGAAGAAACATTATGTTGGTAGCTCACCTGTTGCAGAATGCAGAATGTGCAAGACGAAATCCACAACTAAATACCTGAAGAGTGATTTAGCTCTTCAAAGACATTATTGATAGGTGTGAAGCATTGAATTAAAATTTGTGATGCGGCCGGGAATCGAACCCGGACCTCCATGCTTACTAGGCAGACGTCTTAACCGTTAGACTACCACACCACTAACGATTAAGGCGCCTCGGAATAGTCTATGTACGATTTCCCTCCACAACACAAACTTTAATTCAGCTTCTTTGTTCCAAAGATAATTGCCACTACTGCCAAGGCTCTCCATGCAGCGGAATAGCACCTCAGCAATGGACATGGTGGAACAATCCTGTTATGGTGATATAATTATCAATTAAATACAATGAAAGAATCCCTGAGACGGATTTTCGTGTCAAATATGTCAAAGACATTATTGATAGGTGTGAAGCATTGAATTAAAATTTGTGATGCGGCCGGGAATCGAACCCGGACCTCCATGCTTACTAGTAAGCATGGAGGTCCGGGTTCGATTCCCGGCCGCATCACAAATTTTAATTCAATGCTTCACACCTATCAATAATGTCTTTGACATATTTGAGACGAAAATCCGTCTCAGGGATTCTTTCATTGTATTTAATTTAGCTCTTCGTGTGTCATGTTTTCTATCTTTCCACACTGGATCCTAGGGTTTTGTAATACTGTTGACAATATAGTCATATTACCGTACCATTCTTCTGGAAAGCGGCCGCAGTGGCCGAGGGGACTGAGGCGCTCCAGTCACGGTCTGCACGTCCGCTGCGGTCGGGGGCTCGAATCCCCCCTCGGGCATGGATATTTGTGCTGTCCTAGTTCGTAAGCAGTTTGTAAGTTTAGGGACTGCTGACCCCGTAGTTAAGTCCCATAAGCTTAACAAACATTTGAACATTTTTGAACGTGTGCCGTGTGCCGCTTTGTGTGTGTGTTGCAGCTGGTGCGCCTGGAGCCGTGCCAGCAGCCGCCCCCGCGCCTGGAGCAGTGGGCAGCGGGCAACGCGTCGCGCTCCAGCGTCGCCGCGCTGGAGCGGCTGCGGCTCCAGCAGGAGGCCGGCTGCCAGGAGGCCTACGTCTTCGACGTGAGTACTCCCCACCCCACCTCACTGCCGACAACACCAGCTAGAGACCAGGCCTCACAGCAGGCCGTGCCTACGTCACACCGAGAGGCCGCCTCACCGGCTGTTGGCTGGGGCACGCCCACCGCCAGTCAGATGGCGGCCGCGGCCTCTAACTGTGACGTAGGCACGGCCTGTTGTAACGCCTTCTCTTCTAGGTGGTGCTGCTGCCAACCACTGATGTTACTGCTTCACGAGTACGTCTGCCGTCTCACACTCCCACGTTCTGTACCAACAGACCAGGCCTGGGCTACTGCGCAAGGGCGAGCGCGCGTGCCCCCGGGCGCTCACGGTACAGGCTCTGCCAGTAACGATTCCTCAACCACCGCCCCCACCCCGCATTGTCGTTGTTGCGGCCTTCAGTCCGGAGACTGGTTTGATGCAGCTCTCCACAGTACCCTGTCCTGAGCAAGCCTCTTCATCTCCACATGAGAACGGCAACCTACATCTACATGCAATACTCTGCAACCCACATTTAAGTGCCTGGCAGAGGGTTCACCGAACCACAATTATACTATTTACCTCCGATTCCATTCTCGAATAACACGCGGGAAGAAACAACACCTGAATCTCTCCGTTCGAGCTCTGATTTCTCGTATTTTATTCTGATGACCATTTCTACCTACAGTCAAGTCAACAACACATTTTCGCATTCGGAGGAGAATGTTGGCGATTGGAGTTTCGTAAGTAGCCCACGCCGCAGCGATAAGCGCCGTTGTTGTAATAATTCCCATCCCAGATCCTGTATCATTTCCGTAACGCTGTCCCCCCTGTATCGCGACAATACGAAACGAGCTGCCCTTCTCTGGACTCTTTCGATGTCCTCCGTCACACCCACATAAAAAGGATCCCACACTGGGCTGCAATACTCCAAAAAAGGATGGACAAGCGTAGTGTATGCAGATTCTTTTGAACTTCCGTTGCATCTTTTAAGGGTTCTGCCAATAAAACGCAGTCTCTGGTTCGCCTTTCACACGATATTATCTACGTGTTCTTTCCAGTTTAAGTCTGAACTAATAGTAATTCCTTACGGCTTTCACATTCGTATTATTTGTCTTGTAAACAATGTTTAACGGATTTTTTTCGTACTCATGTGGACGACTTTACACTTCTCATTATTTAGAGTCAATTGCCAATTTTTACACGAGAGTGATATCTTATTCAGATCGTTCTGCAGTTGGATTTGATCTTCACATGATTTTACTAGACGGTAAATGACGGCGTCATCTGCAAACAACCTACGAGAGCTACTTAGATTTTCCCCTAAATCGTTTATGTAAATAACGAACAGCAGAGGACCAATAACACTACCCTGTGGAACACCCGATATCACCTCTGTTTTACTCGACGCCTTATCATCAATTACTACGAACTGTGTCCTCTCTGACAAGAAATCCCCTATCCAATTGCAAATTTGTGGCGATATACCGTAACCACCACCTGTCTGAATCTGCTTACTGTATCTACCTCTTCGTCTTCCTCTGCTGTTTTTTCCCCATACACTTCCCTCCAACGCTAAAATCACTATCCCTTGATATCTAAGAATGTGCCCTACCAAGAGATCCCTTCTTTTAGTCAAGGTATGCCAGAAATTCCTTTTCTCCCCAATACTGTTCAGTACCTCCTCATTAGTTACACAATCCACCCACCTAATCTTCAGCATTCTTCTGTAGCACCATATTCCAAAAGCCTCTATTCTCTTACTGTCCGCACTGTTTATCGTCCATGTTTCACTCCCATACAAGGCAACACTCCACAGAAAGGACTACCTTAGGCATAAGTCAATATTCGATGTTAATAATTTCTCTTTTTCAAGGACTCTTTTCTACCCATTGCCATTCTGCATTTTATATCATCTGTACTGCGACCATCATTTGTTATTTTACTGCCCAAGTAACAAAACTCGTCTACCTCCTTTATTGTTTCGTTACCTAATCTAATTCCATCAGATTCGCCTGATTTTCTTACACTGCACTCCATTACTCTTGTTTTGTTCTTATTAATTTTCATCTTATATGCACCTTTCAGCACACTGTCCATTCCGTTCAACTGCTCTTGTAGATCCCTTGCTGTCTCTGACACAATTACTATGTCGTCGGCAAAACGCAATGTTTTTAACTCTTCACCCTGAACTTTAATTCCTTCTCCAAATTTCTCGTTGCTTTCATTTATAGCTTGCTCAATGTATAACATGTATAACATTGGAGAGAGGCTACAACCCTGTCTTACTCCCTTCCCAACCTGTGCATCCCTTTCATGCCCTTCAACTCTGACAACCGCTGTCTGGTTTTTGTACAAGTTGATAAAGTTGTACCACCCGCACTACCGCTCGTAAATTCTAATACACCCAAATTTGGCGTGCTGGTTTCTTTGCTTTTGCAAGAGTGATCTAACCTGTTTTTTGTGTACCTCAGTGGGTCAGACACCCCGATACGTGGAAAATATTTATGGAGGGGACATCATGCACTGCCCAAAAAAGGATGTGCAGCTTCAGACCCGTTTCTACCTGATGACAGGACACGCCATCTCCGGTATAGCGCACGCACTGTTCATGGTTTCAACATCATCCACCAGCATACAGCGTAGTGATGTAACTGACAGTGCGCCATCTTTCACTGGTCTTTAATGTCGACTGTTTACATCCATCAGGCTGAGTGTGAAGCAAACAAGCGTCATGTCCGGGAGTCTGAAATTCATTAACCAATAAAATAGTGGAATGATTTGTTGTTCTTGTTGTGGTCTTCAGTCCGCAGACTGGTTTGATTCAGCTCTCCACGCTACCCTGTCCTGTGCAAGTCTCTTCACATGAGAATACGTCGGCAACATACATCCTTTTGAGTCTGCTTACTGTATTCGTCCCTCGGTCTCCCTCTACGATTTTTACCCCACACGCTTCCTTCTAATGCTAAGTTGGCAATTCCTTGATGTCTCAGAATGTGTTCAACCAATCTGTCTCTTCTCTTAGTCAGGATATGCCAGAAACTCCTTTTCTCCCCGATTCGGTTAAGCACCTCCTCATTAGTTACCTGATCTATACATCTAATTTTCATCATTCATATGTAGCACCACATTTCGAAAGCTTACATCATCTTTTTATCTGAAATCCTTATCGTCCACGTTTCACTCCCATACGATGCTACACTCCAGTGTTATTGATCCAATAACTATATAATCACTGGTATTGTAATTAAAATAATAACTCAGAAGGTACTGAAAGTAATTGATGAACGGAGAAAATATAAAACTCCAAGTGAAGCAGACAAAAGGGAGTACAAACGTCTGAAAAATGAGGTTGACAGGAACTGCAGACTGCCTAAGCAGGAGTGGCTTGAGGAGAAAAGCAAGAACCGCAGAACGATGTCTAACTACGGGAAAGATAGATACCTACTGCAGGAAAATAAAAGTAACATTAGGAGACAAGAAAGCAGCGGTATGAATATCAGCAAGTCAGATGGAAAACCAGTTCTGAGCAAAGAAGGAAAAGCTGAAAGGTGGAAGGAATGTATAGAGATCCTGTAAGAAGGAAATAAACTTGAAGGCAGTATTCTAGAAATGGAAGACCAAGTAGAAGAAGATGAGAGGAGATTCGAAACTGCGAGAAGAATTTGACAGACCGCTGAACGATTTGGGTAGAAAGAAGGCCCCTAGAGTAGATAATGTACCCTCTGAACTGCTGTTATCGTTAGGAGGGCCAGTAATGAGGAAATTGTTTCACTTGCTATGCAAAATGCATGAAACATGGGAAGTACCGTCAGACTACAAGATGAATATAGTGATTGCAATACCTAAGAAAAAAAGCCCAGACAAATGTGAAAATTACAGAACTATTAGTTTAAGTTGCAAAATACACGAATTATTTACAGACGAATGGAAAAAATGCTGGAATCCGACCTTAAGGAAGATCAATTTGCATTTAGGAGAAATGTATCAACACGTGAGGCAGTACTCACATTAATACTTATCTTAGAAGATAGAATAAAGGAAGTGAAATCTATCATTTGTGGATCTGGAGAAATCTGTTCACAATGTTGACTGGAATACACTTTTTTCATATTCTGAAGGTAGCAGAGGTAAAATATAGGAAACGAAGAGTTATATTTAAGTTTTACAAAAAGCAGACAGCAATTATTAGAGTGGAATGGCATGAAAGTGTGGAAATGGTTGGGAAAGGTGTAAGACAGCGTTGTAGCCTTACCCTAATGCTGTTCAATCTGTACATTGAGCAAGAAGTGAAGGAATGCAAGGAGATATTTGGAGGGGGAATTAAAGTCCAGGGAGAGGGAATAAAACCCTTGTGGTTTGCTGAAGACATAGTAATTCTGTCAGAGACAGGAAAGGACCTGGAAGAGCAATTGAATGGAAGGATAGTGTCTTGAAAGGAAGGTATAAGATGAACAGTAAGACGTGTAGAACTTGGGTAATAGAATGTAGTGTCAAAAAATCAAGCGATGGTGAAGGAATTAGATTAGGTAATGAGACAATAAAAGTAGTGTATGACTGCTGTTCTTTGGGTAGCAAGATAACTTCTAATGGCCGAAGTAAAGAAGATATAAAATGGAAAATTGCTATGGGGAAAAAAAAGCGTTTCTGAAGAAGCGTAATTTGTTGACTTTCAATATTAGTTTAAATGTTAGGAAGCCCTTTCTGGAAGCATTTGACTGGAGTGTAGCATTGTGTGGGAGTGAAACGTGGACGATAAGGAGATCAGATAAAAAGATGTTAAACCTTTTGAAATTTGGTGCTACAGACGAATGATGAAAATTACATGGGTAGATCACGTAACTAATGAGGAGGTGCTTAACCGAATTAGGGAAAAAAAGGAGTTTCTGGCATATCGTGACTAAGAGAAAGGATAGATTGATGGGACACATTCTGAGACATCAAGGAATCGTCAGCTTGGTATTGGATGGAAGTCTGTGGGGTAAAAATCGTAGAGGGAGACCGAGGGACGAATACAGTAAGCAGATTCAAAAGGCTGTAGGTTGGCGAACGTATTCTCAGATGAAGAGACTTGCACAGGACAGGGTAGCGTGGAGAGCTGCATCAAACCAGTCTGCGGACTGAAGACCACAATAACAGAGTCACCAGAAGATCAAAAGCAACTGCAAAATGAATTAGATATCTTCATGGTGCAAATAAATAAATAAATAAATAAATAATAAAAAATTGCAACTGACCCTTAATAATGAGAAGTGTGAAATCATAGATATGAGCACTGAAAGAACACCGTTAAACTTCACTTATTTGATAAATCAGTCAAAACTAAAGGCCGTAAATTCAACTGGATACCTGGCACTAACAATTACAAATAACTTAAATTGGAGAGAACACACAGAAAATACTGTAGGGAAAGCGAACGAAAGACTAGCTTTCGCTGGCAGAACACTTGGAAGATGTAACAGTTCTTCTAAAGAAACTGCCTACACCACACTATTTTGGAGTATTGTTGCGCATTGTTGCATCCCCCAACAAGTGGGTCTGACAGACGATTTAGGGAAAGTACAGACAAGGGCAGCTCGTTCTGTATTTTCGCGATATAGGGGAGAGAGTGTCACGGAAATGATGCACGAGGTGAAGTGGATATTAGACTTGCACGTAATAGTTCACGATCGGTAGCGGCTCTGCCGGGAACTAGTTCGTTCTTTTAGTTCGTCCGCTCCCAATGACGGCTGAGCGGCGTGGTCTGCGCGTGCAGGTGGAGGGGGAAGTTCCCCCACCTAGCTGCGTCATCTGCTTCATGCGCTTGCTGATTGAGCCGCTAACGATATCATGCAAAAAAAAAAAAAAAAAAAAAAAAAAATCAACAGAAGGTATTCAACTACTTTGCATACAGAGTACTCATAGTACTTTTTTAAAAAAAATAGATTTCTCGTGGCAGTGAACTATGAAACTACAGCTGAGCTGCATCTCAGCTCGAAATGACGGCAACTGGCAGAAGGGAATCACGCGATTCTGCGCGCTCTCGCGTCCTCTCGCTGTTACCCGTCAGACTTCGAAAAAGGAGCGGACGAACTAAGAGACGAAGGATCTGTGAACTAGTTCGCGTAGTTCGCCTGTGGGAGCGCTCTTCCGAAATAGTTCGTTCGCGAACTTCACAAAACTAGTGGATATCACTTTTAAAAAAAGGCGTTACTCGTCGCGACGTGATCTATTTGCTAAATTTCTTTCACCAACTTTCTCTTGCGAAGTCGAAGATATTTTGTTAGCACCCACCTGCATAGGAAGACATAAGAGAAATCAGATCGAAAACGAAAAGATTTGGGAGTTCCTTTTTCCCTCGAGCTATCAGAGAATGGAGCTGTAGAGAAACATCATGAAAGCGTTTCGATGAACCCTCCACCATGCACTTAGGTGTGGCTTCTAGAGTATTTACGTAGATGGAGAGAAGTCTTCCGAAGTAAGAGTGATGTCAGGTGTGCCACAAGGGAGTGTCATGGGTCCGTTGCTGTTCACGATATATATAACTCACCTTACAGATAACGTCGGTACTTCATTGGTACTTTTTCCGGATGATACTATAACATATACAGAGGTTGTTACAATGGCAAATTGTATTGAAATGCAGGAGGCTGTGCATCGAATTGACGCATTGTGCAGGAAATGGCAATTGAATCTCAATGTAGACAAATGTAATGTTTGCGAATACGTAAAAAGAAAGATCCTGCGTGATTTAGCTGCACTATAGCAGGTCAGCAACTGGAAGCAGTTAATAGCATAAATTATCTGGGAGTAGGCATTAGGAGTGATTTAAAATGGAACGAATCAAATCAAATCAAATGTTTGTAAATCTATCGGACCAAACTGCGTGGTCATCAGTTCGTAGCTTACAAACTACTTAAACCTAGGTAAATTAACCTAAGGAGAAACACACATACCCATGCCCCATGGAGGACTCGAACCTCCACGGCGAGCAACCGCGCGCTCCGCAGCGAGGCGCCTTAGACCGCTCGGCTACTCCACCGCGGCAAGATGGAACGACCATATAAAACCAGTCGTCGGTAAAGCAGATGCCAGACTTAGATTCATTGGAAGAATCCTAAGGAAATGCAGTCCGAAAACAAAGGAAGTAGGTTACAGTACACTTGTTCGCCCACAGCTTGAATACTGCTCACCGGTGTGGGATCCGTACCAGGTGGGGTTGATAGAGGAGGTAGAGAAGATCCAACGGAGAGCAGCGCGCTTCGTTACAGAATCATTTGGTAATCGTGAAAGCGTTACGGAGATGATCGATAAACTCCAGTGGAAGACTCTGCATGAGAGACGCTCTGTCGCTTGGTACGGGCTTTTGTCGAAGTTTTGAGAACATACCTTTGCTGAGGAGTCTAGCAGTATATTGCTCCCTCCTACGTATACTCGCGAAGAGATCACAAGGATAAAAATGAGAGAGATTAGAGACCACACAGAGGCATACCGACAATCTCTCTTTCTGCGAACTGGACGAGACTGGAATAGGAGGGAAAATTGATAGTGGTGCTCAAGGTACCCTCCGCCACACACCGTCGGGTGGCTTGCGGAGTGTGGATGCAGATGTAGATGTAGATATAACACCCCGACCTGGGGGAGGATCAGTTTGTGTTCAGGAGAAATGTAGGAACACGGGAGGCAATACTCACTTTACGGCTTATCCTAGAAGATAGATTAAGAAAAGACAAACCTACATTTTTAGCTTTTGTAGATTTGGAGAAGACTTTTGACAATGTTGACTGGAATATACTCTTCTGAAATCAGCAGGAGTAAAATATAGGGAGCGTAAGGTTATTTACAACTTGTACAAAAACCAGACAGCGGTTGTCAGAGTTGAAGGGCATGAAAGGGTTGCAGTGGTTGGGAAGGGAGTAAGACAGGGTTGTAGCCTTTCTCCAATGTTATTCAATTTGTACACTGAGCAAGCTATAAAGGAAAGCGAGGAGAAATTTGGAGAAGGATTTAAAGTTCAGGGTGAAGAATTAAAAACATTGCGTTTTGCCGACGACATAGTAATACGAGACTGGAATGGGAGGGAGAACCTATAGTGGTGCTCAAGGTACCCTCCGCCACACACCGTCGGGTGACTTGCACAGTATGCGTTGATCGGGCCTTACGCCAGGCAGTGGAGAGTAATTCTGTTCGATTTTCTCTCCGGGAAATTTCAGCTTTTTTATTTTTTATATTTGTTTGTTTGTTCGGCGCAGTTTAGCGTGGCACTGCGGCCCTTTAGGTGCCCTTAAGGTCTGTAAGGGCCTCGTTACGTGGTCGCGCAGGGCCACGTTCTACTGGGTTCGGGGGGGGGGGGGGGGAAGGTTTGTGTTTAGGTCCGCTTGTCACGCAGTTCGCTGCTGCGGTAACTGCCGAGCCGACGCACGAGCTTAAATCCTGCGGAAATCTTCAGGTCGGTCCCCGCCCACCAATCTCTAGCTCCGCCCCTCAGCGGTAAGGCGCTGAACCCGGTGCCACCGGTACAACCAAACTACAAGCAACTCTGAACGTCGAAGACAAGTTACAGAAAAATAATTTAAAGCAATGCCCTAATTTTTAATTTCTTCATTTTATATAGGTACGAAGAGTGAAAGACGATACGGGCATAGAGATAGATGAAGGAGGAGATGGAAGATGGATGGTAGGAAAGAGAGTGATGAACAGAGACCGGTTATTAGATGGAGGGAGGATGAAGGGGTGGATAGTGGGGAAGCAGCAGATAGACATAGCCGATGGGAAATAGATGGAAGGAATGTAGAGAACAAAAGCTCCTTACTTCACAGCCATATACAACCTTTCTCTCAAAGAAGGATGTGTACCAAAATATTGGAAAGTTGCACAGGTCACACCTATATTCAAGACAGGCAGTAGGAGTAATCCACTAAACTACAGGCATATTTCATTGACTTCAGTTTACAGCAGGGTTTTGGAACATATCCTCTATTCAAATATTATGAATTATCTAGAACAGAAGTCTCTTCATCTGAGAATACGTTCGGCAACCTAAATCCTTTTGAATCTGCTTACTGTATTCGTCCCTCGGTCTCCCTCTACGATTTTTACCCCACACGCTTCCTTCTAATGCTAAGTTGACAATTAGTTGATGTCTCAGAATGTGTCCCACCAATCTATCCCTTCTCTTGGTCAGAGTATGCCAGAAACTTCTTTTCGCCCCGATTTGGTTAAGCACCTCCTCATTAGTTACGTGATCCAACCATCTAATTTTCATCATTCGTCTGTAGCACCACATTTCAAAAGCTTCTATCATCTTTTTATCTGAACTCATTATCGTCCATGTTTCACTCCCATACAATGCTACACTCCAGACAAATGCTTTCAGTTTCGCTTCTTTAGAAACGCATATCTTCCCATAGCCATTCTGCAGTTTATATCTTCTTTACTTCGGCCATCAGAAGTTATCTTGCTATCCAAATAACAAAATTCATCTACTACTTCTATTGTCTCATTACCTAATCTAATTCCTTCAGCATCGCCTGATTTTCTGACATTGCAGTCTATTACCTTCGTTTTACTCTTGTTGATGTTCATCTTATATCTTCCTTTCAAGACACTGTCCATTCCATTCAATTGCTCTTCCAGATATTTTGCGGCCTCGGACAAAATTACTATGTCATCAGCAAACCGCAATGTATTTTTTTTTTCTTCTCCCTGCACTTTAATGCCCTTTCCATATTTCTCCTTCCATTCCTTCACTGCCTGCTCAATGTACAGATTGAACAACATTGGGGAAAGGCTACAACCCTGCCTTACTCCCTTCCCAACCTCTGCGTCCCTTTCTTGCCCTTCGCCTCTAATAACCGCTGTCTGGTTTTTGTATAGGTTGAATATAACTCTTCGCTCCCTATATTTCACCTCTGCTACCTTCAGAATATGGAAGAGTGTATTCTAGTCGACATTATCAAACGCTTTCTCCAAATCGAGAAATCTTCTAAGTTAAGTCGTAATGTGAGTATTGCCTCCCGTGTCCCTACCTTTCTCCTAAATCCAAACTGATCTTCCCTGAGGTCTGATTCCACAAGTTTTTCCATTCGTCTGTAAATAATTCGTTTTAGTATTTTGCACCCATGACTTATTAAACTGATAGTTCTGTCATTTTCACATTTGTCTGCAATTGCTTTCTTTGGAATTGTAATTACAATATTCCTCTTGAAGTCGGAGGGTATTTCCCCTGTCTCATACATCCTGCATACCAGGTAATAATTTTTTTTCACGACTGGCTCTCCTAAGGACATCAGCAGTTCAGACGGAATATCATCTACTCCAGGGGCCTTGTTTCAACTCAAATCCTTCAGCGCTCTGTCAAATTCTTCTCGCAGTATCATATCTCCTATCTCATCTTCCTCCACTTCGTCTTTCATTTCTAAAATACTGCCTTCAAGTTTATTTCCTTTTTATAGACCCTCTATATATTCCTTACACAGTTCAGCTTTCCCTTCTTTGATTAGTACTGGTTTTCCGTCTGAGTTATTGATATTGATACAGCTGCTTTTCTTGTCTCCAAATATCTCTTTTATTTTCCTGTAGGCGGTATCTATCTTTCCCCTAGTTATGAAGTCTTCTATGGTTCTGCATTTGTCCTGTAGCCACTCCTGCTTAGCCAGTCTGCACTTCCAGTCAATCTCATTTTTCAGACGTTTGTACTCCCTTTTTCCTGTTCACTTGCTGAATTTTTATATTTTCTCCTGTCATAAATTACGTTCAGTATATCGTGTGTTATCCAGGGATTTCTATTAGGCCTTGTCCTTCTGCCTATATGGTCCTCTGCAGCCTTCAATACCCTATCTCTCAGAGCTACCCATTCTTCTTCTTCTACTGTATTACTTTCCCCCGTTTCAGCCAATCCTTGCCTAATGCTCCCTCTGAAACTCTCAACCACCTCTGGTTCTTTCAATTTCTCCAGGTTCCATCTCCTAACGATTCTACCTTTCTGCAGTCTCTTAAGTTTTAATCTGCAGTTCATAACCAATAAGTTATGGTCAGAGTTTATAACTGCCCCTGGTTATGTCTTACAGTTCAGAACCTGGTTGCTAAATGTATTCCTTACCATTATAAAGTCAATCTGGTAGCCTCCAGTGTCTCCTGGTCTCTTCCACGTATACAGCCTTCTTTTATGATGATTAAACCAAGTGTTTGTGATCATTAAATTGTGCTCTGCTCAAAATTCTACCAAGTGATCTCCTTTCATTCCTTTTTCCCAGTCCATATTCATCTACTACATTTCCTTCCCTTCCCTTTCCTACTACCGAGTTCCAGGCCCCTATCACAATAAAGTTTTCATCTCCCTTAACTTTCTGGATGATTTCTTTTATCTCCTCATACAATTTTTCGATATTCTCATCATCAGCCGAGCTAGTTGGCATATAAACTTGCACTACTGTGGTAGGTGTTGGCATCGTGTCTATCTTTATATAAGAGACTGAAAATGGACTTATATTTATTGGGAAGAGGAGGCCTGGTAGACCACTACAAAACGGGCAATAAGTCCAAAAGAAGGATGAAACAGCGTCTCCTGTACCAGTCAGTGATGTACGGTATGACAGATAGGACAAGATGTTGTCACTCGACAGATTACGAGCCAAAAGGAATTTGCAAGTTTTGTCTTTATCTACATCTACATACATACTCCGCAATCCACCGTAAGGTGCCTGGCGGAGGGTACACTGTACCACTACTAGGCATTTCCTTTCCTATTACACTCCCAAATAGAACGAGGAAAAAAAGAATGCCTATATGCCTCCGTACGAGCCCTAATTTCTCTTCTCTTGTCTTTGTGATCTTTACGCGAAATGTAAGTAGGCGACAGCAAGATCGTACTACACTCAGCTTCAAATTCCGGCCCTCTAAATTTCCTCACCAGAAAGTCATGAAAACAACGTCGTCTTTTCTCCAGCGATCCCCAATTGAGTTGCCGGAGCATTTTCGTGACACTCGCGCATTGGTCGAACCTACCAGTAACGAACCTAGCTGCTCGCCTCTGAACTGCTTCCATGTCTTCCTTTAAACTGATCTGCTGCGGGTCCCAAACACTTGAGCAATACTCAAGACGTGGTCGTACAAGCGTTTTATACGCGGACTCCTTTACATATGAAGTACATCTTCCCAAAATTCTCCCAATAAACCGAAGTCGGCTGTCCGCCTTACTCACAACTGTCCTTACATGCTCGTTCCATTTCATATCGCTCTGCAATGTTACGCCTAGATATTTGAATGACGCGACTGCATTAAGAAGATCACTACTAATGCTATATTGGGATTGTTTCCCTACTCATGCGCATCAACTTACATTTTTCTACATTGAGAACTAGCTGACATTCTTCGCACGAACTACAAATTTTCTCCAAGTCATCCTGTATGCTATTACAGTCAATTAAGACGACACCCTCCCATACACCACAGCATCACCAGCAAACAGCCGCAAGTTACAAGTTACTCTGTCCATCAGATCATTTATATAGATAGAAAATAATAGTGGTCCTATCACACTCCCCTGGGGCACGCCTGACGATACACTCTCTGATGAACACTCGCCGTCGAGAACAACGCACTGCGTTCTATTACTTAGGAAGTCTTCCAGCCAGTCATAAATCTGTGAACCTATTCCATAATCTCGTATCTTCGTTAGCAGTCTGCAGTGTGGCACCGCATCGAACGCCTTTTTGAAGTCGAGAAAAACACAATCCGCCTGTTGCCCTTCATCAATGGCTCGCAAGATGTCGTGTGAGAAAAGGGCAAGCTGAGTTTCACATGAACGATGTTTCCTAAACCTATGCCGATTCATAGAAAGAAATGTTTCCGTCGAAAGGAAATTTACTATATTCGATCTGAGAATATGCTTCAAAATTCTACAGGAAACTGATGTCAACGATATTGGCCTGTAATTGTGTGGGCCAGTTATTTTACCAGTCACCTGCGTTTTTTTCCCAATCACTAGGAACTTTGCTCTCACACGACACCGTTTGCCAGCATAAACTTGGCGGAGGAACATTAGGATAGAGTCGTAATGAATGGTGCTGCGTTCTGTTCAGAGATGAGTTAAGATTGTGTTCAGCAGCACAATCGCCGTTGCCTCATCTGGACAGAACGTGGAACTCTGAAGAATGCTACTTATGTGGAGGAAACATCCCCGTCTCATGGTGGTGCACGAATGGTGTTGGCAGGAGTCAGTATTGACTGACTTACGGACCTCTATGTCGTTGAAAATGGCGCTTTTACTGTTCAGAGGTACAGAGATAAGATCCTTCGACATTTTCTTGTGCGCTTTGCTGGTGCCAGATGAGATGGGTTCCTTCTGGTGGACGGTAACGGCCGTGTCCACAGAACTGCTCTGGTGGACAACATGCTTGCAGCTGAGGGAATTGAACTAATGGAGTGGGCAACAGGTTCGCCGAACTTAAACCTGATTCAGATGAACTGCACCTCCCACAACGCTTACAGAGCCGGATACTGCACTCGTGGAAGAATGGCCAAATATCCCTCAAGAACTGGCTGATAACCTCATACTGTCCGTGCCACCCAGTTGTGCAATTATACTGGCTGTCCGAGGTGATCGGACGCCATATTACAGGGCAACGAGAATGACTTTCTCACCATTATGGTACCCAATGCTGCCTCATCATGTAAACGTCACATAGAGAGTCGAGGCAATAAATATGGTACTATATCAGACACAAATTACAATTGTAACTGATATCTGAATAAAGTTTACTCACACAATGTGATGGGTGCTACCGACAAGGGTTCGCATATCGATTCCGTATTTCTTGATTTCCAGAATGCTTTTGACACCGTACCTCACAAACGGCTTTTAATCAAATTGCATGGTTATACTATATCGTCCCAAATTTGGGACTGGATACAGGACTTCCTTTCAGAGAGGACACAGTTCGTAGTAATCGGTGTTGAGACATCTACTAAAACAGTGGTAACGCACTGGACTCGCATTCGGGAGGATGGTGGTTCCTATCCACCTCCGGCCATCCAGATTTAGGTTTTCCGTGATTTCCCTAAATCACTCCAGGCATATGCCGGGATGGTTCCTTTCAAAGGGCACGGCCGATTTCCTTCTCCATCCTAACCCAAAATTTCGAGCGTTGGCTCCGTCTCTAATGGCCAAGCTGTCGACGGGACGTTAAACCCTAAGCATCCATCCAAAACAGTGGTGACATCGGGCGTTCCATAGGTAGTGTTATTGGTCCTCTGCTGTTCCTTATTTACATAAACGATTTAGGGGAATATCTAAGTAGCACTCGTAGGTTGTTTGCAGATGACTCCGTCATTTTCCGTATAGTAGAATCATCTGAAGATCAAAACCAACTGCGGAAAGATCTGAATAAGACATCACTATGGTGTAAAAATTGGCAATTGACTCTAAAGAATGTGAAGTGTGAAGTCGTCTACATGAATACGAAAAGAAATCCGTCAGAACCAGAGACTACGTTTTATTGGCAGAACCCTTAAAAGATGCAACAGAACTACCAAAGAGGTTGCATACACCACGCTTGTCCGTCCATTTTGCAGTATTGCTGCCCAGTGTGGGATCCTTATCAGGTGAGTTTGACGAAGGCCATCGATACAGGGGAGACAGCGTTACGGAAATGATACAGGATCTGGGATGGGAATCATTACAACAACGGCGCTTATCGCTGCGGCGTGGGGTACTTGCGAAACTCCAATCACCAACATTCTTCTCCGAATGCAAAAATATATATTTGACTCCCACCTACATAGGTAGAAATGATCATCAGAATAAAATACGAGAAATCAGTACTCGAACGGAGAGATTGAGGTGTTATTTCTTCCCACGCGCTATTTGAGAGTGGAATGGGAGACAAAAAGTATGACGGTAGTTCGATGAACCCTCTGCTAGGCACTTAAATGTGATTTGCAGAGTATCCCATTTGGACAGAGTAAGTTGTCATTTGCGGCTGTTTGCTGATGATGCTGTGGTGTATGGGAGGGTGTCGTCTGTAACTGACTCTAATAGCATTCAAGATGATTTAGACAAAATTTCTATTTGGTGCGAAGAATGGCAGCTAGCTCTCAATGTAGAAAAATGTAAAGTGATGCGCATGAGCAGAAAAAAGAATCCTATAATGTTCGAATACAGCATTAGTAAAGAGCTTCTTGATGCTGTCCCGTCGTTCAAATATCTAGGCGTAACATTGCAGAGAGATATGAAATGGAACGAGCATGTAAGGACAGTTGTGAGTAAGGCGGACAGCCGACTTCGGTTTATTGGGAGAATTTTGGGAAGATGTACTTCACCTGTAAAGGAGACCGCGTATAAAACGCTTGTACGACCACCTCTTTAGTATTGCTCAAGTGTTTGGGACCCGCAGCAGATCAAAGGAAGACATAGATGCGGTTCAGAGGCGAGCTGCTAGATTTGTTACCGGTAGGTTCGACCAATGCGCGAGTGTCACGGAAATGCTCCGGCAATTCAATTGGGGATCGCTGGAAGAAAGACGACGTTCTTTTCGTGAATTTCTGGTGAGGAAAATTAAAGGGCCGGAATTTGAAGCTGAGTGTAGTACGATCTTGCTGCCGCCTACTTACATTTCGCGTGGTGATCACAAAGACAAGCTAAGAGAAATTAGGGCTCGTACGGAGACATATAGGCATTCTTTTTTCCCTCGTTGTATTTGGGAGTGGAATAGGAAAGGAAATGCCTAGTAGTGGTCCAGTGTACGATCCGCCACGCACCTTACGGTGGATTGCGGAGTATGTATGTAGATGTAGATGTACGTTACTGACCCGCTAATGTTGTGAGCAGTGTACAGTAGAGTAGGGTCTGCAGATGCAGCCACGTTAGGCTTCGGCGCCGTGCTGTACCGCGCCAGTTGGCCGCCCCGTGTGTTGCAGTTCCTGACGCTGTGCGTGATGATGGCGATGGTGATGTGCGCCGTCTACCAGATCCTCATCAGCCTGGCCAAGCTGCTGGTGCTCTCCTGCATCTGCTTCGGCTACCTGGGCCTCCTCACGCTGCACGCCAGGTGAGTCTGTGCTAGCCGCGGGGTCAACACTTCTAAGGCCACACACAAAACACCAACACTCGTGACACAATCAGCAAAAATAAATGCTACACCATTACACAAAATAGCAAACATACTAAAGAAGCAAAGTTTACCAATTGCCTATAGAACAAGAAACACACTTCTGTCACAGTTGCAAACAACAGATAAACCAGACAAATATGAAGGGGCACGTATATACCAGCTAGAAAGCCAAGAATGTAAATCAGTATATCTGGGAATGACAGGCAGAAACTTCAAAACCAGATATAAAGAACATACAGGGTGTCCCAGCTATCGTGTCCACCCAAAATATCTCTGGAACAATAACAGCTATTGGAGAACGACTTTCACCGGTATCAATGTACGGCTGGGGCCCATGAATATACATATTTGGAAACATTCTAAAACGAAAGCAAATGTCTTTATTTTAACACAAACTTATGATTTTTTTAAAATGGACACACTATATTTTTTCTTCGGTAATCCATAGCATGACAAATCACATAAACAATGGCGTTGATTGCATCGCAATATTCCAATTACATCCCGAGATATTGCAACGCGAAGTTGACGCTTGAAATACGCGAAACGTGCGGCTAGCGCACGTCCTGAGCAGCATGGGGTTCTCGCCTGAGCCTCAGGACGTGCGCTAGCCGCGCGTTTCGCGTATTTCAAGCGTCAACTTCGCGTCGCAATATTTCGGGATGCAATTGGAATATTGCGATGCAATCAACGCCATTGTTTGTGTGATTTGTCATTTTATGGATTGCTGAAGAAAAAATATAGTGGGTCCATTTAAAAAAAAAACGTAAGTTTGTGTTAAAAAACACATTTCATTTAGTTTTAGAATGTTTCAAATATGTACATTCATGGGCCTCAGCCGTACATTGATACCGGTGAATGTCGTTTTCCAATAGCTGTTATTGCTCCAGAGATATTTTAGGTGGACAAGATAGCTGGGACACCCTGTATAAGAAGCTGGAAGTATGAAAATAGCCACTCCACCTTTGCAGAACACCTGATAGAACACGGACATGAACCATCCACCATGGAACAAGATATGAAAATTATCAGAACCAATAATCGAGACAGAAAAATCCTGACACTACAAGAAAACATTCATATACAGAGAGCCCTGGCAATGAATAATAATGTGATCAATGATCAGATCAACATCATTAACAACTCACTGATCAAGCTGGCCACAAAAACAGTGAAAAACAGTAATGAAACATGAAATGCCCTACCTCCTTCTCCCTCCTTCTCCCTCTCGCTCTCCTTCCCCCTTCCCCCAACTGCCACTTTCACAAAAACTAACACAAATAACAACACACACACACACACACACACACACACTCACCGACACAAACAAAAAACAGCTGATACACTCAGAGATACAAGGAACACAAACAAGAGACAGACGAAAAGCGACAGTTGGCGACACTAAACAATGTAAACAAACGTCCAAAAACGAGTACACAGTGAAGTGCTGATGCAAGGGTTTTCATCAAGACCGAAAATACCGTATCCAACTGAAGACCTCACAAACATCTCCATGAAGACACACATGGAATAACACAGAAAACCGTAAGGAGGGCCAAAAACTGGGTAATTAAATTAACTTCGCAAAAGCTAGTGCTACAGAAGTTGTTTCTAACCTAGTAGATCCGAACTTTAGAAATTGTAACAAGACTGTTAACTGTCATACTGTGAAAAATACATGTAATATTATGATTGTACTGCAAAAATAACATGTATTACAGGCCACCGATAATACTTCACAATAAAGAAGCGAAACCTGTATGGCACACAAAAACCGCCTTTCATTTAGTTGCTAAAGACGCTAATACACCTCCACCAACTTCTAGCTCATCGACACCTACAGTGTAACACGTGTAAGTGCTTATACAGGTTGTCCTGAAAAGAATGACCCGATTTTACATGCAATTATTTATTAGGAAAAAGGGCTTAACTCCAACAAATTGCATACTAAATTACTAACAAAAGACAGATAAGTATAAAAATCAATCATCAGTGTTCAATATGTCCTCCATTGGCTGTACAGACGACATCTAAGCCGATAGCCGAATTCCTTCCTGAAACTTCGTGGCAGATTAAAATTGTGTGCCGGAACCGGGACTCGAACCTGGGACCTTTGCCATTCGCGGCAGATTAAAATTGTCTGCCCGAACCGAGACTCGAACCTGTGACCTTTGCCTTTTGCGGGCAACAGCTCTACCGACTGACCTAACCCGACACGACTCACGATGCCGCCTCATAACTTTACTTCCACCTACTTTCCAAACTTCACAGAAGCTCTCCTGCGAACCATGCAAGACTAGCACTCCTAGAAGAACGGATATGATGGAGACATGGCTTAGCCACAGCCTAAGGGATGTTTCCAGAATGAAACTTTCACTCTGCAGCGGAGTGTGCGCTGATATGAAACTTCCTGGCATAGTGAAAGTTTAATTCTGGAAACATCCCTTAGGCTGTGGCTAAGCCATGTCTCCACCATATCCTTTCCTCCAGGACTGCTGGTCTTGCAAGGTTTGCAGGAGAGCTTCTGTGAAGTTTGGAAAGTAGGTGGAAGTAAAGTTATGAGGCGGCATCGTGAGTCGTGTCGGGTTAGGTCAGTCGGTAGAGCTGTTGCCCGCAAAAGGCAAAGGTCACAGGTTCGAGTCTCGGTTCCGGCAGACAATTTTAATCTGCCAGGAAGTTTCATATCAGCGCACACTCTGCTGCAGAGTGAAAGTTTCATTCTGAATTCCTTCCTAGCTGAGTGTAAGGTGTCTTCTGTCACTGAAGCAACAGCAGCTGATATTCTGGTTTATAGTTCATCAGTGTCATGAGGTAAGACAGGAAAGTAAACGCATTGTGTAACATTTCCCCACAGAGAGATTGATTGATTGATTGATTTTTGCAGGGAAGCCAGAACAGTCTTGGACCAATCCGCCACTGCCCGCACCGAAACTAAGTTTATTGTGCGGTATCGCTCCCTGTATATCTAGTCAAGCCAACCAATGCCCTTGAACAGTGCAAGGAGTCCCTTTACCAGTTCTTTATTAGACACAATTTCTTCTGGTCTGGTTGTCCCAACTGTTCTGTGCCTTTTCCTCTCCGGTGCATTGCATTCGAAGATTAGATGTGATGCAGTTTCATCACCGTCATCAAAGATCCTACATTTAGGGTCCTCTTCTGTTATTCCCATTGTATGTAGGTGTTTTTGAAATTCCCATGGCCTGTCAGCAATCCAACCATGAGTCTAATCTCTCTCCTGTTCAGACCCAGGATTGCAGAGCTTCTTTTAAAACATGGCTTTGGCATCATTATTACCTTGCAATGTTTTTGTTGGTAGACTTTGGTCCAATATTCTACGTACTGTCTTCTGAGCCAGTTACCTAGCTCCAATTTGATCATTGCCTTGGTGATTGTCAGGACAGGTTCCGGTCCAATAAATGGAGTCTCTGCCCCCATCCTGGCTAATCTGTCGGCATGTTCGTTGCCACTGATCCCCGAGTGGCCAGGGACCCACAATAGGTTTACTCTATTGCTTTCCCCTAGCTCCACCAGAACCCTGTGACATTCTGCAACAATTTTAGACCTTGTTGCAGGACCCCACAGAGAGAACTCACACACTGCAGATGTGACGGTAGCCTCAGCGAAGACGAATGGCCCGATAATTCGCCCGTGCAATAGCGCGCACAAAACATTCACCTTTGGACTGCCTCTGGTCCACTCCATGACCTCGTCAGGGGATTGTGAACCCCATATGCGCATATTATGGCGATTCACTACTCCAATGACAAAGAAGGTCGCTTCGTCGGAAAAGGCACATCGTCTGAGATAACCATCATCGTCCTCAATACGTGATAGCGTTTCGACCGCGAAGTCAGGATGGCAACATAGTGAAAGAATTGGAATCGAGGTGCAGCAAAGCTAATGCAGTGAGTGCTCAGCTAAGATCTACTCTCTTCTGCAAGAAAGAAGTCAGTACCAAGAATAAGTTAGCAGTGCACCGCTCTATCTTTCGACCAACTTTGTTGTATGGGAGTGAAAGTTGGGTGGATACAGGTTATCTTATTCATAAGGTAGATGTTACAGATATGAAAGTAGCAAGAATGATTGCAGGTACTAATAGGTGGTAACAATGGCAGGACGGTGTCCATAATGAGGAGATCAAAGAAAAACTGGGAATGAACACCGTAGATGCAGCAGTTAGAGCGAACAGACTGAGATGGTGGGGTCATGTTACACGCATGGGAGAAGCGAGGTTACCTAAGAGGCTCATGAGCTCAGCAGCGGAGGGTAAGAGGAGTCGAGGTAGACCAAGAAGAAAGTACTTAGATTCGGTGCAGAATGATTTTGAAGTAAAATGCGTAACATCAGACGAGGCATCAATGTTAGCATTGAATAGGGGATCATGGAGGAATTTTATTAGAGGTACTATGTTCCAGACTGAACGCTGAAAGGCATAATCAGTCTCTAATGATGATGATGATGATGTGAATTAAATAATTACTAATGTTCCTAATCTATGGTTGATAGAGTTACGTCATATTGTCGTGCGGTCAATAAATTAGTTATCCACGTGTAACAGTGTACTCAAAATTAGCGGCATATTTGGGGAAACTAATTAATGCTGTTCCTCTCTATGTTCTTGATGTACCCTTGTCCGATCGATAAATCAGTAATCCCCTTGTAACAGAGCACTCTGAATTCGCGGCATAATCTACATTTGACTCCATCAATCAGTATCGATCAGTTCAGTTTCCAGTAGGAAAAACGTATCTAGCAAGTGAAGCACGATGCCAAATATTTATTTCAAAGTTTTTCAAAATTGTAACATTTCACATTAATCAACTGGTTAACCTCTGCTGGCCGGACTCCTGTATTCAGCCTCTCGCAGAGCTTGATATAATAATAATTTGGTGCGGCTCATTGGCCTGGTGCAAGTCTTTCAATTGGACGCCTGTTCGGCAACTTGCGTGTCCCTAGCCTACCCCAGTTATCCAACCGGGGAAAGGGGACCTACAGCTTAATTTGGAATGCGAACCACATGTCGTTTCTGACAACTCCTCACATCGTAGTTTCGTAGGCTTTCCCGGCGTAATAGTTCTTCATAGTTTCTTCAAAATCCGGCAGCAGACCCGAAGAAACTATGAACTCCTCACATCGTTGAGAGGTGAAGGATGGGTTAAAGTGCAGACTGAAAAAAATCTAAGGTCCGACCTGGTTTTGAACCCGCGACTCTTCGGTTTCCAGTCGAGCGCTTTACCCCAACACCACCGGCCCCGACAGGCCGTATGTTTAACTGCATTGTACTGACCTTCAAACAGGATCAAGAAAATCAAAGAGGATATCACGTGTAAGGCTCCCCTTATGGTAAAGAATTCGAGTTTACCGTGACATTTTATGTCAATGACTGTTTGCTTCCAGATTGAATTTTATTTATTTATTCGTGTCAGAAGCATCTTGTGCAAACATAACACGAAACACACACACACACAAAAAAAAAAAAAAAAAAAAAAAAAAAAGATCAATGAATATAAATACAAATTATCCATTAATAGTACACATATTTACAAGTACCAGTGATAACAGTTCAAAAGGTCTTATCCCCAGGATTAAACATTAAACTATGCTAGCCCAAAATCTGGCTACATCACACCCATCACGGGTGCTCAGATGCACAGATGCTCGGTGGTTTATTCTTCTCCACACTCGCACATGGCGGATGCATCAGAGAGGCCCCACATCCTCATGTTGACTTTGGATCTTGTTACGTTGGTCCACAGCCTATTGAGGGACTTCCACGTCATCCAGTCCTCCTCATAGCCAGGTGGGAGTCCTTCCTGTGGGGTCATCCAGCCACCGAGGTCCCCGATCTTTGCTCTCCACATCTCCAGCCTTGTCAGTTGTGATGATTTCTCGAGCTCCGTCGTTGCACGCAGAAAGTTTTTCCTCGATTTGAGTCTGCTATGGGCTGGCTGATAATCAAAAAGGGGATGTGTTGATAATTTCGATGCCTTTGCTCGTTCCATTCTGGCTGTGACTTCCCTCCTAATCGCAGGTGGCGCTATACCACCCGGGCAGTATAGTTTTTCAACTGGCGTTGGCCTTAGACATCCCGTGACGATGCGGCAGGATTCGTTTAGAGCCACATCCACTTGTTTAGCGTTGCACGAGTTGTACCACACTGGGCACGCATATTCTGTAGCTCAGCAACGCAGGGACAGGGCTGTGGTTCTTCATGTATTGGGTTGTGCACCCCAGTTTGAGCCTGCGAACAATATTATTCCTAGCAGCTACTCTGCATTTGGTGTTCATGCAGTGCTCTTTGTAGGTAAGCGTTCGGTCAAGAGTCACACCCAGATATTTAGGGGTGGCGTTGTGTTTTAGTGAAATACCTTCCCAGTTTATCTGTAGGGGCCTTGACGCCTCCTTGTTCTTTAGATGGAAAGCACAGGTTTGAGTTTTTGAAGGATTTGGTTTGAGTTGGTTTCTCCTATAATATGCTGTGAGCTCTTCTAGGGCTCGTGATAGCTTTTCTTCTACACTCTCAATAATGCCTGCTTGGGCGGTGATAGCACGGTCGTCTTCATATATGAAGTTCTGGGTATCTCGAGGAAGGGGCTGGTCATTGGTGTATATATTGAAGAGCATAGGGGCCAGAACGATACCCTGTGGAAGACCTTGTTTTTGATTTCTCCATCGGCTTTTCTGCCCCTGGAACTCCACGAAAAATCGCCAGTTTTGGAGAAGATTGCCTATCATACATGTTAGGTTGTCATATAGTTTGGTTAGCAGTCGCCGGTGATTGACTGTGTCGTAGGCTGCTGATAGGTCTATGAAGACTGCTCCCGTTATCAGTTTGTTCTCAAAACCACCTTCAACATGTTGTGTCAGTCTCAGCACGTGTGCTGTGCAGCACTTCCCTGGTCGGAAGCCAGCTTGTTGCGGGATTAGAAGCGGGTCGGCTGTGGCTGAGAGCCTGTGGAGTATCATTCTTTCGAAAATCTTAAACAGGTGGCTCAACAGAGAGATCGGTCTATAATTCTTAGGGTCATTTGGTCTTTTGCCCGGTTTCAAGATGGCTATGACTTTGGCCTTTCTCCATATTTTGGGGATTTTACATCCCGTCATACAGCTGTTCATCATTTCAACTAGCCACAATTCAATGTTCAAATGTTTTTAAAGTCTATGGGACTTAACTACGGGGTCATCAGTCCCTAAACTTACAAACTACTTATGAACTACTTACGAACTAGGACGGCACAAATATCCATGCCCGAGGGGGGATTCGAACCCCCGACTGTAGTGGCCGTGCAGACCGTGACTGGAGCGCCTTAGTCCCCTAGGCCACCTCGGCCGGCAATATTTTCTTAATCATGGTCACTTGAAAATGACGCCAAAAAGCACAGAAACTAATAGTGCATTAATAGTACTAATAGTTTGATGGAAGTACAATAAAGAATGTTATTATGGAAGAATGCCGTCGCGAAAGACTCAGAGGACGCATATCATTCCTCCGAGGACACAAGTACCGGGTGATCAAAAAGTCAGTATAAATTTGATAGCTTAGTAAATCACGGAATATTGTTTGTAGATAGAGAGGTAAAAATTGACAGCCGGCCGCGGTGGCCGAGGGGACTGAGGCGCTCCAGTCACGGTCTGCACGGCCACTACGGTCGGGGCTTCGATTCCCCCCTCGCGCATGGATATTTGTGCCGTCCTTAGTCTTAGCTAGTTCATAAGTAGTTTGTAAGCTTAGGGACTGATGACCCCGTAGTTAAGTCCCATAAGTTCTACAAACATTTGAACATTTGAAAAATTAACAAACATGCTTGGAATGACATTGGGACTTATTAGAAGACGCGTGAAAGATTTGTTGCGCGCGTCGTTTTTAAAGTCTATGGGACTTAACTACGGCGTCATCAGTCCCAAAACTTACAAACTACTTATGAACTAGCTAAGACTAAGGACGGCACAAATATCCATGCCCGAAGGGGGATTCGAACCCCCGACCGTAGTGGCCGTGCAGACCGTGACTGGAGCGCCTTAGTCCCCTCGGCCACCGCGGCCGGCCAACTAGCTACCTCTGGTCCTTGGGACAAAATGTTTTATTTGTTCAACACAAATGTCATCAAGACCAGCAGCCTTGCCGGTTTTACATTTGCTGATGGCGTTATTTAGCTCCGCCAGGGGAAAAGGCTTGGAGAGGGTCTGAGTTTCCTGTGCAACGTCACGTACTGTTTTTCTTTAGAGGTACTCTTGCTCGAGGGCTTGCCGTTTTGAAGGAGCTGTTGCGCTATTTGGGGACAAGAGAGATGCCTCCACGAAGAACGTTATCTCCACGTTCGGGCGTCCCCTGGGCGACAGAATAACCGGCAAATTCTCCCACACCAGAAGCATCGCTAGTAAAATGCCACGTAATCCAGATTGAAGCGGCTCTCAAACTAATCCTTCAGAATTAGTCCTGTACACTGTAATGAAATTTGAGAGAGTGACTGTTACATTGGGTCTGTGCTTGTTGCTGAACTGAAGTCCCTAACCTTCGGAGAGGCTTCAGCTAATGCTTTAGTTTCTCGTGAATGCCACTACTACACGAAAAAGAAAATTTGTTACCCTACACCATAGTTGAAAAATCAAACCATTACTATTAACTTCATTTTTTCAAATCAAAAAATGTTCAAATGTTTGTATAGTCTATGGGACTTAACTACGGGGTCTTACTACGGGGTCATCAGTCCCTAAACTTACAAACTGCTTATGAACTAGCTACAACTAAGGACGGCACAAATATCCATGCCCAACGGGGGATTCGAACCCCCGACCGCAGTGGCCGTGCAGACCGTGACTGGAGCGCCTCAGTCTCCTCGGCCACCGCGGACGGCTCGTTTTTTCCCGATCTTGGATAAGTATATTTATCAAAAGTAGTAGGGGCATTAACGAGGTGGTAGGGAGAAAGTAGGGAACACGTAGGTACATTTTTGTGAGACTGTATGTGTTTTCTCTCTCTGCCATCTGGCAACACTGGACTCAGGAGGAATATGTTTATCGCATACACAGAAGTTGCAATTTTTTTTGTATTTCCATTGTTGTTAAATGAATTGAACTCTGTGTGAGACAGGTCTTGCGACAGCAAACAAATATAACAGGATTTTTTTCCAGCGTTTTAAAAACGCTAATTTGCACACGAAGGGCGGAAAACTCGATACGGGACGTTAGCAGCGGCGTGCGGATGGAAAGCTGCGACCTGGCAGAGGCGACAGCTGGCGGTTATCGGCGCGTTCAGAACAGAGGCCCTGCCTGCCCTGTGGCTGTCTGCGCGTGGCGGCTGAACGGCTGCTGAGGCCACCAGGCCGTAGCGTATCGTGGCGGGGAAGGGTCTGTTTGGCGTTTCTGCTGGCTGCGCGCGAGGCGTCATCAGATACGTACGGCCTGCTGCGGAAACGAACGCGGGGAGGCACGGCGCTCACCCAGTATTCTTTCAAATTGTATACTACAAGTTATGACGCAAAAACTGCGAAATACCACAAATAGCAAAAATGTTCAAATGTTTGTTGAGTCTATGGGACTTAACTACGGGGTCATCAGTCCCTAAACTTACAAACTACTTATGAACTAGCTACAACTAAGGACTGCACAAATATCCATGCCCGAGGGGGGATTCGAAACCCCCCCCCCCACACACACACACACACAAATAGCATTCAACGGTAGTTGCCTGTATCAGCATAGTACGCTGCCACAGCCGTAACGAAACTTTTTGCCCAGTATATTTATATTTTCTGTTTTAGTGTTTGTAATATTTTATCGAAATAATGTATCTTCAACAATTTGTTGCAATGTCAGTACAAAACTTTTTGACGCGGTGTATTTCTGAATATACTACATAAGACACACATATTGTGCTCTGAAAACTGTATGTTCTGGGATGGGTTGCTGTGTTATGATATTTTGCGGCTGCTAGCTCCCTACAGGCAGCTTCTCTGTTAAGAGGTAGTGCTTTCAGAAAAGCGAAACAAAACCGTATTTATCTATTTATACATATACAGATATATTAAGGTGAATGCCCGGCCAGTTTCAGCACGCGGCCGCGGCCGGAGGACGAGCTGCCGTCTCGCTACCTGCTGGTGGTGGTGCTGGTGGGCTGCCTGGCCGCGCTGGTCATCCACGCGCAGCAGACAGAGGCCACCTACCGGCTCGACTTCCTCTGGAAGCTGCAGGCCACCGGTTAGTACCACACCAGCTCTGACTTGCCTACACACTCTAGCTGTCAGCAAGTAGTCTTCAACAGCGTCCGCATACTTTGTCCAGGTCCACATGTAAAACCCCATGTTTCTTATCAATTTTTTACTTCAACTTTATCTCACAAAATAGTATGAAACACAATAGACGTAACATAATAAGGTGTAAACAATAAAAAAAAAATTAAAAAAAATCTAACCGTATGTTTCCACAGATACAGGGTGTCCAGAAAACGGCTCCCTGATTTCAAAATTAAATATCTCGAAAACAAAGATCGATAGAGGAATGCAGCAATCGGCATGTTTGTTGTGAAAGCAGTGAGAAGTTTGTACAGCAGTTTGAAATAACAGTTACACTAGCTGCCAACAGATGGCGCTGCACGCTGTACAGCTCATATCAGCATACATAAGCGAAATAATCGTATGAAAACACTCTTTGCAAACAATCACATCACAATGTTTTCAAAATGTTCACCATTGGCACTACAGAGTTAGCGCAAACGAAGAATGAAATTCGCCATCACATTTCGTAGTGTCTCAACCGAAATGGATTCACATGCCACAGAGATCGCCGATTCGAGCTCGTCCAGCGTGGCGGGATGCTTCGCGTAGACCATGTCTTTCACTGTGCCCCACAAAAAAAAGTCACAGGGAATCAAATCCGGCGAATATGGAGGCCAATCCATGCCTGCACCAGTAAATTTAGGATATTCCAAACCAATGACTCGATTCCCGAAGTATTCCTCAAGAAAGCGAAATACTTGTTCGGTCCGATGTGGTGGGGCTCCATCTAGCATAAACCATTCAGTACCTGGTCGATCCTCTAACGCTTGCTGTGTGGCGACAAATTGTTCCAAAATTGCAACGTAACGTGCACCAGTGACCGTTTCTCGAATGAAAAAAGGGCCAATAATGCCTCTGCTGCATACTGCAGCCCACACAGTAACTTTAGGAGAATACAGGGGTTTCGCTTCACACCAATATGGCTTTTCGGAACCCCAAAATCGCCAGTTCTGCTTATTCACGTATCCATTCAGGTGGAAGTGTGCTTCATCTGTAAACCAGATGCAGCCAACATCAAATCCTTCACTATCAACCATTGTGAGCATCTAATTAGCAAAGGCAACCCTTTGTTACACAGCTCGTACGGGTATGGCCTGGTACGTTTGAATTTTGAATGGAAACATGTGTAGGCTCTTTCTCAGTATTTTCTGCGTGCTGGAACGCTTCAAACCAGTCTCAGATGCAATTCTACGGACGGATGACATTGGATTTCGCCGAATAATACCAGAAACTGTGGCGATATTTTCAGGCGTAACTGCGGTTTGCTTGCGGCCAACATGCCCCACTAGATCATCAGTTACGCTGCCTGTTGGTTGAAATTTTGCGAAGAGCGTACGAATGGCTTTCGCATCGGGTCGTTTTGGAACTTTAAATCGTACTTGAAAACTTGGCCTTGTTGCCGTAGGACTCTCTTCTAACCTGTGGTACTCTAGCACCAGGAAAACGCGTTGTTCAATGGAGTACATGGTTTTAATCTCTTCCTTCTGTACGCTAACCTCCTTTCACGTTTCAATAGTGGATCTCATCGCTCTTGGCTTCGAATCACTATTTATACTAGGCATTACATATGGCGATTACAGCCAAAAAATTTCGATTGAGATTTAATCAAAAATTGGCATTTTCGCAGATGTGCTGCATAGCGCGGCTTCGACCTCTAAACTATAGATATCGAAGCGGTCAAGTACCCAAACAATACGTATCGAACAGGCGAATGTTATGTTTTGTATGAATATGTCGTGATTTTAAACGATGTTGTTAGGCAGAAACCTAAGACTGCAGCTTTATGCATAATTTACAAGAAAGCTTACAGTGTAAGTAGCCTGACCTGAAATGATATACAGGGTGTTACAGAAAAGATACGGCCAAACTTTCAGGAAACATTCCTCACACACAAAGAAAGAAAATATGTCATGTGGACATGTGACCAGAAACGCTTAATTTCCATGTTAGATCTCATTTTATTACTTCTCTTCAAATCACATTAATCATGGAATGGAAACACACAGCAACAGAACGTACCAGCGTGACTTCAAACACTTTGTTCCAGGAAATGTTCAAAATGTCCTCCGTTAGCGAGGATACACGCATCCACCCTCCGTCGCACGGAATCCCTGATGCGCTGATGCAGCCCTGGAGAATGGCGTATTGTATCACAGCCGTCCACAATGCGAGCACGAAGAGTCTCTACATTTGGTACCGGGGTTGCATAGACGAGAGCTTTCAAATGCCCCCATAAATGAAAGTCAAGAGGGTTGAGGTCAGGAGAGCGTGGAGGCCACGGAATTGGTCCGCCTCTACCAATCCATCGGTCACCGAATCTGTTGTTGAGAAGCGTACGAACACGTCGACTGAAATGTGCAGGAGCTCCATCGTGCATGAACCACATGTTGTGTCGTACTTGTAAAGGCACATGTTCTAGCAGCACAGGTAGAGTATCCCGTATGAAATCATGATAACGTGCTCCAGTGAGCGTAGGTGGAAGAACATGAAGTCCAATCAAGACATCACCAACAATTCCTGCCCAAACGTTCGCAGAAAATCTGTGTTGATGGCGTGATTGCACAATTGCGTGGGTATTCTCGTCAACCACACATGTTCATTGTGAAAATTTACAATTTGACCAAGTTGGAATGAAGCCTCATCCGTAAATACTAAAATGGGCTCTAACATGGAAATTAAGCGTTTCCGGACACACGTCCACATATTTTCTTTCTTTGTATCTGAGGAATGTTTCCTGAAAGTTTGTCCGTACCTTTTTGTAACACCCTGTATATCGAACGTACAACTGTAAGACCATTTAGTGTTTCTGAAGCGTAGATTCGGAGGCTACGCGTGCCCTCACGTACTCAAAAAAACCCTTATTCTTTAACCAATACCTAACTTTCTTAAGGCAGCGCTACAGATATGGTTAGTAGTAAAGAAGTAATAGATTAAAACTTGGTGCGTTAAAATTTGTAGTGTTCAAATTATAAATTGTAACGTCATACAGAGAGCCGCAGTATTACTCCATAAACACATAAACAGCGGAAAAGTAGTAAACGAGAAACTTTTTTCCTTTCATCATTTTACTATGGTTGCCAGCGAGAAAAAGTTTAATAAAGGTTTGAAATTATTTTTAAAGTTTGTTGCAAGTCGCTAAGTACTGTCATTCTCATATAGTGTAAATCAGAAGTCTCGCCGCATTCTATGGCATTTTTTGCGATTTCTATTGGTTATGACGTAATAGCTTTTGAACCATGTGCCGTATGTCATTCATAACCATGAAGCAATTGTTACCTCACGGTAAGGAATGTGCGTACAAATTTGGTTGAAAATGAGCAGCATTGTCGCAAAATGCAGCAGTTTTTCGCGTATCTCATTGTTTATGATGTCATATCTCGTGAACTATATATCGTATGTGATTCTTACACCTACGGCGACCGTCCTCATGGATTGAAGCTTACGTGTACAAAATTTCATAAAGATTGAAACAAAACGGTAGATGTGTATGCAATACGTACAAACATACAGACACTCTGCTTTATATATTAGAAGTTAGGTTAGGTATAGGACAAATAAGAAATTTTTTATTTAGCGGGTATCGCGCGAATCTCCCGAAACATTCACTTATTTCACAGATATCCTTTCAAAACGCATCGATTCGATATATATCGTTTGGAAGTCGAAGCCTCGCTTTAGCCGCGCTATTAGCACATCTGCGATATTAATTTGATGAAATTTACATCGTGTAGGAAAACAAAGTTTTGCGCTATTTTTTTTAAAAAAAATATATTCGCTTTTTGACCTTTATTAATTTACTGCGTGCACAATGGTACATACGACAACGTACATGCCACAAAGCATGAATAGAATCAATTATTTACAACGCAGTTTGATTTTACAAATGTGGCTTGTGAAAAAGAATTTCTCAATATAGGTATTCAGAGTCGCAGTGAAACGGTTAGAGTATATTTACGTACGGAACAGTGAATGGCTTAAAATATTTCGCAGCTATATGCAACAATCGCGGCTTCCTTCGAAATCCTTTATCTTCTGTTCTCGGGAAATTTCGTGTGTTTTCACCCGCGTAATATGTGCATCGGCGAAAGAAATTACTTCTCTCTCTCTCTCCCTTTTCTTTTTTCTTTTTTTTTTTATGGAAACTTCACCGTGTAAAAAAGAAACGCTTTTTCACGATTGGATATAACGTAGCACTGCACGCACGAAAGTTCAAAAGCTGACC
The DNA here is from genome assembly GCA_026315105.1 of Locusta migratoria. NCBI lineage: Eukaryota > Metazoa > Arthropoda > Insecta > Orthoptera > Acrididae > Locusta > Locusta migratoria. The sequence continues at coordinate 92,338,016 of CM048752.1, read as the reverse complement.
GAAAACAATGCAACAAAGGGTGAAACCCAGGTGTAAAAATCAAGAAAACTACTTATGGCGGCTTCTAACGGCACTTTTCGAAACCTTCTTAAGCTTTGCTTCCGAATCTAACAAAAGTATTTTTAGAGCCCGAAAACTGGAAATAAGTGCGGCATGCATTCGGGTGAATACGGTAACTTGGGTGTCGTCTTATAGGCCAGATATATGCTTAAACTATAAAATGTTGATGAAAATTTGTACCCCGTCTCATCTGAAGGTCGTCTTATCTGCGGAAATATACGGTATGTAATTGGCTATTTATTTACTTTTTTTACTCACAATAAGTATGAAATAAAAAGGATAAACAAACTTACATTGGAAAGTTCAGAAACAGGTCATACATTATCCATACATTTTTATTTTTATTTTCACTAAGAAAGTTTGAAATACAATTAAAAATGAGTCTATATATTAAAAATATTCATGGGAAAAAATTACATTTGCGGTCTTGAGCAGGATATAAAGCTGTGCTCACGAGCGAAGCAGCTTATGCGAATAGTGTCTACCAAATGATTGGTCGTTAGCCTTGAGCGAAAATTACTCCCCAAGAAATTCATTTTAGAAAATGAAATTTGACAAATATATGTGGAGCGAAACATAGCAGTCAGGTAGATCGTTAATTACTTTTTTAGCAATTTTCATTTTTTTCCGGGACATGTTGACTCCAAAATTCGTTAGTGGATACAGTTTGATACGTTTGCAAAAACACGTCTTCCTGAAATTTTAATTATCTCCATTTGGAGTGAAGAGTTAGAAGGGTGGAACAAGATCGCAGCCACGAGCATCCATTCTGCTGCAGGAGGAATCTCAAAAGGTGATTTTTAAGAACCGTGACAAGTCGTGTATTGCTTTGAATCTTACTGCCAATTTCTTCTTAAAGATCTGCCAAGAAATTTGATAATATGGATTGTCAACTTCTAGATTATTTTTGTATTAAAAATTGTTGCAATATAAATTGTTGACTTAAAACGTCTCTTTCAACAAATCACTTGCGACGGAATGATGATACACTTTGAACCAATTCACTTATTAGTTTCCCATTTCCTTGTAGCTCGGTGTTGTTATCTACAGAACAATTATTCTAAAAATTAGACTATGCAACTTATATCTTCAAAATACTTTTGGCGGTCCAGTTTTTGCCCTTCCTCGGTGTGGATCTGACTTAAGCCATCCCCGATTAAAGAAATTACATCGCTACGTGCAGTTAATGTCTTATGTGCGCGAAAAGAAAACTGGAAATGATGGATATCGAGACTAAGAGAAGGAAGCTAGAATAGCCGGCCGCGGTGGCCAAGGGGACTGAGGCGCTTCAGTCACGGTCTGCACGGCCACTACGGTCGGGGGTTCGAATCCCCCCTCGGCCATGGATATTTGTGCCGTCCTTAGTTGTAGGTAGTTCATAAGTAATTTGTAAGTTTAGGGACTGATGACCCCGTAGTTAAGTCCCTTAAGCTCAACAAAAAAAAAAAAAAAAAAAAAAAAAAAAAAAAAAAAAAAAAAAAAAAACTAGAATATATGGCTAAAGCAACTGCCATAAAGGACGAGTACAAACTAATGCTGGAGAAAGACGAAGCTATGGCATATGTGTAAGCCCGGCTTAAACAGAGGGTGTGGAGAAATCTGGTTACGACTGGGACTTATAAAATATTTGCTTTTTACAGTAAACAGTCATGGAGATTGGTTACGCGTCGGTGTACTGACCGAAAATAGCGGAAGACACGAAAAACGTATTGCATTATCGTTTGGAGAAGGGACTACATTGCATCCAAATGTGGAGGACTGGGGGACATTTGCAAAGTTAAAAACGGATGGAATAACAATCAATCGTTTGCAATAATCGTAAAACCTAGTGTTCCATACGGAAATTACCACAGGAGTTGGTAACGTACACACATAGGAACGCAAAGTGCTATAACCTGTATGGTATAATAGGAAAAGATAAAATTCCCGATTGTTCTCGTCTAGAAGCATTGCCAGAAGGTGCAGAGCTATAAAGGGGTTGGAATGCAGGGGGAAACGAAAATACGTAATGGAGTTCGAGAACATACCTTCCCTGTACCTTTCGAACTTCTGGCTGGAACGGAAATAGCAGACGCCGATGTGGATCTAAAACTACGAGTTACAAAAATTACAGCGGGGAAAATTAAAGTTACACCTAACAAGAAAAATAAAGAACGAGTTGTATTCTGTGTCTAGATGTATACAGGGTGTTACCAAAAGGTATGGCCAAACTTTCAGGAAACATTCCTCACACACAAAGAAAGAAAATATGTTATGTGGACATGTGTCCGGAAACGCTTAATTTCCATGGATGGATGGATGGATGCTTAGGGTTTAACGTTAATTTCCATGTTAGAGCTCATTTTATTACTTCTCTTCAAATCACATTAATCGTGGAATGGAAACACACAGCAACAGAACGTACCAGCGCGACTTCAAACACTTTGTTACAGGAAGTGTTCAAAATGTCCTCCGTTAGCGAGGATACACGCATCCACCCTCCGTCGCACGGAATCCCTGATGCGCTGATGCAGCCCTGGAGAATGGCGTATTGTATCACAGCCGTCCACAATACGAGCACGAAGAGTCTCTACATTTGGTACCGGGGTTGCGTAGACAAGAGCTTTCAAATGCCCCCATCAATGAAAGTCAAGAGGGTTGAGGCCACGGAATTGGTCCGCCTCTACCAATCCATCAGTCACCGGATCTGTTGTTGAGAAGCGTACGAACACGTCGACTGAAATGTGCAGGAGCTCCATCGTACATGAACCACATGTTGTGTCGTACTTGTAAAGGCACATGTTCTTGCAGCATAGGTAGAGTATCCCGTAGGACGTCATGATAACGTGCTCCAATGAGCGTAAGTGGAAGAACATGAGGCCCAATCAAGACATCACCAACAATTTCTGTCCAAACGTTCACAAAAAATCTGCGTTGATGACGTGGAATCGAGGAAGTACAGTACATACTAACGAAACAATTGGATATTTTGGGAAATGTCTGCACGAATTATTTCAGTTTAGATTTAAAGAGAGATATAAAAAAGAGCTCTAAATGGAAATTAAGCGTTTCCGGACACATGACCACATAACATATTTTCTTTCTTTGTGTGTGAGGAATGTTTCCTGAAAATTTGGCCGTACTTTTTTGTAACACCCTGTATAACCTTGTTTCCTGTATGTATACATATATGGTAAATGTAGTAAAAGTTTTGTGCTGTAAAACTTATGTTCTTATTTACTATCTACGAAAGCATAAGGTTAAAGGAACTAGCTCTGTTGTGGGAGAGGATTAGTCTAGGATGTACGAATCTCCCAGTTTTTGCTTAGTATGAGCCGCATTTTGACATCCACCGAGTACAAGAAGAAGTGGTTGTTTGTATAGGAGTGGTTCGCCACTTGCTGACCGCTGCTTTAGGCCCTAGTACTCCACGCCGCGATCTAGACACGGTTTCTGGGCGGTATTCCTTAGGTCAGTGTGTTTCAACCTGCGGGTCACGATCCCCCTGGGAAGGTCGCGAAGTCTTCCCCGGGTGTCGCAGACTTAAGAGGATGCAGTAGCATCGTGCTCGACGGCAAATCTACGTTTCGTGACGTTCATCTACTAGGGCAGACGTAGCCACACACAAGTGTCAGGGTTTAGTGACAGTCTCTGATTTAGCAAGTCAGCCATCGGTGGGAAGTTGACTTTGTTGTCACCAGTGGCGTAGGCAGGATTTGGTTCTGGGGGGAGGGGGGATTTTTGGCCCACTTTAGGTTACGGTAGTAACACTAAAAGTGGGCCTTTGCGATCGTCTTTTGACAGCTCGAAATTCAAATGAAAATAACGGCTTAACTATTCACCTGACACAAAAATTGAATAACCGAATTTATAGAGGAGAAAATTCTCTACAATTTTGTTCTCTTATGTTTTTTTCATATCTCGCAGCGTTTCAAAGATATTTGCAAAAATAACGACGATTTTGGGATGTATGTGTGTCTGTCTGTCTGTCCAAAAAAAATGTTCAAATGTTTGTAAAGCTTATGGGACTTAACTACTGGGTCATGTCCCTAAACTTATGAACTAAGACTAAGGACGGCACAAATATCCATGCCCGAGGGGGGATTCGAACCCCCGACCGTAGTGGCCGTGCAGACCGTGACTGAAGCGCCTCAGTCCCCTCGGCCACCGCGGCCGGCTGTCTGTCTGTCCGTAACGTTCAGCCGATCGGCACCAAATTTTACAGACATGATTGTAGGCCGCCAGAGACCAAAACCTCCCTTTTTCAAATTTTACGGACAAAAAATACGGTAGTAATAGCAAAAAAGAAAAAAAAACAACAAAAAACAAAAAAACCTTTTGTAATATAATTGTAACTGAAAACGAACCGTTCATCTGATAAGAACATTGAATAACCTAATTGATAGAGGAGAAAATTGTCTACAACTTAGCTCCCTTATGTTTTTTTCATACCTCGTATCGTTTGAGACATATTTGCAAAAATAACGGAGAATTGACACCCTCCATTGAATTAACGAAAAACAGCCGTTCGCAGATGTCACGTGACATATCTCTCCCAGAACTCTCTCTGGCATACGCCATCTTGCGTTCCGTATTTGATGATTTTCTTATTGTAACTTACACGTTGTCATTTGCACGGAACATTCTAGCCTATGACTCGCGACTTAGGAAGACCTAGAATGACGAGGACACCTGGAATGGACGAGGCAATTCTTCGTGCGTCAGAGAAGTTGCTGCTGTACAAGGTAACGTTGACCACGTCACTGTATGGGGAGTGCTACGGGAGAACCAGTTGTTTCCGTACCATGTACAGCGTGTGCAGGCACTATCACCAGCTGATTGGCCTCCACGGGTATATTTCTGCGAATTGTTCATCCAACAATGTGTCACTCCTCATTTCAGTGCAAATGTTCTATTTACGGATGAGGCTTCATTCCAAAGTGATCAATTTGTAAATTTTCACAATCGACATGTGTGGGGTGACGAGAATCCGCACGCAAATGTGCAATCACGTCATCAACACAGATTTTCTGTGAACGTTTGGGCAGAAATTGTTGCTGATGTCTTGGTTGGGCCTCATGTTCTTCCACTTACGCTCACTGGAGCACGTTATCATGATTTCATACGGGATACTCTACCTGTGCTGCTAGAACATGTGCCTTTACAAGTACGACACAGCATGTGGTTCATGCACGATGGAGCTCCTGCACATTTCAGTCGACGTGTTCGTACGCTTCTCAACAACAGATTCGGTGACCGATGGATTGGTAGAGGCGGACCAATTCCGTGGCCTCCACGCTCTCCTGACCTCAACCCTCTTGACTTTCATTTATGGGGGAATTTGAAAGCTCTCGTCTACGCAACCCCGGTACCAAATGTAGAGACTCTTCGTGCTCTTATTGTGGACGGCTATGATACAATACGCCATTCCCCAGGGCTGCATCAGCGCATCAGGGATTCCGTGCGACGGAGGGTGGATGCACGTATCCTCGCTAAAGGAGGACATGTTGAACATTTCCTGGAACAAAGTGTTTGAAGTCACGCTGGTACGTTCTTTTGCTGTGTGATTCCATTCCATGATTAATGTGACTTGAAGAGAAGTAATAAAATGAGCTCTGACATGGAAAGTAAGCGTTTCCGGACACATGTCCACATAACATATTTTCTTTCTTTGTGTGTGAGGAATGTTTCCTGAAATTTTGGCCGTACGTTTTTGTAACACCCTGTATATTTATCCATATCCCTGACGTTTGTGTTATCCATTGTCACCAATGATTCTTTGCTCGGCGAGCGGCTATTATTTGGCACTCGGGGAATGCCGATGCGCTCCGCTTGGTAATACTCATTATATAACAGGTAACAGTGCATAGACCACCTTCGAGAGAGATCACAACAGCTTGTAACGTGCAATATCTATATATATATATAAGGCAATGTTCGGAGTGTCTGACTTACTGACAGATTGATTACATGAATGACTTATCATCGCAGAACCTAAAGCACTGATTTTATAACTCCGAAAGTTCTTGGCCGAATGCTTTGAAACATTGATACCATGTACTACTGGAATATGCGCATGTTTTTACATACCTATTTTTAAAATTTTTGTCATATACGAATTTATATAAAATTTACAATGTGGAAAAGTTGTTACCAAAAACTGCAAAAGTGTAATACATTAAATAAATAGGTATCTAAAAATCTTCCTGTGTTACAGTGAAACATTGTGACAAATTTGGAGCTCATTCGGTGAAGAACTGTTTCAGATTTTGAAACAGAAACAAACCAACACAACATTTTTATATAGAGAAATTGACGTCAATGAAATAGGCCTGTAGTTTAGTGGGTTACTCCTACTGCCTTTCTTGAATTTAGGTGTAACCTATGCTGTTAAGTAAGAAGCTGATCGCTTCAGCATAATCAGATAGAAATCTAATGGGTATACAGTCCGGACCAGAAGACTTGTTCTTGTTAAGTGATTTTAGTTGCTTCACACTCCGATGATATCTACTTCTACGTTACTGATTATGGCCTCTGTTTTTAATTCGAAATCTGGAATATTGGTTTCGTCTTCTTTGGTGAATGAGTTTCTAAAAGACATGTTTAGCAACTCTGCTTTAGTAGCGCTATCATCGGCAGCATCACCATTACTATCGCGTAGTGAGGGTATTGTTTGTTTTGCCTCTAGTACAGGCATGGCCAACATTTCCGCCATGCCGGCTCTATTGTATCTAACATATGACTAAAATATCTTTCGGTTTTCAGTCAAATTTCGAGAAAGAGTTTCGTTGTGAAAAGTTTTGTAGGCCAGCGAGCACAGAATAACATAGAGAGGCTCTACGGTCTACATAAGCGTACAAGCAGTGAAGTCACGGCAGCCATCTTGGATGGATGTGGCAACGGAATTGGACCGATAAACGCGTAGTTCTTCAAGTGGCGCAAGCCTTAATTACATTGTAATTTGCACCACTTACGATAGAAAAAAAAGATACCAAATTTTTCACGCAGACATGTGAATACTGAAGGAATGCAACAGTGTTCTTATCAAGTACAGTACGTATTGTGTTTGTACAAAAATAATAATTCAAAGTATTACTTTTACCTATATATATATATATATATATATATATATATATATATATATATATATATATATATATATATATATAAATTGCTGTTCGTTAGTCTCGCTAAAACTCGAGAACGGCTGAACAGATTTCGCTAATTTTAGTCTTGAAATATTCGTGTACGTCCAGGGAAGGGTTAAACGGTGATAAAATATGGAAAAGTTGTCCAGAAAAAGAGGAAAATCGGGAAAAAGTGAAACAGCTTTTTCCAGTGAGCTATCAGTCCCGTTCGTCCAATTGCGATAAAATGTTCACTACGGTCGGGGGTTCGAATCCCCCCTCGGGCATGGATATTTGTGCCGTCCTAGTTCGTAAGTAGTTCATAAGTAGTTTGTAAGTTTAGGGACTGATGACCCCGTAGTTAAGTCCCATAGACTATACAAACATTTGATAAAATGTTGTACATTTCATGATCAAAGCAAGAGGAACATTAGCAGCAAATAAAAATTTGGAAAAGTCGTCCGGAAAGTAGTAAAGTTTAGGAAAGAGCGAAAGCGATTTTTTTTATGAATAAAAATCAATTGCCACATGGTTGTAAGAGCATCACTTGACTACGGCTTGACAGGACAAGGTTTGTATGAAATAAATTTTTTGGAAAATCTATCGGAAAATTTGAGAAAAACTGAAAGTGCGTTTTTCAATGTGTTTTTGATTGAATTCAGCGCTGTAACTGACTATTCCCACGATAGAGAGGGTAATTCTTTTTTGTTTCGTTCATTATGGTCTTGGGAAAGTTTTCAGTAAAAGAAAAAAAGTAGGGACACTTACAAAGGAAAGTCGAAAATTCTAACCAAGTCCATTTTCAGTGTGTTTCTAAATGTACTCAACACTATAAGTTGAGAACCTTTCATTAGATTGCGATAAAATTTTGATTATTTGACATTCAACGAAAGGTGAACGTTGTTATGAACTAAAAATTTAGGAAAGTTACTCGGAAAATTTGCGAGAAACAGAAATAAGCTTTTTTCAATGGGATGTCAATATCATTCGTCTCATTGCGATAAAGTTTGCATATTTGACGTTCAAAGCAAGCGTAACGTTCTTATGAAATAATAATTTGGAAAAGTATCCCCAAAAATTGGAATACGCTATAAAATATCAGTAAGATTCATCTCATTACGAATGAAACATGAACATTATCCTGGACATGTGTGCGTGATTTGCCCACTCTTTCCACCAGCTATCGAACCGATACTCAAACTATCTGATGATGCCTTTATAAAGCTACTGGGTTTAAATTAATACGGTTTAATGTAAGAGGTAAGTGATACGCAGTTCACCGGGTCATCTAGTTTAGAAATAAAAATTGTGACATGAAAAAGTTAGTCGCCTGCCACTTTGTTTGTTTTGTGGTCAGAAAATTTTCGTCAGCGAGAAAGTTGTAGATAATGAAGTGAACTTATCTTTGTATGTAAACAACGTTTTTATACAGCTCCCCTGTTGTTGTTTTTTTTCACAACTTTCGATACAAAAGGGCGGTGGAACTTCTCAAATTCCCTTCGTTACTTTCAGCGAGCTTGCCCACCGGCAAGTACAGATTCTGTTGCCCACTCTCCTTGTACTTTGTCACCAATATTGATTGATAAAAATTTGTAATCTGCGATACAATTTTCGGTATCCGATAATTATGACTTAACACTTTTTATTTCATTATTAACTAGCCGCTGTGCCTTTGCACGGGTAATCTTTAAATTACTTTACCTCGAGAACTGCATAACATATCGTGATGGGGTTTCTTTCAATTTCTTCGGTATAATCCTGTGTTCAACGTAGGCTATATTAAATGCCAATACCATAATGAGAAATAATTGAAATAAGAATAATAACGTAGAATGGTTTACCACTTCCGCACTTCTGTGACCTTTGTAGCGCATACTATGAGATCTGCGCTGAAGTATGCAGTATAGAATTACACAACTGAGGACGATAAAAAATAAATAAATAACACCGTGAGATCATAGTCTAACTTTTACAGATCTCCCACAATCACTATATTAATTTTGTACTCTGAAGCCATCTGGCGACAGCGCTTTAGAAGAGAAAAAAGATATTTTCTGTATTATGGTGTTGTGTTATGGTTTTCAGTCCGGAGACTGGTTTGATGCAGCTCTCCACCCTACTCTATCCTGAGCAAACCTTTTCAACTTCTCATAAGAACGACAACCCACATCCACTTGAATCTGCTTACTGTATCCATGTCTTGGTCTTCCTCTGCGGTTTTTACCCCACACACTTCCCTCCAATGCTAAATTTACGATTCCTCGATGTCTAAGAATGTGCCCTACCAAGCGATCCCTTCTTTTAGTCAGGGTATGCCAAAAATTCCTTTTCTCACCAATTCTGTTCAGCACCTCTTCATTAGTTATGCGATCTACCCACCTAATCTTCAGCATTCTTCTGTAGCACCACATTTCAAAAGCCTCTATTCTCTTCCTGTCCGCACTGCTTATCGTCCATGTTTCTCTCCCGTACAAGGCAACACTCCACACAAATGCCTTCAGAAAAGACTTCCTTACCCTTAAATTAATATTCGATGTTAGCAAATTTCTCTTTTTCAAAAATGCTTTTCTTCCCATTGCCAGTCTGCATTTTATATCCTCTGTACTGCGACCATCGCATGTTATTTTACTACCCAAGTAACAAAACTCATCTATCACCTTCATTGTTTCGTTACCCAATCTAATTCCTTCAGCATCGCCTGATTTTCTAAGACCGCATTCCATTATTTTTGTTTTGCTCTTGTTAATGTTCATTTTATACGCTCTCTTCAACACACTGTCCATTCCATTCAACTGCTCTTCCAGGTTCTTTGCTGTCTCTGTCAGAATTACAATGTCATCAGCAAAACGCAATGTTTTTATTTCTTCCCCCTGAACTTTAATCCCTATTCCAAATTTTCCTTGCTTTCCTTCAACACCTGCTCGATGTACAAATTGAACAACATCGGAGAAAGGCTACAACCCTGTCTTACTCCCTTTCCAACTGATGCTTCCCTTTCATGCCCTTCGAGTCTAATAACTGCGGTCTGGCTTTTGTACAAGTTGTAAATAACTCTCCTTTCCCTGTATTTTACCCCTGGTGACTTCAGAATTTGAAAGAGTGTATTCCAGTCAACATTGTCAAACGCTTTCTCCAAATCTACAAAAGCTAAAAATGTAGGTTTGCCTTTCCTTAATCAATCTTCTAAGATAAGACGTAAAGTGAGTATTGCCTCCCGGGTTCCTACGTTCCTCCTGAATCCAAACTGATCTTCCCAGAGGTCAGCTTCTACCAGCTTTTCCATTCTCCTGTAGATAATTCGTGTTAAAATTTTGCACCCATGACTTATCAAACTGATGGTTCTGTAATTTTCACACCTGTCTGCGCCTGATGTCTTTGGAATGTGGATTATTACATTTTTCTTAAAGTATGAGGGTATTTCGCCTGTCTCATACATCCTACACACCACCTCCGGCAATGTCTGTGGTTCATGGGGGCGGATTATGGTGTATTTTCAATATTCTAATAAAATTTGGAAAAGAGGAAAGTATAGTTTGCATATTTTTCTTTACTTAATTAGTTCCCTACTGCTGCAATAAGGGGCAAGGCCATCAAAATGTTGCATAGAGGGATAAGTCCAAAATTATTTTTCATTTATTGAGAAAAGTACTAATACAAGATTTACGAAAATATATTCCCTGAATGTACGTATCCTACAGATTTATTTAGGATGAAAAGGTTATAATAATTCCAGTTGCATCGGTCATAGGTAGTTTTTTTGCGTTTTGCCAACATTTTGTTCTGAATGACTTGTCCCTGTTTGCAAATGGACGATAGATTTGTAGTTTGAAGCCATCTGGCGCCAACGATTTAGAAAAGAAAAATGATAAATGTGGTTCACTCGTGTAAGTTAGACACACGTTCTCACGTTTCTGTAGATGTTTGTGAGTTCTGCAAGTTTATACTACCTACACTGGCGTAGCTCTTATAGTTTAGGCTGCAGAGTGACTGAAGTGCAGAAGCGGTAAACGATTCCACGTTCTGATTCTTATTTTAGTTTTTTTAACATATTTCTATTGACATTAAATATAGCCTAAGATTATCCCAGGATTCTAAAGAAGAAATTAAAAAGAACCGAATGGTAGTCCTCGAGTTATAAAAGGTTAAAGGGACAGACAGAGGAAAAATGTACTTCTATTTTATATACTAGTAAGATTTTCTATCCCTAGCTGAAATTTGTAATTGTTTATGGCAGAAATAGTGTCTAAAAAGAAACTCCTTAAAATATGTGAAAAAGGAATAAACACATAGGGAACTCAATGAACTACCCTGCGCTCACAGCTATGGCCGGGTGGCGCTCGACACTATATATACACTCCAGGCCATTAAAACTGCTACACCACGGAGATGACGTGCTACAGACGCGAAATTTAACCGACAGGAAGAAGATGCTGTGATATGCAAACGATTAGCTTTTCGGAGCATTCGCACAAGGTTGGCGCCGGTGGCGACACCTACAACGTGCTGACATGAGGAAAGTTTACAACCCGTTTGTCATACACAAACAGCAGTTGACCGGCGTTGCCTGGTGAAACGTTGTTGTGATGCTTCGTGTAAGGAGGAGAAATGTGTACCATCACATTTCCGACTTTGATAAAGGTCGGATTATAGCATATCGCAATTGCAGTTTATCGTATCGCGACATTGCTGCTCGCGTTGGTCGCCATCCAATACTGTTAGCAGAATATGGAATCGGGGGGTTCAGGAGGGCAATTCGGAACGCCGTGCTGGATCCCAACGGCATCTTATCACTAGCAGTCGAGATGACAGGCATCTTATCCGCATGGCTGTAACGGATCGTGCAGCCACGTCTCGATCCCTGAGTCAACAGATGGGGACGTTTGCAAGACAACAACTATCTGCACGAACAGTTCGACGACGTTTGCAGCAGCATGGACTATCAGCTCGGAGACCGTGGCTGCGGTTACCCTTGACGCTGCAACACAGACAGAAGCGCCTGCGATGGTGTACGCAACGACGAACGTCATTTTTTCGGATGAATCCATGTTCTGTTTACAGCATCATGATGGTGACATCGCGGAGAACGCACATTTGAAGCGTGTATTTGTCATCGCCATACTGGCGTATCACCCAGCATGATGGTATGGGGTGCCATTGGTTACATGTCCCGGTCACCTCTTGTTCGCATCGACGGCACTTTGAACAGTGGCCGTTACATTTGAGATGTGTTACGACCTGTGGCACTACCCTTCATTCGATCCCTGCAAAGCCTACATTTCAACAGGATAACGCAAGACCGCATGTTGCAGTTCCTGTACGGGCCTTTCTGGATACGGAAAATGTTCGACTGCTGCCCTGGTCAGCACATTCTCCAGATCTCTCGCCAACTGAAAACGTTTGGTCAATGGTAGCTGAGCAACTGGCTCATTCGCAATACGCCAGTCACTACTCTTGATGAACTGTGGTATCGTGTTGAAGCTGCATGGACATCTGTACCTGTACACGCCATCCAAGCTCTGTTTGACTCAATGCCCAGGCGTATCAAGGCCGTTGTTACAGCCAGAGGTGGTTGTTCCGAGTACTGATTTCTAAGGATGTATTCATCCAAATTGCGTGAAAAGGTTATCACATGTCAGTTGTTGTGTAATATATTTGTCCTATGAATACCCGTTTATCATCTGCATTTCTTCTTGGTGTAGCAACTTTAATGGCCAGTAGTGTCGGGCGATTCCCGCTGTGCGGTCGCCATGTTGGTTGGGCGTCTCGTTCTCAGCCGGTTTCATTTCCCTGTCATTGTCAGGCCTCTCTGTGTTATTTTGTGCTAGTTGTTGCAGACATGTCGCATTGAAGTGCTCGGTATCTACATCTGCATACATACTCCGCAATTCACCGTAATGTGCATGGCGGAGGGTACACTGTACCACTACTAAGCATTTCCTTTCCTATTCCTCTCCCAAACTGAACGCGGAAAAAAAGAATGCCTATATGCCTCCGTACGAGCCCTAATTTTTCTTATCTTGTCTTTGTGATCACTACGCGAAATGTAAGTAGGCGGCAGCAAGATCGTACTATACTCAGCTTCAAATTCCGGCCCTCTAAATTTACTTAACAGAAATTCACGAAAAGAACGTCGTCTTTCTTGCAGCGATCCCCAATTGAGTTGCCGGAGCATTTCCGTGACACTTGCGCATTGATCGAACCTAACGGTAGCAAATCTAGCTGCTCGTCTCTAAACCGCTTCTATGTCTTCCTTTAAACTGATCTGCTGCGGGTCCCAAACACTTGAGCAATATTCAAGACGTGGTCGTACAAGCGTTTTATACGCGGTCTCCTTTACAGGTGAAGTACATCTTCCCAAAATTCTCCCAATAAACCGATTCGGCTGTACGCCTTAATCCCAATTGTCCTAACATGTTCGTTCCATTTCATATCGCTCTGCAGTGTTACGGCTAAATATTTGAACGACGCGACAGCATCAAGACGCTCACTACTAATGCTGTATTCGAACATTATAGGATTGTTTCTCCTACTCATGCGCATCACCTTACATTTTTCTTCATTGAGAGCTAGCTGCCATTCTTCGCACCAACTAGAAATTTTGTCTAAGTCAACCTCTATGCTATTACAGTCAGTTACAGACGACACCCTCCCATACACCACAGCATCATCAGCAAACAGCCGCGAATTACAGCTTACTCTGCCCATCAGATCATTTATATAGACAGAAAATAATAGCGGTCCTATCACGCTGCCCTGGGGCACGCCTGGCGATACACTCGTCTCTGATAAACACTCGCCGTCGAGAACAACGTACTGTGTTTTATTACTTAGGAAGTCTTCCAGCCAGTCGCAAATCTGTGAACCTATTCCATAAGCTCGTATCTTCGTTAGCAGTCTGCAGTGTGGCACCGCGTCGAACGCCTTTTTGAAGTCGAGAAAAACACAATCCGCCTGTTGCCCTTCGTCCATGGCTCGCAAGATGACATGTGAGAAAAGGGCGGCAAGCTGAGTTTGACATCAACGATGTTTCCTAAACGCGTGCTGATTCGTGGAAAGAAGCTTTTCCGTTTCAAGGAAATTTAGTATATTCGAACTGAGAATATGGTCCAAAATTCTACATGAAACTAATGTGAACATTATTGGTCTGTAATTGTGTGGATGAGTTCTCTTTTCCTTTCTTGTATATATATATATATATATATATATATATATATATTGGTCTTGGAAAGTCAGGCGATGCCGAAGGAATTAGATTAGGTAAGGAAACAATGAACGTGGTAGATGAGTTTTGTTACTTGGGTAGTAAAATAACATGCGATGGTCGCAGTACAGAGGATATAAAGTGCAGAATGGCAATGGGAAGAAAAGCATTTTTGAAAAAGAGAAAGTTGCTAACATCGAATGTTAATTTAAGTGTAAGGAAGTCTTTTCTGAAGGCATTTGTGTGGAGTGTTGCCTTGTACGGGAGTGAAACATGGACGATAAGCAGTGCGGACAGGAAGAGGATAGAGGCTTTTGAAATGTGGTGCTACAAAAGAATGCTGAAGATTAGGTGGGTAGATCGCGTAACTAATGAAGAGGTGCTGAACAGAATTGGTGAGAAAAGGAATTTTTGGCACACCCTGACTAAAAGAAGGGATCGCTTGGTAGGACACATTCTTAGACATCGGGGAATCGTAAATTTAGCAATGGAGGGAAGTGTGTGGGGTAAAAATCGCAGAGGGAGACCAAGAGACGCGTATAGTAAGCAGATTCAAGTGGATGTGGGTTGTCGTTGTTATGAGGAGATGAAAAGGCTTGCTGAGGATAGAGTAGGGTGGAGAGCTGCATCAAACCAGTCTCCGGACTGAAGACCATAACAAAATATATTCTTGTATTCTTGTTGTTATATATTTGGAGCTGATGTGGAGGATGTGCGACGCTGGTGATTTGGTGTCGGTGTGGACTGCCCTCGCGCTTGCCGTTGCCGGCTGACCTGTCCTGTCCTGTTGCAGAGGAGAAGGAGGACGTGGAGCACCTGCAGGCGTACAACCGCAAGCTGCTGGCCAACATCCTGCCGGTGCACGTGGCCCAGCACTTCCTGCGCGGCGACAAGAACTCCGTCGACGTGAGTGTCAGCACGGCCGCCGCGCCCGCTGTCTGCGCATGCGCTGCTCCAGCCCGACCTAAAGGGGGGGTTGACACGGACATGTATCGTTGGCGCACGTTGACTTGCGCACATCGAAATGTACGTGTCAACACCCAAATTCGCAACTTGCGCAAGTAAAATTGAAAGTTGAGGTCGAGTCAACTTACTTGCGCAAGTTGGCTTCCCCCCACTACTTTTTCATCGTTTCCGCAAGATGGCCGGTGGTGTCGAATAACATATGTATACCAGGGCCGCTGAAACTTTGCACTTGACGTTTACAAATAACAAGTGAAGAGCAAGAAGCGCGTGGCGCTAGTCGCTAGCAACGGTCCAATCGTTGCGCGGTGAACACTTCCAGTGGTCACGTGCCGTGACGTCAACGTTCCCGCGTTGCCGGCTTTCTTCAGTTCTACCGTAAACAAAGCTGTGTATCGCGTCTGGGTGATTCTATTTACACTTCGGTAAAATCAGACGTGACGTCATTATGACGTATCCACACTATCGAAGAAGACTGGAGCCATGATCGACTTATGTGGTCTTTCTAGACGCAAAACTGCGGTTGCAATTGTAGCAGACGAATTAAAGGAGTAGCTGATATCTTCAGTTGGTATTTTCAGTACAGTTTCGGAAACTAATACTGTGGATTTTTTTTTTTTTTTTTTTTTTTTTTTTTTTTTTTTTTTTTTTTTTTTTTTTTTTTTTTTTGGAAAGTAGGAAGCTATAAACTTTCCGTAAAAGAACCTACACTGCGAGCTCTGAAACATTATTCAGCGAAAAATGCTACCGAGTTGCATTGTAGTACGGAGTCTACGTTAAACTAAGAAGACAAAATAAGGTTACCAGGCTATGGATCGAAAATGTGTACATGGACATGTCAAAATATGCGACATACAAAAACAACATATAGTCGCCGTAGGTATATGTATGTTTTCGCCGAAACTATAGATCAAATGAGCTGGATATTAATACAGTCATTTGTTACAGAGGCTCTGCGAACATCAGGTAAAACATTTCGTAAAACTGGGTACTCATCTACCGCCAAGTTGCTGCAACATGCTAGTTCAGACAATCAACGACTGTCTGTACTTCGCGCCCAAAACCAGCGTCTCGAACGATCGCAAAAGTCGATGCGCCGCTCTTCTGGACATCGATAGTGTGGATACGTCACAATGATGTCACGTCTGATTTTACCGAAGTGTAAACAGAATCACCCATCGCGTCTACCGCGCGTTTATGCTGTGTGTGCTTTTTTCGGTGCGATTTGTTTTACTGTGAGTGGTTTAACTTGACTTTTCGAGTTCAAGTAATTGGATAATGTCACCGAAAAGACGTTTGTCGTTTTCTCAGCAAATTCTTCGAAGAGTATGCTCTGAGCAGGAAGTTCATTCTCGTTTCAAACGATCGGAAAGCAGTTATGGTGCTGTGGTTACAAGAAAAAAATGTTGCTGCAGATATGTCAATGTCACACACACACACACACACACACACACACACACACATGTTTGTAAAGCTTATGGGACTTAACTGCGGGGTCATCAGTCCCTAAACTTACAAACTACTTATGAACTACTTACGAACTAGGACGGCACAAATATCCATGCCCGACGAAGGATTCGAACCCCCGACCGCAGTGGCCGTGCAGACCGTGACTGAAGCGCCTCAGTCCCCTCGGCCACCACGTCCGGCTGTCAATGTGAAAACTTCTTTTATATTCGCTCGTGAAACAAAATAAACCTATTAGACCCACATATGCAGTAGACGAAATGGCAAAGGAGCAGCGCCACAATGTAATAAATCTGCCCCCATTTTACTGCCGTTTTAACCCTATAAAATTGGTATGGAGTGACTTGAAGAATTACTTAAGGAACAATAAGTCTTTCACAATAACAGAGGTGAAAAAGCTGTTGCCAATGTGGATGCTGCATCTTGGAAGAAAAGGGTCGAGCACGTTGAGAGACATTCGAGCAGCGCAAACAATGGAAGGGATCATCAGTAATCATGAACGGTTAATGATTTGTCTTGGTGATGACGACAATTTTGGCAATGACAACAGTGAAGATGGGGAGCTGGATGTAATTGTACCATTGTCACCGTAAATTGGTGAGTGAAAAACATTCTGATTATAAAACGTAGAGGGAGAAGTTACTATCTTGGTTATTGCTTATTTCGTATCTGTCGCGAAAGCGTGTGCATTGTTGTGCTCTGGTCTTCATTAATATGCCGTTAATTAATTGCTGCTCAAGAACGAATTATTATGTGCACTTTTATTGCTCAATAGCTTAAATTTACGAGATGCAACTGAAAACCGTTTCGTCTGCTGTTGCGTATAGAGGCTAGTGTTGCAACGTCGCTAAAGCAGTGTAGCCAACTTAACTCGCCGTAACGCGAAACGTCAAGTGCAATGTTTCAGCGGCCCGGGTATAGTCTCTGTTTTTACGTTCGCCTGTTGGTTTTGATCTCTATATTTCGTTTTTTTATTGTGAAACACAATGTCAGTTACAAGAAAGTGGCCGTTGCATGTTACAATTCAGTTTCTGGAGCTCTACGAAGAACGTCCGTGTTTATGGAACATTCATCTTCGAATTTATAAAGATAGAAACATGAAAGAGGACGCAATAAAATCAATCATCAACGGAATACGAGAAAATGTGCCACAGATAGATGAGAATGCGGTGAAGGCAATTATGAGGAACGCTTACTTTATAGAGAAGAGCAAAGTTAGAAATTCTATGAAAAGTGTCTCATTAAAAAGTGAAATTTATGTACCTACATTGCCGTGGTTTAACATTGCTGATCGGTTTCTATAAATATTGTGGCGGCAAGAGAAACAATTTCTCCTCTGAATAGTTGGGCCCAGCAGACTCAATAAATGCCGAAACTTGATCAAGTTCATTCTACAACGATTTTCGAATGATGCTTCGTCCCTATTTTCTAACTCCCTAATCAGAACTGTGGAAGCTCCCAACTCATTTCTCCTCGCGATCCTCTTTCGCACCCAATATCTGCGTCTTCTCTTCCTCCAACCTAAGCATTCGACGATTTTTTGTATTGCAATTAAGGCAACAACGCGGATGCTTGCACGTATCAAATCATTTGGCGCCATTTTGAAAAGCTACACTGGACTTGCTTGGACTGAAAACTTTCGCGGGCATGTGAACGATCACTTGCGCAAGTTGAAGTTCATTGGCGCACGTAAACATGATCGTGTCAACCCTCCTAAAGGTCCGTACAGGGAAAGTACGGGCAGCCTGCCAGCGGCAGCCATCTTGGGCCTATTCTATTCCGCTGCTACTTACACGCCGACCGCTACGAAGTTCCCAGCGCTTATCAATACTTATCACCCAATTCCGAGGAAACCAACCAATAACCAAAAATTTAATTTTTTCACGTATTATAGTGTGATACATTCTCTCGATAAT
Organism: Locusta migratoria; assembly: GCA_026315105.1. NCBI lineage: Eukaryota > Metazoa > Arthropoda > Insecta > Orthoptera > Acrididae > Locusta > Locusta migratoria. The sequence goes on along the minus strand of CM048752.1, from coordinate 92,319,303 downwards.
GATCTCAATTTCTGTTCATTATTACTCATAGTTTCCGTGCTACATCAAATTAACTACTGCGCAAAATTTTGAAGAGTTTGCAGAGGAAAAGTTGCATTGCGTAGTCTTTGCGTATGGTTGATTTTACCTCATACAATGCTGCGGACGAAATGTAGGTAAGGTATCGAAATTGTATTTAAGGTTCAGAGCAGAACGATAACTCTTTCCATTCTCGAGATACAGGCTGTTATATCCGACAGACAGATGCAGGAACTTCGCGTACTTCTGTTCATGCGGACTTGGCTGCTCTACGGAATACTTATCGCCCGAATTTAAGAAAACTAAGTTGTGGTTCTAAAGAGTTCACCTATAATTCAGACTGTCCTGTACTGTAGCCAAATATTTCAATAGACCGCGAACATGTCATCATCGGAGCATATTGTAAATTAAGAAAACAATTTGAGATCATGGAAAAGTCTTTTATATTTTCTTGCGTATTATGTACTTATATCTTACATGAACTACGAAAAATGCAAGGAGATACCCACTACATGTCTTTTACCAGAAATTAAAGGTGTCTTTACAACGCCAATTACATTTGAATGTCTAATATTTGTCTTGTTTCATTTCTTTGTTTCCTATTATGACACACTCTAACACATGAAAACCAATGAAAAAAGCTTGTTTCAGGAACTGTACGTTAATTTCATGTCTAAACGGGAATCTAGTTCACTCACTAATATGTAAAATAAAATTGTGTATTTTCGACAACTACCTGCAGATAACATCAACGACGCGTGGAATAATTTAACCTCACGACATTATGCAGGAATTTTCTTCGCAAATTCAAGTTAAAAATATATAGCTATCTGCTGCGTGATCCAGTCGTCAGTGAATCTTTACTCTATTAATTTACATTATGAATTAAAATCATCAAAACGCAAGAACCGAAGTTCGTTTCTGGACTCCTAGTTTTCTCTGACGACTTTATCAGCCAGGCTGTTCATCTTCCTGCATTTCTCATACCAAATGGAAGTACTATAACGTTTACCTCCCTTCTTCGCTTCTTAAAACACCCAAAAGTACAACACTGTGGCATTATTCAAACCAAAACATACGAATATTCACAAGGTTTTCATGGCAGCCAAGCAACGTATAGGACCAAGATGGCGGAAAGAACCACGTGACTGGATTTCAGCCAATCACGAGCCGCAGACGGCCGGCGGCAAGCGGCGCGGAAAAGGATGGCCGTACTTTCCCTGTACAGAGCTTTAGCCCGACCAACTTAAGGATGGGAGAAACCGACCGGTTAAAACCGATACCGGTATTTTAGTTTTCAATAAACGGTTCTTGCGGTATTTATTTGGTGTCGGTTGTAACCGGTTTTTTTAGTTATTGCCAAGAACCGGGTAAAAAAACCGGTACGACTACTTCCTGTAGTAGTGGTTCAAAATGTTTTTTTATGTAAATAATTTAAAAAAATTAAAGCTAGTAGACCGTAATATTTAGGGCTATTCCTAAAATTTCCACTGCTGTGAAATATTAGGTCATCGCAGTAACTGAGAAAAGTGACCAGTGTTAATTTAAGAAAAATCCCGGCAGTCAGAAACGCGCAACAAACGCGTGGCATAAGAACTTAAGGACTGGTGCAGCTACTGAGGCATCGACGCAGCTGTTGCCGTGTGGCGTGGCCTATTAGTCGACGCGCGTGCACCGGCAGTGTACGAGACTTGCCTCCGTCTGGTCACGCGGCAGTTCCTTGCTGTCGTCGCCAGACATCGGCTGTGTCTTAAATGGCACCATCCCGAGTGTGGAAGTACTTCACGAAGTACGGGAGCAGTGAGGTACAATGCTCCATTTGCTTTAAAAAGCTGAAAACGAGTGGAGGTACTACAAAGATGCAGTGCTATTTAAGGAGAAAACATCCAAAATATTTCTTGGAAGAGAAGGTAAATTCGATTGGTATACCTATTATGTAAGCTTGGAATAATAACTTTTAATTTATTATCATACTAACTGAACCCCCGCTGCTTCGCATGCGTAGGCTGTTTGGTTTGCAGCATTTGTTTCTTTTTAATCCTGACGAAGAATCGATATCTTAAGTTTCGTAGTTATATCTTGAAATTTGAGTTAACAGCACCAAAATTGGCTTAGTAGCAACATATTTTCAGAAAATGTTTCATCCCCTATTTCACCCCCTAATTGATTAATTTTCTGAAAATACCGAAACACGTGTCTTTTTAATTCTGACCAAGAAAACATATCACAATTTTTGTGGTTGTAGCTTCAAAATTTCCTTATTGGGAAAAGATTTTTGAAAAACATCCCCTCCCCAATTTAACCCCCTTGATGGTTGAATTTCCAAAAATACCGAAACACGTATTCTTTAAATTCTAACGAACAATACAAATACCAATTTTTGTAGCTATAGCTTCAAAATTGTCTTGACAACAATGTGTTTTCGAAAAGAATTTTTGATCCCCTCTTTTAGCCCCTTAGTTGTTGAATTTCCAAAAATACCAAAACACATGTCTTTTTAATCCTGATTAAGAGTCCATTACCTAAGTTTCGTAGTTATAGCTTGAAATTTGAGTTAACAGCAACACTTTTTGAAAATCAATTTTTTGCGTCCTCTATTTTATCCCCTTATTGGTTGAATTTAAAAAAAAAAAAAAAAAAAAGCCGAAACACGTGTCTTTTAAATTCAAATCCCGAATACAAATCCGAAAATTTGTAGTTCTAACTTCAAAATTGCCTAAATATTAACATATTTTCGAAAAACACCCTCTCACCAATTTTACCCCGTTGATGGTTGAATTTCCAAAAATACCGAAACACGTATTCTTTAAATTCTAACGAACAATACAAATACCAATTTTTGTAGCTATAGCTTCAAAATTGTCTTGACAACAATGTGTTTTCGAAAAGAATTTTTGATCCCCTCTTTTAGCCCCTTAGTTGTTGAATTTCCAAAAATACCAAAACACATGTCTTTTTAATCCTGATTAAGAGTCCATTACCTAAGTTTCGTAGTTATAGCTTGAAATTTGAGTTAACAGCAACACTTTTTGAAAATCAATTTTTTGCGTCCTCTATTTTATCCCCTTATTGGTTGAATTTCAAAAAAAAAAAAAAAAAAAAGCCGAAACACGTGTCTTTTAAATTCAAATCCCGAATACAAATCCGAAAATTTGTAGTTCTAACTTCAAAATTGCCTAAATATTAACATATTTTCGAAAAACACCCTCTCACCAATTTTACCCCGTTGATGGTTGAATTTCCAAAAATACCGAAACACGTATTTTTTTAACGTCCAACCAACTATACAAATATCAATTTTTGCAGCCCTAGCTTCAAAATTGTATCAATAGCAACGTGTTTTTAAAAAGGATTTTTGATTCTCTATTTAACCCTCTTACTAGTTGAATTTCCAAAAATAGTAAAAATCATGGATTTTTAATCCTGACCAAGATTCCATATCCGAAGTTTCGTAGTTGTAGCTTAAAATTTGAGTTAACAGCAACATATTTTTGAAAATGAATTTTTGCTTCATCTATTTTACCCCCTTATTTGCGAATTTCAAAAAATGCCGAAACATTTGTCTTTTAAATTCGAACCCTGAATTAAAATCCGAAATTTTGTAGTTCTAGCTTCAAAATTGCCTTAATAGCTACGTATTTTCAAAAAACGTTTCATCCCCTATTTCACGCCCTTACGGACGGAATATCGAAAACTCGCTTCTTAAATGACGCCTACAGAGTAAGATCAACACCCTCCACAAATTTCAAGTTTCTATCTTCAGTGGTTTGGGCTGGGCGATGATGAGTCAGTCAGTCAGTCAATCGGGACACTTCCTTTTATATATAGAGAAGATTGTTTGCTAACAAGTTTTATTAATGTCATTCCTTGAAAGCGAGGGGCTTTTTTAATAACCAATATGGGTTTAGGTAACATTGATCATGTGGTGCCTCGCGAGGTAGCCGTGCGGTCTGAGGCTCCATGTCACGGGCTGCGCGGCTTCTCCAGTCGGAGGTTCGAGTCCTCCCTCCTCCCTCGGTCATGGGTGTGTATGTTTCCTTATCGTAGTTAGTTTAAGTTAGATTAAGTAGTTTTTAAGTCTAGGGACCGACGACCTAAGCAGTTAGGTCTTATAAGAACTCACACCCATTTGAACATTCTTTGATGATGTGGTACACAGCTTTCCTCGTTCAATTTGCGTAAATTTACACTGACAACAGTCATACTGTTAGTCGGAAGTGTGACTATTTTTCGAAATACTTCTGCAGCACTGATTGAAGTTCATTTACTGACCGTAACATATACATATATATAACGAGATATTCGTATGCGCTGGCTCACAAGTCCAACTTACGGAGTGGTTGGCTCAATATTCGCAACTGCCAGATGGAAATACTAGGCCAGTAAATCTGTATGCTTCGTATATCGTCTTCTACGGACTCCTGGCTAGGCTTACACACACTCAAGAAGGCGTAGTATTGGGAGGGGATCTTGGAAAATATGGAAAGACTAGTGATTTGTCGCCTAACGTAAATTTACCTAAATTTTAACTAAATTTCGTAAGTTTCGGTTTCGGTCGAAACTAGAAGAACCGTAAATTCTACTCCGGTTTGTGTTTAGGCCGTAAAATATGTTTCGGTCGAACTCTACTGGAAATAATAGCAATAAAAAACCGAAAACCGGTTATGTAAAAAACCGGTTACCTTGAGTAACTTTTACGGTGCGGTTAATCTGGAGATGAAAAGAACCGGTATAACCGAAAACCGGTTGTTTCAGCGATAACCGCCATCCCTAGACCAGCTTGAAATCCACGGCAGAGCGTAGGTTCACCGCCACAGTCCTACTGCGTGACGTCATTATGACGTATAGAGCTCCTAAAAACACAGGCTGCCGCATCCGCCATTTTCATTCCCTGCGAATGCTAAACACAGCACGCAGCTTATACCAACAGTGTTGTTTTATTTTTTAAGTTTAGTGAAATATTTTATAAGTGCCAGGCATATGGCCGGTTTCCGAAACAGTAGTCACCTGTCCCGTTACAGTTACCTGTGGTTTACCTGACCGTTAAGTACAAAATGGGTTTCCGAGACAACAGTTACCGTCACAGCCGCAGTTACCTGTCCGTTAAAGATAAATGCGCGTTCCCCTGGGGTTACCTACACGTTAACGTTAGTCTTAACTATATCCGCTACGTAGCACTAGTGGGCTTCCAAATGCAAGTCCAGAAGTTAATTAAAGTAGTAATTTGTTCTTGTTTTTATGACTGGGTTCTGTAAATTTCATACAATTTTAAAATTTTTGAAGGTGAAGAATGGAAATTCTCTCGTCATCGTCGTCACCGCCGTCGTCTTCTTCTTCTTCTTCTTCTTCTTCTGCTTCGGACAGTTGTTCAGAAGAAGAAAACTTAGCTGTACTCGGCACGACGCGATTTTCGTGTTAGATGACAACCATTTGATCTGTGTAATGAGAGCGAATTTCATATGCGTTTCAGAATAATAATAATAATAATAATACTGACCAATTACATTGCAGGGTTCAAACGGGGAAAAACGCGGAATTCAACATTCCGGGTTAAATTTTACATCGCGCTCGGCGGTCGCGAGAGATAATGTTGACAACGGGTGACGTTTGCATTAGCTGCATCTCCCTCGCGATTGGTCAAGCGACATCTCGACACTGAGCAACAGTGGACAACGTTATCTCTCGCGATCGCCGATCTGGATGTAAAATTTCACCACATCCAAATCACACAGCCATGCTCTCATAATAAAACTTTCAATTAAGCATAAAGATACTTCCCTTTGCAACAGTGTTCTGCCATGCAATTGCCATTACGATCAGTCAATGTTCAAGTGATTAGTGTTTTTTTTTTTTAATTCTTATTACAACGTGGGGCTCGGGTAGGTGGATGGGTCGATGTAAATTAACCAGTCTGTGTTGTGAAAAGTAATGCCACATTCACAGAACAATGGGAAGAGGAAAACTTAAATTCATAGAAATATATGTTGACAACAGAAATAATACGTACGATTTTATTGTTAACTCTGTGTTCGTTGATGTTTGTCCTGTTTTTGTTTTAAAAAAGGAATACAGCTCTCTGAGTTACCTTACCGTTTTCTCTCCTGTCTGTTTAACGAATTGTACAATTTTGTGACAACTTCCAAGGCGTGTTGTTTCTCCATAATAGACCATCTGCCTTTTCATTTACTATAACTACTTTCCTTTCTAAAATAAAGTCGGTCAAAAGATTTTTCTCAAATAGAGTCAACTTTTTTCCTCGCTTTTCGCCCACTGCCTTTGATAACAGAAAGAAGAAAACTCGTAACAGCTATAGAAACTAAGACGCGTCTTCGATTTCACTTAATAATCGATAAAATTCGAGTAATTGCGATTTTCGTTAGTAGTGCCATCTGTTATCTGTTGAGACGTACTATTTGCTTCGACAGAAGGCGTAGTTACCTGATAGCAGAGTCGAACATAAAAGAGTCACGAAACTCCCAGTGATTTTCTGCAACTTCGCGACTGCAGCGCTGCCAAGCGGCCGGGTCGTAAAATCACGCCACGCAGCGATTGAGTAATGAATGTGTATTTGGACTGTAGGAGCATTTTCAAAATAACTTCGTATTTACGAGCTTTTGTGGCACTATAAATTGTCAAAAATATAATTCGGAAATCTTTCACTTGAAAAAGATGCTCAGAAGTAACAGAATAATGTTATGAATAACAGGTGTTCGTTTACTGTGGTTAGTTATACTTTTAGGCATAGAAGTAATTCTTTAACTATTCATTCACGTCCAAACTAATGCTGTTAATGAGAATCGCAAATACTTGACCACTATTTCATAATATTACTGCTGAATAAAAGTCCTGTATGAACGACTGCATTAGGTTCGTACCTCAGCTTCACAAAAATGATAACCCTGTATACTAACATATTTTGTCGGTTACCTACTAGTTTGATAAAGTGAATACGTAGCTACAAATGAATAATATGTGCATATATAAACTGTTAATGTTAGCACGTCACAATCTTGAAGATATTCAGTCTGATACCTGTCAAGTAGATAAAAAATTATGATAGTTACACGAAAGGCACAAAGCAAGGGCGAGGTCAAAAGATGGTAGATGTAGAATCCAGTCTCCTACAATGTAAAAATCGTGTGTACTTTTCAAAACATTACAATATCCGAAATCCGCCAAAACAAAACTTGTGCAACATGTCAGTATGCCCTGAGCACGCGAACATAATCATAATCAGTTCCTTTTATAAACTTCATCACATCAGGTTGCATTTCATTTCTGCTTTCAAAAGGTTTCAGACGATATTAATATGACTCGGGTATTGTGATCTATATGAAATACACTGCCCTGACAGTTTGTTGAATTATAGACTGCCATTAACAGAAGTAGCGATATTATTTTAACGATGTTTTCGTATTTGTATTAGAAAATTCACAGCAACGTTCAGTGACCAGGAAATATGACAGTAACAGCATTAAAAACGGTAAATTCTCAGATTGCATCATGCCATTCCAGTGTTATTCCTTACTGGCCACTTGGAGCGCTAGTATCGCTTCATCTGCATTTTTTTCCTAGAGAGTTTCGCGACTGTCTGTGATAGACTGTGCTGATAGTTAACTAACGGTCGTTGAAGTCAGCTACGGGAAACCCAGGAGGTTATCTGGCCTGTTAAACTATAACGTGGCGGTAGCTAACGGCACGGTAACTGTAGTTTTCCAGAAACCGGGCATTAGAGTCTTAGATCGCGCTACTTTGAGCTTGCACTCCGCTCTTGTTTACATCGATATGTTGATTAGATACAAAAATCTCGCGTTTTCTTTACTTATTGCTGCTTCTGTCCAAATACAGAAAAAAGAACAAGAAACATATATATTTCTGAAATAAAAGTCGCGTACTACGTTTAATGCTGCCGAAGCGATCTTGACTTCTATTTGAATAATTACTGTCAATATGCGAGGTTGGTTCGCCGTCTTGCAGTAAGTGTTCGTTGTCTGCTGTGACAAATTTACCACATCGGATTTTTGTACTAAAATTGCTGAAAATACTTCTATTATGTTGTTGAGAGAGTTTCAGAATGTATTACAAACACTAAAACTAAAAAGAATATTAGTGTACAGGATCTAAAGTTTACGGTCGTAGACGCACACGGTGCCAATGTTGGTAACAACTTTTGAACGCTATTTGAAAATGTAATCGTATAGAGTCTGTTGACTACGAAATAAATAATTCTGTTCCTTCTCTAAGGTTGACAGGTTTTCGTATGTAATTTAATAATCCTTATAAGCAAACATTTCGTTGCCAACATTACCACACTAAGCCGCTGCAGCCGTAAGTAAAATTTACCAAGCATTCTTTGCCAGTTATGTTACAGCCTTGGCATTTACTAATAAGAAATTGGATTGAGGGTGTATTTTGTGATAAAACATCAGGTACCGTACTATTCTTTCAAATTGCGTACTACAAGTTATGACGCCAAAACTTCGAAATACCACAAATAGCATTCAAAGGTAGTTGCCTGTGTGGTGTCGCACAAGTACAAAGTGCGCGCCACCTACTTTCGCCGCGCGCCGCCATGCATGCACGGCGCGACGTTCTTCCGACGACAGCCACGAGCGCCCTCTGGTACAACGCCGCTCGTGGCCACCACTGAAGGACATCGGCCACTTCGCACTTCGCACTGAGCTAGCTACGAGTTAGGACCTTCGTAATCAGATAGGCACCATTGAAGACTTTGCTATTGTACAGGCACTAGGCAGGCCTCTAACAACTATGTATCAACATTCTGCAGTACTATGTAAAAGTTAAGTATTGTTACATTCTGTGCAATATATATCTCTTTCTAATTTACTCGAGTGTTTATAGTTTCTGGCTGCTCCCCTCCGTACCTGCACCAGCGTGTCGGGCTCATTCCACTCGGCCACCGACACCTACGACGAGGCTGGGACACAAAAGTGGCGACGAAGTCGGGACACAAAAGTGGCGACGAGGATGGGATACAAAAGTGGCGACGAGGAGTGATCGAACCGTGGACCAGCTCGCTTGCAGCAGCCAGACAGCAGCAGTCGGAGCACGCAAAAATTGCTCCCGCCCACCCACCCTTATTATAAGAATTTTGGGGGAACATATTCTGTTACGTATTTTGTGGACTTTTTTGTTGCAGAGCGTCCTCTTTCATATTGCATTTGTGTTTTGTTATAATTTACTTGTATACGCGGCGCCTAATCGGTCAGCATGGCCACTACCCCGAACCCAAACTTAATGGAAATTATTCAGTTACAGACGGCGCAAATTACCCAGCTTCTCCAGGCCGTGTCGCAGTTGACGACACAGGCTGCTCACCAACAACAGTCGTCACATCAGCAGCCCACACCTGCCGCCGCACCGCTTCCGACGTTCCGCCAGTACAACGAACGTGAGGAAGAATGGAGCGACTATTTCGCACAGTTTCAAGAACTCGTCGCGGCTCATCAAATTACAGGTCAGAGAGTGAAGAACCTTTTCTTATCGATTGTGGGCCCCCAGACTTTCGTACTATTGCAAAAACTTTTCCCTCTCGCATCTCCTCGTGATGTAGACTTTGAACAAATTGTAGATGCACTGAATGCTCATTATGAGAGAAAAGTTCTTGTAGCCGCTGCACGATACCGATTTTTCAGACTAAAAAAATTACCGCAGCAGTCACACCAAGAGTGGATTACGGAATTGAAGGGCTTAACCCGCCAATGTAAATTTACTTGCTCTTGTGGACTTTCGTATAGTGACGTGATGTTGAGGGATGCGATTACGCAGAATATTCAGGACCCCAGAATTAGAGCAGCAATTCTGAAACAGTCTGACCCCTCATTAGACAGTGTACTGCAGCTTATAGAAGCGCATGATACTTTTGACTTAGCTGATGTAGAAATGCAAAGCCATAGTGTAAATTCAGTGCGCCGCAACGGACGCTTTCCTAGCCGTAGTTCTCAGTATAGCACTAGTGATTCTTATTTTTCTACCGGCCGTGCTGAACAGACAGTGAACAGTAGCCAGTGTAAAAGTGCGACGCAAAGGTCGCCCCGTAGTGTTAGACACAGTAATTTGAATAACGGGCGCCAACGCTCATTTCCGAAAAATGTACGTAAATCTTGCCCCCAGTGTGTGTCTCGCCACAAGCGTGCTCATTGCCCTAGTCGCAACGCAACCTGTTATCAATGTGGCAAATCAGGACATGTACAGTCTGTGTGTATGCAAATTAAAAACTCAAAGAACAGACACGTTAGAAACAGTGCTTCGCAGAGTGCGAGAACGGTTCATACTGTAAATGTTATACGGGCTGTGACGATGAACAGTGCTTTAGTTGGTTCTCAATTACAACAAAGTAGTTCTGCGCCGTTGGCAAAACTATATAGTGCACCACGTAGCAAGCGCCGACGAGCGCGTAAAACAGTGCAACGGAAAAGGGTTCGGGACAAGCAAAATGGCTATGAACAGTGCATTCCTGTAGTGAAAATAGTGCCTTCTACAACTGCTCCTCGTAATAGTGCCCAGTACTGTGTAGCTGGTGACAGTAGACATCAAGTAGCTACTCAAAAGTGTAGTGCAGTAGTTAGTGACTCTGTAGTAGCCTCGCATTGCGCGGACGCCGATCCGGCGGTAGTGTCATCTAGTGACAGTGTGGTTAATCCGCTGTGTGCCGAGTATGCGCCGCTTCCTACCGCACGCAACCCGCGCAAGCGCAGAAAACAATATGTATTAGACGTTGCCCACATTCGCGCACCTGTCGAGCGCCGCAAGCAAAAACTTTTTGTGAATCTTTCCATTGACAATAAGACTGTGCAATTTCAGCTCGACACTGGTTCCGCTGTTACCTTAATTAATAAAGATACTTATGAACTTCTGGGTTCGCCAAAATTGTCGCCGTCACAGCAAGTGTTAACAGCTTATACAGGTCAAAATATTCCCGTGCTAGGAACGTGTAGCCTGCCTGCCTCTTTTCAAGGTGTAACAAAAACAGTTGCTTTTGTTGTTCTTCAGGCCAAATCTACACAGAACATTTTTGGACTAGATGCTTTTGACTTGTTTGGTTTATCGATTCAAAGAGATGTGCTACAAATTTCGTCAATAGTGCCTCAGGATAAAATCAATGCATTGTGTGACAAATATAGTGACTTGTTTTCGCCGGAACTAGGTTGTGCAAAAGACTTCGTGGCACATGTAACTTTAAAAGAATCTGCAGTTCCAAAATTTCGTAAAGCTAGACCAGTGCCTATCGCCTTGCGTGATACAGTTGCCGAAGAACTTAAACGTTGGCAAGATAGTGGGGTGATTTCTCCTGTTTCTGCGAGTCAGTGGGCCTCGCCTATAGTAATTATACCCAAGCCGACAGGAAAACTTCGTCTCTGTGCGGACTTCAAATCAACAGTAAACAGTCAAACAATTGTAGACACTTATCCCCTGCCCAGACCTGACGAACTAATGGACAAATTAGGACAGTCTCGTTTCTTTTCTAAGATTGATTTAGCAGAGGCATACTTACAGATTCCACTTGATGACGAGTCAAAAAAGTTTTTCGTCATTAATACTCACATGGGCCTTTTTCAATTTCAACGCCTACCCTTTGGCAGTTCTTCCGCTCCCGCTATTTTTCAGCGTTTTTTGGAACAGCTGACAGTTTCTGTACCGTGTTGTTCGAACTATTTAGATGATATTGTGGTATCCGGACGTACAGTTGAAGAACATTTAGCAAACCTGGAGTGCCTTTTCAAAGTTTTGACTGCAGCAGGTCTACGTTGCAATAAAGCAAAGTGTTCGTTTTTTCAAACTGAAATAGAGTACCTAGGCCATGTGATTAATGCCCAAGGAATTCATCCCTTACAGTCACATCTTCGAGCAATCAAAGACTTGCCTCCTCCTAAGAATGTGCATGAATTGCAAGCAGTAATGGGAAAGCTTAACTATTATTTCAGGTTTATTCCCAATGCCTCTCAGATTGCAGCTCCACTGCATCACTTACGTAGGAAGAATGTTCCTTTTGTATGGTCCAAAGATTGTCAGGTTGCCTTTGACAAATTAAAGTCTGCACTACTCAGTGATGCATGTTTGATTCCCTTTGACCCACAGAAGCCTGTAGTGTTAGCAGTTGACGCCTCATCGTACGGTGTGGGTGTAGTTCTGTCACATCGTATTGGTTCTTACGATCGTCCTATTGCCTTTGCATCCAAGCTACTGACGCCAACGCAACAGAATTACAGTCAGATAGAAAAGGAGGCCTTAGCAATAATTTACGGCGTCACAAAGTTTCATCATTATCTCTATGGCAGAAAATTCTATTTGTTGACAGACCACAAGCCTCTCACGTCGTTGTTCTCACCCGCAAAGCCAATTCCGCCACGTACGGCACAAAAGCTTCAGAGATGGTCCTTGATATTGTCTAATTATCAGTATGAGATTTTGTACCGACCTACCACTAAACATGCTAACGCGGACACACTTTCCCGACTTCCGGTTGGCCAGGATGTATCATTTGATTCTTCAGAAATGGCATGTTGTCAGATAGACTCCAGAGATGCTTCCGCTGTCGCAGATTTCCCTTTGAACTCTCGTCGGGTTGCACAGGAAACAGCTGCGGATGCAGACCTAAGTGTGATAGCGCGTTTTGTTCGCTCAGGGTGGCCTGCCAGAGCCAAAGACATTGATCGGCCTCTGGTTCGACGTTATTTTGCACAACGTCATGCATTATCTTTAAGTCAGGGTGTACTGTTGTTGCATACCGACAACGACCAAGCAAGAGTGATTGTTCCTCGTTCCCTGCAACGAGAAGTGTTACGCCTCCTGCATCAAGGACATTGGGGCATTGTTAGGACAAAGCAATTGGCCAGACGTCATTGTACCTGGGTTGGTATGGACGCTCAGATAGAGAGCATGACATCACAGTGTACAGTTTGTGCGGAGCATCAGGCGGCTCCTCCGCAACGTTTCTCAGACTGGCCACGCCCCAAGGGACCATGGCGACGTTTACACATTGACTTTGCCGGACCTTTCTGGAATACGCGATGGTTAATTGTTGTAGACGCTTTCAGCAAGTTTCCTTTTGTGATTGCCATGAACTCAACGACGGCGTCTAGTACAATCAGTGCCTTAACATCAGTGTTTTGCATCGAAGGCTTGCCTGAAACTATCGTCAGTGACAATGGACCTCAGTTTGTTAGTGCGGAATTTCAACAGTTTTGTCGTGTGAATGGTATTCAGCATATTACCACTGCACCTTTTCACCCTCAGTCCAATGGTGAAGCAGAACGTTTCGTTCGAACATTCAAGTCTCACATGGAGAAGATGAAAGGTCAGCACTCCAGGCAGCAAGCTCTTCAAATTTTCCTGTCTACGTATCGGTGCATGCCTCGTGACGGCCCGTCTCCTGCCGAGCTGCTACACGGCCGCCGTCATCGCACTCTCCTTCACCTGCTGCAGCCTCCCACGCACCGAGTCGGTTCGTATGGCGCTACGCGTTTTCAGGTTTCCACGCCGGTGCTGTACAGGGTGTTTGCTGGAAACAAGAAGACATGGTTGCCGGGCACCATTCAGCGCGTGCTTGGTCGCAATATGTTTATTGTACGTTCTTCCACAGGGTCGGAGCTGCGGCGCCACGCAAACCAATTGCGCCTGCACAGACCGCGCGATCCTGTCTCCGGTTTCTTGATTCCAGACCCAGTTCTGCGCCAGGGAGCACAACCACATCGTTCGTCCCCGGACTACGAGATCCCTATGGACGTCGACGTACATCCGACGCAGTCGTCGCCGCCGCTGTCGCCGCCGCAGATGACAGCGTCACCGAGAGGGACTCCGGGACCGTGCGGGCCCCCCCAGCTTGGGCCACGCACCTCAGAAGAAGATGACCTGCTCCCTCTGGGCGGGGGCGGGCGCCCTTCCCCAGGTTTCGGCGGGTTCCCTGGAGGATCGCAAGGCGGATGCCGGGGCGCGGACGGCGTCTCGATCCCGGCCTCAGCTACGACGCCCGTCCCACCAGTAACGCCCCCGCTCAGGCCCTCCTCCCAGTGCCGTCGCCGTGGCCCTCAGCCCTACGCCACGACGGCGCGGCGGTTTGGGGGGGAGGGGTGTGGTGTCGCACAAGTACAAAGTGCGCGCCACCTACTTTCGCCGCGCGCCGCCATGCATGCACGGCGCGGCGTTCTTCCGACGACAGCCACGAGCGCCCTCTGGTACAACGCCGCTCGTGGCCACCACTGAAGGACATCGGCCACTTCGCACTTCGCACTTCGGACTGAGCTAGCTACGAGTTAGGACCTTCGTAATCAGATAGGCACCATTGAAGACTTTGCTATTGTACAGGCACTAGGCAGGCCTCTAACAACTATGTATCAACATTCTGCAGTACTATGTAAAAGTTAAGTATTGTTACATTCTGTGCAATATATCTCTTTCTAATTTACTCGAGTGTTTATAGTTTCTGGCTGCTCCCCTCCGTACCTGCACCAGCGTGTCGGGCTCATTCCACTCGGCCACCGACACCTACGACGAGGCTGGGACACAAAAGTGGCGACGAAGTCGGGACACAAAAGCCTGTATCAGCACAGTATGGTGCCACAGCCGTAACAAAACTTTTTTCCTAGTATATTTATACTTTCCGTTTTAGTGTTTGTAATTCTTTCTCGCAATAACGTAACAGAGGTATCTGCAACAATTTATGCAATGTCAGTACAAAATTATTGATGAGGTGTATTTCTCAATATACTATATAAGACACACATATTGTGCTCTGAACACAGTATGTGCTGGGATGCTTTGCTGTGTTATGATATTTTGCGTCTGCTAATTCCCTACAGGCAGCTTCTCTGTTAAGAGGTAGTACTTTGAGAAGAGCTGAACAGAACCGTAAGTTCAAATATCACAGACGATTTTTACTATTCAATGTTGCTTCAAGTCGTAATAACAACTATTTACTTACAATACATAACTGTGAGCTCGGTCCGGGTTCCCAGTTTTTGCGCCGACATTTAATGATCCATTTTTTCTTCTCTTAGAATCTCTCGGGAAACTAAACGTTCTGTAGCCACCTCTGAAATGATTTGAGTAGTTTACGGCAAGACAACCAACTGTAATGTCGTGCTAAACTGCCGTGACGCAAATCCTACAGCAGCGCAGTGTGTTTAACTTATGAGCTACAGGAATGGAAATGGCAGATGCGTCAGCTCGTACTTAAAGGAGCCTTAATGACGTATAAATGCCCATTTTCGATCCTCGATAGTGTATATCGACCGAGCGCCTTGAGACAACTGCTGTACTGCCAAGAGCCGAGCAAGTGACTTCGAAATGACGAAGCCGACCTCTTCTGTCAAACATTCCGATGTTTGTTAAACCTCAACTTTTCCCGGCGTAATGAATGTTCAAACAAGTTACGGGTATGCTGCCGGGTGACGTCATCGACAACCGCCGATATTTCGGCAGGAGACACCCTGCCATTCTCAAGGCACAACTGCACTTAAGGAAGCAATGTGCAAGCGTATTTAACATGGCGCTAAGCATCCTAGCAGTACTGTTCTTTGAAGCCTGTGGACGTGGCAATCCGCCATGTTGTTCTGACAAAAACATCCGTGGAACGTTATGGCCAAGTCCGTATTAAAAGTCGCTAGGTGCACTGTGTATACAATTTATGCTCTCTAGTTGGTTGATTCAGTATTACTGCAGTGTTTGTGATGCCAGACAAACATTTTCTCGTATCTCCTGCCCAAATTCGTATTTAATTGAAGATTACAAAATGCTATGTCAGTAGTCAGTGTAAGCGATCTCATGATGCGATTTTAATATTCCATAGGCAGTGGTATAGACATCACGTTATCTTTATTCAGAAAACCCTCCAGTTGCTTGATACACTAAGATACTGTCAATGAAAGTGGTACACGTCAGTACATACGTCCATAAGTGATAGTTTGCAGACGGCCAACACCAAAACACGTCAACAACACAGTGAATACCAGTCTATTGTAGGTACAGTTCGACGAAAATATGCTCAGTACTCGAAGTCTAGAAAACTGCAGCCAAAACTGAATATAGCATGTTCATAATTACTAATTTTCGTCGTGTATAACGTTTCAGTTTTGAATGTAAACTTTAGAAGTGCAACGTATAGAGACAGTAAACATTTCTCATACAATAAGAAACTGGAGAAATTGCATTACTGTACGTTACTACCGGTACTGAAAGTTGATTTTCCGCTTGTCTAAGTATTTTTATTCTATTTGAATACTTAACTGTAAGTAGCTTAAAAGTACTCATCTAGGCTTATTGGCATCATGATGCATATAGCATGTAACTCATTACGATTGTACTTCACTAATAATGCAACATGAAACACACGAACCAGGAGTAGGAAGTAAAGGTTTAATAAAGAATCGCGTGAATTAGTGAAGCTGCCCTCATTTCATTAATCATCAAAAGTATTTCCATTACTGTACCTGCAATGTTCAATCTAATTATCAGAAATTTCTTAAACGCTTTAATTATTAATAAAGCGCCCACATTAAGTGAAAGATTTTCATAACCTATCCATTGGTCACAAATTGTGGCTTCACTGCAAAGTTTTGAAGCACAAAAAGAATGAGGGTAGGTACAAATTCACAATAAAAGTGACAACAAACACGCTAGAAAAGAAACCTACCCATGAAATGTGATTCCTTTGGCTTTTGCGTTGCTGTCTGAACGATTTGTACCACCAAACACTACACATGACACCATATTTATATAGAAAAGATCCGAAAACGAGAGATACTTCTATTTATACAAGCTTAGACGTGCACTCTTCTGGTCGGGACAATATGGCGGCCGAATGTTTTCGGTCGGCTTCACAGTCGTGACGTCATGCCCTCTCCTCTTATTTTTACCTCCATGGTATTTAACACCTCGGTTTGCAAAGGGAAGACAAGGAAGATAACACACACAGAACAAGTCAGCGCAGTGTCAACACAACCAGAGATGGCCAAACATCAGAAATATCGATAGTGACTTAATCAACAGGTGAGCCAACATTAATTTTATCCCTCTGTTTTTTGACGAGAGACAGTGCCGGATTCCAAGCAGAATTTAAACAAAAACCACCATCTCTGTTTATAAGGTCGCTTGCTAGTTTAATTTCAACAGCTTCCTTAATGACACTATCCCAATAGGTGGAAGTGCATGCCAGGATCTCCGTGTTGTTTTACTCCATAGGATGACCGGTGTCAAGACAGTGTTCTGCAACAGCGGATTTGTTTGGCTGTTGTAAGCGTGTGTGACTTTTGTGTTCAATACACCGGTCTTCCACAGTCCTGATTGTCTGACCAATATATGACATGCCACAACTGCAAGGAATACGATATACACCTGCCTTACGCAAACCAAGATCATACTTTACACATTTGACATTATATTTCCGCAAAATACGACCAGTCTTGTTGGAAATACTTCCTGCGTAAGGCAAAAAGGCCATAGAAGTAGGTGCCACTTCATTGCTATCGTCACTCACCCGTTGCACAGAAGGCTGATAGCGCAATGCACGTTTTATCTGTCTCTCACTATAACCATTCTGACGAAAGGTCTCCTCGGGATGGGACAACTCAGCTGACAAACTTTCAGGGTCTGAAATGTCATGTGCCCTGTGAACCAACGTACGAAGTACTCCTTCGCTCTGAGCTGGATGGTGACAACTATCTGCTCGCAGACACGAACCTGTGTGAGTAGGCTTCCTATAAACAGAATGTCCCGATGTACCATTCAGTTCACTATGGACGTGGAAAAGAATGTCTGTCTTCCTTTCCTTGATGTGTTGGCCAGAATGAAGGTTGATGGTACATCGGGACATTCTGTTTATAGGAAGCCTACTCACACAGGTTCGTGTCTGCGAGCAGATAGTTGTCACCATCCAGCTCAGAGCGAAGGAGTACTTCGTACGTTGGTTCACAGGGCACATGACATTTCAGACCCTGAAAGTTTGTCAGCTGAGTTGTCCCATCCCGAGGAGACCTTTCGTCAGAATGGTTATAGTGAGAGACAGATAAAACGTGCATTGCGCTATCAGCCTTCTGTGCAACGGGTGAGTGACGATAGCAATGAAGTGGCACCTAAATCTATGGCCTTTTTGCCTTACGCAGGAAGTATTTACAACAAGATTGGTCGTATTTTGCGGAAATATGATGTGGAATGTGTTTTTCGACCACCTTCTAATATAAAGGCCCTGTTGAGGTCCGTAAAGGATGATCTTGGTTTGCGTAAGGTAGGTGTATATCGTATTCCTTGCAGTTGTGGCATGTCATATATTGGTCAGACAATCAGGACTGTGGAAGACCGGTGTATTGAACATAAACGTCACACGCGCTTACAACAGCCAAACAAATCCGCTGTTGCAGAACACTGTCTTGACACCGGTCATCTTATGGAATACAACAAGACGAAGATCCTGGCATGCACTTCCACCTACTGGGATAGTGTTATTAAGGAAGCTGTTGAAATCAAACTAGCAAGCGACCTTATGAACAGAGATGGTGGTTTTTGTTTAAATTCTGCTTGGAATCTGGCACTGTCTCTCGTCAAAAAACAGAGGGACAAAATTAATGCTGCCTCACCTGTTGATTAAGTCACTATCGATGTTTCTGATGTTTGGCCATCTCTGGTTGTGTTGACTCTGCAGTGACTAGTACTGTGTGTGTTATCTTCCTTGTTTTCCCTTTGCAAACCGAGGTATTAAATATACTTGCACATTGCTTCTCTGAGTGCAGTTGTGCCTTGAGAATGGCAGGGTGTCCTCCTGCCGAAACATCGACGGATGTCGACGACGTCACACGGCAGCATATCCAAAAGTTGTTTTAAAATTCCGATGTTCGTTCGGTGCAACTGCAAATTGTCTCCTACAGAGACAGCATTTTCCTTTTCGTATTTTCATGGCTTTTCTTCTTGTAGCTCACGTGCTGCTATTGCAAAGTAATGGCCAACTGAAGAGGTACCAAAAACGCGTCGTTCTTAGTACTGTACGGTTAATTGTAAACTAGTGTCAACAAATGCACTATTGACGGGTAACTCTTGATTTAAGTGTATACAGAAACTGACAAAAGTCAGACAGGTGCTCGTTATGCGGTTGTGAATAAAAGCGTGGGGATGTCGTGTACCGTAGATGTATGAACATTGCCTACTGTTATTAATTAAATTCTGCGATTTTTCGATTTCGTAAATGTACGAGCGTTTTTCTGAAAAGTGCATTTGTTCCACATCCCGTGAAATATGGACCAAAGAATTGTAAACATTGTCTCTTGAAGTGTCTGCACATGAACTGCTGACACACAGTAATATTTAAAGTTGTACACTTCATGCTGATACAGGTAGTATCATGCATTGACTAGGGAGTATAGAGAAAGCTCTCGAGTTTCGCGAAATACAATATTAGCACACTTATCCAATAAATAGTGCATATAGAACGCAATAACGTGTGATAACGTGTGTTTTAAAAGAAACGATACACTTTATCACCATTAAAGAACCACAGTTGCCACAAAAATCTCGTACGTAATTTATATACTGTATAAAATACGAGGTATGTCCACAAAGTAAGTTACGTTTGGTTATATAAAACAAACGTATACAGATACAGAAAAAATATTTATTGTACAAAAATATACAACTATTAAACTACTTTTCTACATAGCTTCCGAAATTTTGTAGGCCTTTGTTATAGCGTGGCAGAAGTCTTTGTATGCCTACTTTTGTGTCCCAACTTCGTCGCCGCTTTTGTGTCCCTGCCTCGTCGTAGGTGTCGGTGGCCGAGTGGAACGAGACCGACACAGTAACAAAGACAGCACGCTGGTGCAGGTACGGAGGGGAGCAGCCAGAAACTATAAACACTCGAGAAAATTAGAAAGTGATATATTGCACAGAATGTAACAATACTTAACTTTTACATAGTACTGCAGAATGTTGATACATAGTTATTAGAGCCCTGCCTAGTGCCTGTACAATAGCAAAGTCTTCACTGGTGCCTATCTGATGACGAAGGTCCTAACTGGTTGCTATCTCAGTCCCAAGTGAACGATGTCTTTCCGTGGTGGCCACGAGCGGGGTTGCAGCAGAGGGCGCTCGTGGCTGTCGTCGTGAGAACGCCGCGCCGTGCGTACATGGCGGCGTGCGGCGAAAGTAGGTGGCGCGCACTTTGTACTTGTGCGACACCACACCTTCTTCGTAGAAGGTTGCCGCCTGTGTATTCAACCATGTGGTAACATGTTCTTTCAGCTCGTCATCATCGTTGAAGTATTGACCACCATGGACAGGTTTTCGGTGTAAGAAGAAAGTCGCTAGGAGCGAGACTGTACGGAGGATGATCAAAGACGTCCCAGTGAAATTCCCGTAAGAGTTGTTTGGTCACATTCGCCTTGTGAGGTCGGGCGGCAACGTGAAGGGAAGAAGAAGACTCCTTTCATCTCTTTTCACACCTAAAATCTGTCCTTGTTGGTCAACACTTCAACGATGATGAGCTCAAAGAACATGTTACCACACGGTTGAATACACAGGCGGCAACCTTCTATGAAGAAGGCACACAAAAACTTGTCCCACGCTATGACAAGTGCCTACAAAATTTCGGAAATTATGTAGAAAAGTAATTGAACAGCTGCAGATTTTTATATAATAAATATTTTTTCTGTATCTGTTCACGTTTGGTTTATATAACCAAACGGAACTTTCTTTGTGGACATACCTCGTAGCTGGTATGAAGATGACGTTTACAACTACTACTACTATTACATTGTGTCCACAGTTTACACGCAGGCAGTTCAGGAGACAATGTTCTTTGGTGCATATTCCACGGCATATTCACTAAACAGGGCAGGACATCTAGATGAGTCGACATAACGGAGAAGGTAAATTCTATTTAATTAATAATAGTGTCAGAAAACTCCAAAGATAAAAAAAAGAAAATAATGAATAAAATGAAAATAAAAAAAATAAAAAAGTAACGAATCACTGCCTACGAACTTCAGCTCCATATTATCATGCATTTGTCCACAACGCAACAGCGAATACCTAACTAATGTCGTATATTGACATAATGTGAAAGGGTTGTCCAAACACTGTAATTAATTATTATTTATTTCTCACACAAGATATCTTTCGGCATTTAATGCCATCGTCAGGTGTTTCATATTTAGAGGTATTGACTGATGCTGTAACTGGCTACAATTCAGAAATCAAATATAAATCATTACCTAATAAATAGTCAGTTGAAGCATTTACTACCTCTAAATATGAAACACCTGACGATGGCATTAAATGCCGAAAGATATCTTGTGTGAGAAATAAATAATAATTAATTACAGTGTTTGGACAATCCTTTCACATTATGTCAATAAACGACATTTCTAACACTGTGGGCCCGAGATATAACAAGCCTAACTAATGTGTTTCCTTATCTCTTAACCACTACCCGTCAATAGGGTCTTGTTGAGTTTAGTTTACAATTAACTGTGTTAAGAACGACGTGCTTTTGGTACCTCTTCACAGTCCATTACTGTGAAATAGCAACATGTGAGCTATAAATGAATGAATAAATGTTTGTAATTTTATCGGACCAAACTGCATGGTCATCAGTCTGTAGCTTACAAACTACTTAAACCTAGGTAAACTAACCTACGGACAAACACACACCCCCATGCCCCAGGGAGGACTCGAACCTCCACGGCGAGCAACCGGGCGCTCCGCAACGAGACGCTTTAGACCGCTCGGCTACTCCACCGCGGCCGTGAGCTATAATGAGAAAATAAACGTAAATAGGAAACAGAAAATGGCGTCTCTGCAGGAGAGAGCTTGCACCCAAACAAACCTCGCTTGATCGATATAAATAATCGAGAATCGAAGCCGGGGATGCACATGTCATAATGACGTCACGCAGTGGTACGATAGCGGTGAACCTATGCTCTCCCGGAATCCATAGAGTGGGGGATACGTCCACCATGTTTGAAGCAAACTGTACTGTACTGGCGTCCGCCATGTTGTCTGAGGTATGGGCTGCAGTGGCGCAGCCAGCATCTGGTTCTGGGGAGGCCTCATTAAAAAAAATAAAAATAAAAATAAATAAATAAATAAATAAATAAAATAAATTAAATACGAGGGTAAGCCAATTATTATCCGCAATTTAGCTATATTTTTGTTTATGTTGGTAGTACTGTCGTTTTACGTTGGTGACGCATGCTTTGTTTATTTGTTGTTATATCTTTGCAATTTTCAAGCTGCTACGTTAGTTTCGTTGTCGCTGCCGTGCTGTTAATCGTGGCTGCTCCGCTGTCTATTTGCACCAAAGAAGAGCAACGTTCAGTGATACGTTTTTTGTGGGCGGAAGGTGTATCAGGGGCCGAAATTCATACAAGACTTTCAGTACAGTACGGGAGCAGTGTTTTGCCACAGCGAAGTATGTACGAGTGGACTGAAAAATTCCGAAATGGTCGCACGAGTGTTAAGCACGATGAAGGAGCCGGACGACCGTTTACCGCCACAAATGAAGAAACTATTGAGCGATCACGTGAAATGATTCTCTTAGGCAGACGATTAACTATTGATGAAGTGGCTCATCGTCTTCAAATTAGTCACGGTTCTGCCTACAAAAATGTTCAAATGTTTGTTAAGCTTATGGGACTTAACTACGGGGTCATCAGTCCCTAAACTTAAAAAACTACTTGCGAACTACCTTACACTGAGGACGGCTCAAATATTCATCCCCGAGGGGGAATTCGAACCCCCGACCGTAGTGGCCGTGCAGACCGTGACTGGAGCGCCTCAGTCCCCGCGGCCACCGCGGCCGGCGTTCTGCCTACGAAATTATTCCCAACAGACTTGGGTTTCGTAAAGTTTGTGCAACATGGGTCCCAAAACGACTCACACCTCACACAGTTGCATAAGCAAACGCGCCTCGACATCTGCAAAAAACATTTGGATCGCTATGGTAACGAAGGGGACAACGTCTTAGACAGAATCATTACTGGTGACGAAACATGGATCCATCATTACGAGCCATGTCTGCACCATATCATTTCTTCCAGGAGTGCATGTCTTGCATGGTTCGCAGGAGAGTTTCTGTGGAAAGTAGGAGGCGAGGTACTGGCGGAAGTAAAGTTGTGAGGCGGCATCGTGAGTCGTGTCGGGATAGCACAGTCGGTAGTGCGCTTCCCCGCGGAAGGCAAACGTCCCAGGTTCGAGTCCCGGTTCCGGCACACAATTTTAATCTGTCAGGAAGTTTCATATCAGCGCACACTCCGCTGCAGAGTGAAAGTTTCATTCTGGATATATCGTATGTGATTCTTACACTTACGGCGACCGTCCGCATGGATTGAAGCTTACGTGTACAACATTTCATAAAGATTGGATCAAAACTGTAGATTTGTATGCAACACGTGCAAACATACGGACACTCTGCTTTATATATTATATGTTATTTAGTAGCGTTGTTGATGATGATAATACATTAACTAAACTAAAGTCCGTGCGAGAGGCCTCGAGATTCCCACTGGGTACCGACCGGCCGCCGTGTCATCCTCCGCCTGAAGGCGTCACCGGACGCGGTGTGGAGGGGGCGTGGTCAGCGGCCCGCCTATCACTCCCGGCCGTTAGGTCAGTCTTCGTGACGGAGCTGCCACATCTCCATCAAGTGTTTGCTCAGTTGGCCTCACAAGGGCTGAGTACAGCCCACTTGGCAACAGCGCCCACCAGACCCCTATGGTTAGCCATCCAAGTACTAGCCAAGCCCGGCAGTGCTTAACTCCAGTGATCTTAGCGGAAACCGCTGTATCCACTGCAGCACGGCTGTTATCAATGATAATACACTACTGGCCACTAAAACTGCTACACCAAGAAGAAATGCAGGCGATAAACGGCAATTCATTCGACAATACTATTGTACTAGAACTGACATGTGATTTTACATTTTCACGCGATTTCGGTGCGTGGATCCTGAGAAATCAGTACCCAGAACAACCACCTCTGGCTGTAATAACGGCCTTGATACGCCTGGGCATTGAGTCAAACAGAGCTTGGATGGCGTGTACAGGTACAGATGCCGATGCAGCTTCATGTTCATATGTTCATGTTCATATGTTTGTAGAGTCTATGGGACTTAACTACGGGGTCATCAGTCCCTAAACTTACAAACTACTTATGAACTACTTACAACTAAGGACGGCACAAATATCCATGCCCGAGGGGGGATTCGAACCCCCGACCGTAGAGGCCGTGCAGACCGTGACTGAAGCGCCTCAGTCCCCTCGGCCACCGCGGCCGGCTGATGCAGCTTCAACACGATACCACAGTTCATCAAGAGTAGTGACTGGCGTATTGTGACGAGCCAGTTGCTCGGCCACCATTGACCAGACGTTTCAATAGGTGAGAAATCTGGAGAATGTGCTGGCCAGGGCAGCAGTCGAACATTTTCCGTATCCAGAAAGGCCCGTACAGGACCTGCGACATGCGGTCGTGCATTATCCTGCTGAAAAGTAAGGTTTCGCAGGATTCGAATGAAGGGTAGAGCTACAGGTCGTAACACATCTGAAATGTAATATTGTAAATCAATTCTAGAAAGTACTATAAACAGGCAGGATGTCTTTCTATGAATTATTGAGGTCCGTTTTAGCTGTTTTTTATACGCCTAAATTGCGTTACTACCGGTTTCGCACCGTTAAAGGTACACCTTCAGGTATCTTTTAATTTACATGGGGTGGTTTGACTTGTTGCGTGTCCCAACGTTCATGATGGTTTGCCGGGTTTTATGGAGGTTTTCTTTAAAGATGTTACTTAATTTTACAAGGGACTCCCTTCAGTAAACGTCCATGTGGGCATCGGTTGCGTATACCAAGTTTACTGTTTGAAATTTTTAAAGTTGAACGTAGGGGTGGGTTCAGTATTCCCTCAATCTAAAGTAAAACGAATTGTACCAATGGTTTGCGTCATATGCTATTACAATATTTGACAAAACCAGAAGCTGGCTGTTCGCATCGACCAGAAGCTGGTTTTGTCAAATATTTCAATAGCATATGAAGTATAAAATAGTTTGAAATGCAATAACCACTGTTCAAAGTGACGTCAATGCGAACAAGAGGTGACCGAGACGTGTAACCAATGGCAATCATACCATCACGCCAGGTGATACGCCACTATGGCGATGACGAATACACGCTTCCAATGTGCGTTCACCTCGATGTTGCGAAACATGGATGCGACCATTACGATGCTGTAAATGAATCTGGATTCATCCGCCAAAAATGACGTTTCGCCATCCGTGTACGAAGGTTTGTCGTTGGGTACACCATCGCAGGCGCTCCTGTCTGTGATGCAGCGTCAAGGGTAGCCGCAGCCACGGTCTCCGAGCTGATAGTCCATGCTGCTGCAAACGTCGTCGAACTGTTCGTGCAGATAGTTGTTGTCTTGCAAACGTCCCCATCTGTTGACTCAGGGATCGAGACGTGGCTGCACGATCCGTTACAGCCATGCGGATAAGATGCCTGTCATCTCGACTGCTAGTGATAAGATGCCGTTGGGATCCAGCACGGCGTTCCGAATTGCCCTCCTGAACCCACCGATTCCATAACAGTCATTGGATCGCGACCAACGCGAGCAGCAATGTCGCGATACGATACACCGCAATCGCGATAGGCTACAATCCGACCTTTATCAAAGTCGGAAACGTGACGGTAGCGGTCTAAAGTGTCTCGCTGCGGAGCGCGCGGTTGCTCGCCGTGGAGGTTCGAGTCCTCCCTGGGGCATGGCTGTGTGTGTTGTCCTTAGGTTAGTTTACCTAGGTTTAAGTAGTTTGTAAGCTACGGACTGATGACCACGCAGTTTGGTCCCATAGATTTACAAACATTTGAACATTTGAAACGTGATGTTAAGCATTCCTCCTCCTTACACGAGGCATGACAACAACGTTTCACCAGGCAACGCCGGTCAACTGCTGTTTGTGCATGAGAAATTGGTTGGGAACTTTCCTCATGTCAGAACGTTGTAGGTGTCGCCACCGGCGCCAATCTTGTGTGAATGCTCTGAAAAGCTAATCGTTTGCATATCACAGCGTCATGACCTAGGTCGTGAATTACCTTTCCCTTCCGTTCCCATCCTTTTTTCTTCCCTTCTCTCCCACATGAAGAAGGAACTGTGTTCCAAAAGCTTGCCCTTTATCGTCCCTTTTTTTTCTCTTTTTCTTCGTTTGTGTCACTATCGGCGGTACAGCACAAAGGTAAGTACTGGCCATCCAGTACAT
Source organism: Locusta migratoria (assembly GCA_026315105.1). Taxonomy (NCBI): domain Eukaryota; kingdom Metazoa; phylum Arthropoda; class Insecta; order Orthoptera; family Acrididae; genus Locusta; species Locusta migratoria. Next base: position 92,293,037 of record CM048752.1, on the reverse strand, counting down.
CCTATTCTCTATCCTTCACATCATCAGCTCCTCCTCTCAGTTTCACATGGTCCTTCTCAAGCCGGTACGTCACCATCCTGGATGTTAACTTCCACCTCACTGACGGCTCCATCTACATCACCATCCACATTAAATCTACTAATTACCAACAGTACCTGCACTTTTCACAGCTGCCACCCATTCCACATAAAAAAAGAAAGAAAAAAAAATCGCACTGAATTGTTTTACGGCCCACTTTTGATTTGTAGTTTTATAAGTTTTTGCAAACATTTTGGACCAAAATAATAATCTAAATAATAAAAAATTAATTAATAAGAGTGTCTAAAATCCTTTTAGGGAAAAAAATTAGATAGTGACGGGTTCCGAATCACCTACCGTTGGCAGCATAGTCTATCGCCTTGACCACTATGCTGCGGCTATCACCCAGAAGATGAGTCCTTTAATCTCACACTATTGACGGCCGTTGTTAACTATTGCTAATATGGCATTTGTAGACACTAGATTATCATTTATCGTACGAAGAACGATATGTTTTTGTTAATTATCCAGTGCGCCATTGCTTTGAAATGACAGTGTGTAAGTTACAATAAGAAAATCATCAAATACGCAAGACGGCGTATGCCAGAGACAGTTCAGGGCGAGAAATGTCACGTGACATCTGCGAACGGCTGGTTTTCGTTAATTCAATGCAGAGTGTCAAATCTCCGTTATTTTTGCAAATATGTCTCAAACGATACGAGATATGAAAAAAAACCATAGGGGAACAAAGTTGTAGAGAATTTTCTCCTCTAAAAATTGAGTTATACAATTTTCGTGTCAGATGAATAGTTAAGCCGTTATTTTCATTTTAATTTCGAGCTGTCAAAAGACGACCGGAAAGGCCCACTTTTTGTGTTACTACCGTAACCTAAACTGGGCCAAAAAAAAAAAATAATAATAATAATAATAAAAAAATAGCCCTACGTTCAGCCTTGCTTCCTGTGGACTGTGACTAGTTGCAATGATGAAAGTCTCTTACCTAATATGTATAAGGCCTCACATGGATTTCACAGCCAGACATCCTCCTGACCTGCTCTGCAAACAGATTACCCATGTCGTATCCCCACACATCACCAACAACGAGCCACAAAGGAATGTCCACCTTGTCACCCACCCGGACTGGAACAATTAAATAACATCACATGTTTTGAAAAATAATTTATCATCTCTGAAGGGAATTTCCATCATTACCAAAAAAAAAAATCCATTTACAAATTTAAAAACTCCACTTCCGAATTCGGTTCCGGTGTAACCGCTTCCGTTACATCCCTCGTTTTGGCCCACTTTAGGTTCCTCGTTTCGGCCCACTTTATGTTACGGTAGTAACACTAAAAGTGGGCCTTTGCGATCGTCTTTTGACAGCTCCAAATTTAAATGAAAATAACGGCTTAACTATTCTTCTGGCACGAAAATTGAATAACCAAATTTGTAGAGGAGAAAATTCTCTACAACTTTGCTCTCTTATGTTTTTTTTCCATATCTCGTATCGTTTGAGACATATTTGCAAAAATAACGGAGTTTTGATACCCTGCATTAAATTAAAGAAAGCCAGCCGTTCGAAGATGTCATGTGACATTCCTCGCCCAGAACTCTCTCTGGCATACACCATTTTGCGTTGCGTATTTGAAAAATGTTTGTATAGATTATGGGACTTGAACCACGAGTTCATCAGTCCCTAAACTTACAAACTACTTATGAACTAACTAGTACTAAGGACGGCACAAATATGCATGCCCGATGGGGAATTCGAACCCCCGACCGTAGTAGCCGTGCAGACCATGACTGGAGCGCCTCAGTCCCCTCGGCCACCGCGGCCGGCTGCGTATTTGATGATTTCCTTATTGTAACTTACACGTTGTCATTTCGAAGCAATGGAGCACTGAAGAATTAACAAAAAGACGTCGTTCTTCGTACGATAAATGATAATCTAGTGTCTACAAATGCCATAATACCATCAGTTAAAAACGGCCACTAATCCTACGAGATTAAAGAACGCAATTACTAACTGTTAGCTGTAGTGTAGTGGACAATTTGTTGGGCTGTAACGGTGAAGGTCAGTAGTTCGGAACCCGCCAGTATCTAATTTTTTTTCCTACAAGGGTTTCAGACACTCTTATTATTAAATTTTTTATTATTTAGATTACTAGCTGAAAACCCGTCGTTGCCCGGGTATTTATTTATTCGAGCCTTGAGTTAGTACTTTTCCAATCCACTCTCTCTCTCTCTGTGCATCTCCTTTTTTCTAAAAACATGTTACATTTATCAGAGAATATATGAGATATAAGAAATCACACACAAAAATGCACTCGTTTCGAAGAATCCAATCACGAAATTCAACAATAATGATTGTAATAATCACGTTTCGCTGTATGTAACCTCCTTGCTATACAGTCCCAAACATCATCGCTGGCCTTCAGTCCGAATTTTTTTAATAATCTGACGACTTTCAACCACCATATATTGCACCCCCTTATGCTATCGGCATGGAACTGTTATGGTATACAAAGGGAGAATTCGAACCACAATTACATACAAACCATTCGTTTGCGTTCTATAGTTTTCGCTACAGAGCGAAATATTAACACACAGACACGTAGAATTTTATACACACCGAAAACTTTCCATCCCAATATACTCCAACCTTTTATCAGTATCAACTCTCAAGCAACAATTCAAACAATTTTCAAAGAGTAAATATAATTTTCAAAGAGGCATTATTGTTCCGCATTTTGCGTTATATTCTTTAAATTACTAAATATCTGGTGTGACTTTTCAAGCTTTCATGGCGGATCTGTTGTAAATACACTTCGCGGGTTTGCCGCCGGATGACATTGTGAATCTCCCACAATATTTCGTCGACCCAACTGTTCGACATCTCCCTGGGGCATGGGTGTGTGTGTTTGTCCGTAGGTTAGTTTACCTAGGTTTAAGTAGTTTGTAAGCTACGGACTGATGACCACGCAGTTTGCTCCGATAGATTTACAAACATTTGAACATTTTTTAAGCCGGCCGCGGTGGCCGAGGGGACTGCGGCGCTCCAGTCACGGTCAGCACGGCCACTACGGTCGGGGGTTCGAATCCCCCCTCGGGCATGGATATTTGTGCCGTCCTTAGTTAGTTCATAAGTTGTTTGTAAGTTTAGGGACTGATGACCCCGTAGTTAAGTCCCATAAGCTTAACAAACATTTGAAACATTTTTTGTTCGACATCTTCAGGTGATAGCTGTCAGTACTTCAAGGCGCGACTGAAGTACTGACCGGTACCACCTGAAGATGTCGAACAGTTGGGTCGACGAAATATTGTGGGAGATTCACAATGCCATCCGGCGGCAAACCCGCGAAGTGTATTGACTAAATATCAATCAGATCACTATAAAACCGTACCTAAAACATTCCTCAGGTATAAATTAGTAACTGTACAAATATTTAAATCTCTGCGTCTTGTTGTTCGGATGTGATAGGCGTACACCTAACACGTTAATATATATATATATATATATATATATATATATATATATATATATATATATATATATATAGCTATCCGATTGGCATAAAACGGTGCCTAATGTCTTCCCCGGGCAGACATTAGTAACTGTTCAAATTTTTAGCTCTTTATGTCTTGTGGTTCAGACGTGATAAACGTACACCGAACAGACATTCACATTTATAGATATAGATTGATTTGATTTTTGATTTGATTTGATTTTTCCAGGGAAACCAAAACAGTCTTGGTCCAACCCGCCACTGCCCGCACCGAAACTAAGTTTTTTGTGCGGTATCGCTCCCTGTATATCTAGTAAAGCCAACCAATGCCCTTGAACCAGTTCTTTATTAGACACAATTTCTTCAGGTCTGGTTGTCCCAAATGTTCTGTGCCTTTTCCTCTCCGATGCATTGCATTCGAAGATTAGATGTGATGCAGTTTCATCACCGTGATCACAGATCCTACATTTAGGGTCCTCTTCTGTTATTCCCATTGTATGTAGGTGTTTTTTGAAATTCCCATGGCCTGTCAGCAATCCAACCACGAGTCCAATCTCTCTCCTGTTCAGGCCCAGGATTGCAGAGCTTCTTTTAAAACATGGCTTTGGCATCATTACCTTGCCATGTTTTTGTTGCTAGACTTTGGTCCAATATTCTACCTGCTGTCTTCTGAGCCAGTTACGTAGCTCCAATTTAATCATTGCCTTGGTGATTGTCAGGACAGGTTCCAGTCCAATAAATGAAGTCTCTGCCCCCATCCTGGCTAATCTGTCGGCATGTTCGTTGCCACTGATCCCCGAGTGGCCAGGGACCCACAATAGGTTTACTCTATTGCTTTCCCCTAGCTCCACCAGAACCCTGTGACATTCTGCAACAATTTTAGACCTTGTTGCAGGAGCTACCAGTGATCTCAGGGCTGCCTGGCTGTCTGAATAGATATAGATGCTAAGATCTTTGTAGCACGTACGCAAATTCTCCTCCACACACGCCCTGATGGCAGTGATTTCGGCCTGGAATACTGAGGCCAGTTTTCCTAAAGAGATGACGCCCTCCAGTCTTGGCTGCACCCCGTATACTCCGGTCCCAACGCCTTGGTCTGATTATGACCCGTCAGTAAACCAGACAATATCCCCCGTACGGTGTCGAACTATTTTCTCCCACTGCTCCCTACTTCCAATTGTTATACTGAAAGGCTTGTTGAAGCAGTATGGGGTTATAATATAGTCGACTGGCATTTCCCCAACCTTTCCTATATTTACCTCACTGACTGTTTTGCTGTGTGATTCTGGATATCGCAAAGAGTTCCAGTTGTTGCCAGTTTTGAGTCTGTATGCACCAGCTGCTGCCTCCATCTTGACCCAAAGGTGTAATGGGGGCATATCCAGCATGGTTTGCATCCCAGCAGTTGTTGTGCTGCTAATTCCGCCTGTTATGGCTAAGCAGGCTAATCTCTGCACCTTACCAAGCTCCTTAGCAGCAACCTGCTGTTCTACCTTCTTCCACCACACGACCGCCCCATAGGTGATCCCAGGTCTAATCTCAGTGCATACCCTTGGGGCTAGATATAGATTATTTTGGTCCAAAATGTTTGCAGAAACGTATAAAACTACAAATCTAGAGTGGTCCGTAAAACAGGCCATTGCTGTGTTTTTATGACCGATACCCTGTTTGGGACTTGTAGAGCGCGGTGAGAAGGTACGTGTTTGCGCTGTGCGTGCCGGCAGGAGCTGTACCACGAGCAGTGCGAGTCGGTGTGCGTCATGTTCGCGACCATCCCCAACTTCTCCGAGTTCTACGTGGAGCTGGAGGCCAACAACGAGGGCGTCGAGTGCCTGCGGCTGCTCAACGAGATCATCGCCGACTTCGACGAGCTGCTCTCCGAGGAGCGCTTCCGCTGCGTCGAGAAGATCAAGACCACCGGCGCCACCTACATGGCCGCGTCGGGTGAGTGGCTCGCCTCTCTCCTGCCACCCACCTCCTTCTGCTTCTTCTCCTTTGAGCAGCTCTGGCCTCACACAGGTTCCACCCGGCGTCCTCCATACCACTATTGTCATATATTGATTTTACTGTTGGAATAGTTGAGAGCCGGTGTGAGCCACAGGGACGCACTCCAGGCTGAGAAGTCGACACCATTGCAGATAATCCCATAGTGTTCGAATACAGCATTAGTAAAGAGCTTCTTGATGCTGTCCCGTCGTTCAAATATCTAGGCGTAACATTGCAGAGCGATATGAAATGGAACGAGCATGTAAGGACAGTTGTGAGTAAGGCGGACAGCCGACTTTGGTTTCTTGGGAGAATTTTGGGAAGATGTACTTCACCTGTAATGGAGACCGCGTATAAAACGCTTGTACGACCACGTCTTGAGTATTGCTCAAGTGTTTGGGACCCGCAGCAGATCGGTTTAAAGGAAGACATATCTGGGCGTAACATTGCAGAGCGATATGAAATGGAACGAGCATGTAAGGACAGTTGTGAGTAAGGCAGACAGCCGACTTCGGTTTATTGGGAGAGTTTTGGGAAGATGTGCTTCACCTGTAATGGAGACCGCGTATAAAACGCTTGTGCGACCACGTCTTGAGTATTGCTCAAGTGTTTGGGACCCGCAGCAGATCGGTTTGAAGGAAGACATAGAGGCGGTTCAGAGGCGAGCAGCTAGATTTGTTACCGGTAGCTTCGACCAATGCGCGAGTGTCACGGAAATGCTCCGGCAACTCAACTGGGGATCGCTGGAGGAAAGACGATGTTCTTTTCGTGAATTTCTGTTGAGGAAATTTTAAAAAAAATGTTCAAATGTTTGTATAGTCTATGGGGCTTAACTACGGGGTTATCAGTCCCTAAACTTACAAACTACTTACGAACTAACTAAGACTAAGGACGGCACAAATATCCATGCCGGAGGGGGGATTCGAACCCCCGACCGTTGTGGCCGTGCAGAGCGTGACTGAAGCGCCTCAGTCCCCTCGGCCACCGCGGCCGGCAAGGAAATTTAGAGGGCCGCAATTTGAAGTTGAGTGTAGTACGATCTTGCTGCCGCCTACTTACATTTCGTGTGGTGATCACAAAGACAAGATAAATTAGGGCTCTTACGGAGGCATATAGGCATTCTTTTTTTCCTCGTTCAATTTGGGAGTGTAATAGGAAAGGAAATGCCTAGTAGTGGTACAGTAGTGGTACCCTCCGCCACGCAACTTTCGGTGAATTGCGGAGTATGTATGTAGATGTAGATGTAACAGGCTAAAACAGACACGTATATATTGCGGGATGTAAGGCACTAAAGAAATCTCCTAGCGAACTGCTGATGCCCTAAGCCACTGTTTCAGGGTGCAGGTTACCTTACGGAGAAGATGGGCGTAACTTCATTCAGCGTGTAGAACGCTGTTGTAAGACGTTACATTAGTACTTGGTGACCAACAGGCACCTTTTAATGTACGTAGCAAAGTTGATACCAGTCACTTGGAAACAGCAACATCGGTGGTTTCACGAGGCTAGAGTGAGATGGTAAAGAAGAAAAACTGCAAGTTAGCAGCTCCCCTGAGGTGTGGCCAACTGACGTAAAACATTGTTGTTGTTGCCCACACTGGGTAGCGCCGTGACGTTTTCCTTTCAGCTGAACAATGTTGCTACCAACTATGGATTTTGTTAGTGCACCTCCCCATCCGGGGTATGGGAGAAGGTCGAGAAGATCAAGACGACCGGCGCAAACCTAACATAGCCGCCTCGGGTGAGTAGCTCTGTCCTACCACCTTCTTCTTCTTCTTCTTCTTCTTCTTCTTCTTTGAGTAGCTCTGTCCTACCACCTTCTTCTTCTTCTTCTTCTTCTTCTTTGAGTAGCTCTGTCCTCAGACAGGTTCCAACCGGACGTCCTCCACTTCGCTCTTGTCATATATTGATTTTACTTTTGGAATTGTTGAGAGGCTGTGTGAGCCACAGAGACGCACTCCAGGCTGACAAATAGAGACCACTGCAGATAACAGGCCTAAACAGACACGTATATCTTACGGGATGTAGGCATTATCACTAGAACGGCTGATATTTAGACTTACCTAGAACCGCGGCTGGGTCTCTTATGATCCAGATATCTTCCCATTTTATTCTGCAGGGTCATTTGGTTATTGTTGATATTAATGAATCAGTTCTTAGAAGTGCAGGATATTTTATTATAAAAAACAACAAAGGTACAGTAGTTTTCACAAAATATCAATTATTGTTAAGAAAACTTGTACATATGTTCTGAGTGTTTTTACTCCGTAGCATTACATAATACGCAAATATAATACTCTTTTGAGGTACATTCGTTGCAGTCAGACACTTTACAAATGATTTGTTTACAGTGCAGTGTGAATTCACAAGGCAACGTGTTCGCTTTTCTTGTGTCTCTCAGGAATATCTTCGGGAGCAGTCACTAGTCGTGCTGGCTGCTGTGTATTGTTATATGTGCACCTGGTACGTAGTAACATTGTGCGTTCGCAATGAACTCTTACCAGATTTCCGATACCAATGCAAACTTGTCTTCTTTCAGTCATTCTGATCTTAAAAATCTAATATCAAATCTCAAACGCATTATTTCTTTGAATCGGTTACGAGCCATAGTTGACTTCAAAAAATTATTTCCCCACTTGAATGACCATAACAAGTCTAGTTCTACGCTCTTGGCGCCTATAGCACCACGGACGTAGAATATAGCTAAAGAAGCTTTCAGTTCTTCAACTTTCATTGTCCAGTCATTTGAACCCAAAGCACGACGTGCTTCGGTCTCACAGCATTTTACAATGTCTTTCAGTATTTTGTCTGCTATCATAAGACCCCAAGCACTGAGGCAGTTTGATTCACGTTTCGTATTGCATGTGGAGATGGTCCAGCGTGGTTCCTAAGTACATTCTGTTGTCCATGTCTGGCAGTTGAACAGTCACCTACGACTCCTACTTTCCACGACGTTCCATCTGGAGCTACAAGTTCTTCACCTGCAGTAAACTTCTTCCTATAAAACTCGAAGGTCGTATACCAATAAATAGTATCATACTACCTATTGTGTATTCAATACATTGTGATAATATCGGAACAAACAATAAACCTTTATAAATGTGAAGTCACAACTCTATAAATGCATGAAACCACCAATGTACAAACATAATTGTAACAATTGAAAAAGGTCTATGCAGCACATGGATAAAGAGTTACAAAAATTCCGTATGAACTTCCATATCTCCATCATTATTCAGGAAATCGACACTTGGTGTAACATGATTTACTGACGAAGAATCTGAAAGTACTGATTGTTGCCATTCTTCCTCAGATGACTCCAGCGGATCACCCTCAGATTTATGATCCAAAATCTCACTTATGACATTTAAAATGGCCTCTTCTATTCTTATACGTTTGACCATAGTAAATGTTGGTCTTTCGAACACTATTTATGTAGTCAGAATGCACTACTCACACCGTCTTCCATGGAACAAAGCACTGGTTCAGACGAGTTCAGAACTTATTCCCCAGCCCCTGCTGCTGAAGAACGGCAACAATGTCACGAAGCGACACAAAAGACTGTCTCTTCATTATTGAACAAATTCACTCTAAAAAGAAAACACGAAGCTATATGAGATTATTATTACGCCTGCAGCAGTGGGTCAGAACTGACCCATCCGCGGTTCTAGGTGAATCCAGATTTTTCTCTTTTATTTTGCGCCTTGGAACGTAAAATTAAAAGTGATCCATAATTACCTTATTTGATAAAAAGTCGTAAAAATGCAGCCCTCTAGGTAATAATACAAAGCCGTGACAATCTAATGAATTATGGAACGGGTCACAACTGACCCAGCCGCGGTTCTAGTTTACAGAAATCTGCTAGCGAACTGCTGATGTCCTCAGCCACTGTTCCAGCGTGGAGGTTACCTTTCGGAGAAGATGGACGTAACTTCATACAGCGTCTAGACGCTGTTGTATGACGTTATATTAGTATTTGGTGGCCAACAGGCACGTTTTAATGTACGTAGCGAAGTTGATACCAGTCACTTGGGAACAGCAACGTCAGTGGTTTCACGAGGCTAGAGTGAGAGGGTAAAGAAGAAAAACGGCAAGGTAGCAGCTCCCTTCAAGCGTGTCAACTGACGTAAAACATTGTTGTTGTTGCCCATACTGAGTAGCGCCGTGAGGTTTTCCTTTCAGTTGAACAATGTTGCTGCCAAGTATGCATTTTGTTAGTGCACAAACGAGCCACCTCCCCACCCGCAGAATGGCAGAAGGTCGAGAAGATCAAGACCGCCGGCGCAACATACATGGCCGCCTCAGATGAGTAGCTCTGTCCTCGGGCAGGTTCCAACCGGACGTCCTCCACTTCGCTCTCGTCATATACTGATTTTACTGTTGGAATGTTGAGAGGCTGTGTGAGCCACAGAGACGCACTCCAGGCTGACAAAGGGAGGCCGCCAATTGTGAAATTCAGATTCGATTCGTACTGCGCATATTGAAAGCTCATGGCCAGGGGTGTAATTTTGCAAAGCACCAAGATGCACTTCTCAGCCGTTGTCCAGAAAATCGACAATTAAAAAAAACTGTTGCGGTGAAATACTCTCTACGATTAAAAATTTGCTGGCTGCGGTGGCCGAGGAGACTGAGGCGCTTCAGTCACGGTCTGCACGCCCACTACGGTCGGGGGTTCGAATCCCCCCTCGGGCATGGATATTTGTGCCGTCTTTAGTATAAGGTAGTTCATAAGTAGTTTGTAAGTTTAGGGACTGATGAACCCGTAGTTAAGTCCCATAAGCTTAACAAACATTTCAATTTTGAATTGTTGATTAAAAATTTTCTACAGCGTAGTGGCGCTGGCGTAGCGGTAAGCGCTCGGGTCGCCGGTTCAAATTTCGCGGCATGCAACATTTTTGTTTATTATTTGCTTTTGTAATTCAAATGTACACAGACACACACACACACACACACACACACACACACACACACACACACACATATATATATATATATATATATATATATATATATATATATATTAGTGGTACTAACTGAAAACCTGGCGTAACCCACGTATTTATTTATTCATTTATTCCTGCCATTTTTTAAGGTACATATTAATTTGTATAAGGACTGTATGTCTGTAAAATCTCTTGGGGATACAATTAGTAGTAAAGAAGTAATAGATTAAAACTTGCTGCGTGATGAGGCGGTTTTCCAATAACGTTACTGTTTTATGAGCTCATATCTCATGAACTATGTGTCGTATTGTGATACTATGTAGAAGGTACATTCAACTATACAGCGTGTTTCACTAAGTGTGTTTGCCTCTGTAACTTATAAAATAATAGGCGACGAGAAATTTTAATGCGGCAAGTCAACACAAGAAATGTTACACTTTCTGCGGAGCTATGAACATAGTTTATTGTATCATTTTCCAAAGAGTTACAGCACAACGATATAATTTTTTAAATGGAACAATAGTTTCTTTCTATCGTGCATTGGATTCGTTGAAACCAGTTGCGTCCAAATCAATTTAAACTACATTCCTATCACTGTTAGTTTGGGAGCTACAACCCTTCAAAGTTTAGGGGGCGGAGGCTACGACAGCGTAGCTGACTGGCTGGTGGTCATGAGACAGTGGGCCGTGCCCCAGGGGATAGCCACTCGGCAATTAGTTTCAACAATTATGCATATAATAAGTTGTTTGAAAGTCGTTTCTCGTGGAAAAACTAGCGACTTCGAACATCGTTCTGTTTTCCGCAAACAAATTTGTATTTCACAAATGTTATTAATTGTCTTCATAATGTTAACGGAAGAAGTATAAACGAGATTCCGAAACGAATACGTGTAGTGTAAGTCAAACGTTCGAATTGGAATAGAGACTCCACGAACACAAATTTGCTGTGGCAGGTATGAAAATAAACTCCGTTACTCGCTCGTTACACTTGAAGGACGGATGTTGAATGGGCCGAAACGAGCCGACGCATAACAGCGTAGTTGCCTGCCAACTTCGAAAGAAGGCAGATGCGGTCCCTAGCGCAACTTGTAACATCGTCGAAAATCGGGGCATACGTGAGAGTTTTGTTACACAAATAAAAAGAATTGCATGACGCGAGATTCGATCCGGCGACCTTCGGATCACGAACCCGGGCTCTTACCGCTCCGCCACACCGCTGTACAATATTACTAATCGTAGAGAGTATTTCACCGCAACGGTTTTTTTTTTTTTTTTTTTTTTTTTTTTTTTTTTTTTTTTTTTCTGGACAACGGCTGAGATTGCATCTTGGTGCTTTGCCAAATTTCACCTCTGGCCATGAGCTTTCATTATGCGCAGTATGAATCGAATCTGAATTTCACAATTGGCGGCCTCCCCTTGTGAGAAATAGAGACCATTGCAGATAACAGACTGAAACAGACATGTAGCCGCGGTGGAGTAGCCGAGCGGTCTAAAGCGTCTCGCTGCGGAGCGCGCGGTTGCTCGCCGTGGAGGTTCGAGGCCTCCCTGTGGCATGGGTGTGTGTGTTTGTCCTTAGGTTAGTTTACCTAGGTTTAAGTAGTTTGTAAGCTACGGACTGATGACCACGGAGTTTGGTCCGATAGAATTACAGACATTTGAACATTTTGAAAGTGTCGTTAAATTAGATTGGGTTGCAATCAATTACATTTTGTTGGAGTACCGAGAATACGTTACTGCCACACACATATGCATTGTCGTGATCGCAGAAAAGTCTTGTTATAGCTTGGCATGTTCAACTGTCAGACAGCATACTTCTGTGTTGTGTAAGAAGCAAAGTATCGCAGTGGGTGGTTATTAGTGTGTGGCGCTGTACAGAAACACTGTAGGAGTTTGCTACACAGCAGTATTGTTTGACATTAGATACTCATTCCGAAGAAAGGTAAGGGTTATTGGTAACACTAGAAAATAACATGAAGAGCCGCTATATTTCTACACGCCATAGGAGAAGAGACTACTGAGGTTATTCATTCATATTATTATTTTTCAGACAGTTGTTACTCAACGGGTAGCTGAAGATGACGATTTCCTTTCTGATATCAGTTCTGCTTCGGATGGAAACCATGAAGCTGTTCCTCAGGCAGTGTCATACGACTCATTGGATGAATAACCACGTAGTGGTGGTGGTGAAGATGATCTAGATAATAATATCTCAGGACAAATAAGCAGTGAAAATGCTAACACTTATATTGCTGCAAATGGAATGCTATGGAGTGAAAGGCCCCCAGTGCAAAATAAAACGCCTGCACAGAATGTGGTGAAATTTATACCAGGACCAGCAAACTGATGTGATGTTTTTTTGTGAAATGATTTATGGTTTGTCAGTGGCAAAATCACCAATTTGAACACTGTGGAAAATAATATTGGTGGTGTCTGTATCGTTTTCATAATATAATCTATTTAAAAAAATTACTCAAAGTTAAAATTATACTAATTATACATTTTAAAAGCCAGTAAAATCATTCAAATAGCCACAGATTTTTTGTATTATACTAATGAACGTTCAATTAAATTATTCGTGCATGATAATATCCACAAAACACTTATTTTCATTTAAATTCTAATCAAATCAAATGTTCAAATGTTTGTAGAACTTATGAGACTTAACTACGGGGTCATCAGTCCCTAAGCTTACAAACTACTTATGAACTAGCTACGACTAAGGACGACACAAATATCCATGCCCGAGGGGGGATTCGAACCCCCGACCGTAGTGGCCGCGCAGACTGTGACTGGAGCGCCTTAGTCCCCTCGGCCATCGCGGCCGGCTCAAATTCTAATATTAGACGTAACGGGCCCAAAATGGTCCCAGGGTATGAAAACGTGCAAAAAATATAGGTCATGCATAGAAAGCTTAAACTTCAGTATTTCTAGAGTTTATATAAAAAAATAGGACCAAAATTGTTAGTATTTACTATTAAAAATATATATTTTCCCGCGGTTTACCAAGTACCCCATCTTGCCCTACAGTGATGGCAAGTTGGAGTACGCTGGTGGGGCACGATGGGTTACCTCAATACTGTATGAGGCAAAGGTAATAAAATTATGAAATGAACACAGGTTTAAAAAATTTATAAAAGAATTATTCTAATATCTAATGAAAATGCATGGAGTAAACGTTGTGTGATGTTAAAGTTCAGTTTCTTGTTATTCAGTTATTATCGTCGTGTTGTAAGCAAAATTCACACACGTGACGTACCTCGGCATCCTCGTCCTCTTCTCCCGCACATGAACAGAGAGCCCATTTCATGCAAGAGACGCATGACACCCGTCCTTCTGTTGACTGCCAGTAGAAACAGCCGCAATACAGGCACGCAGTGTCACCTTCTTCTAATGTGCTTTCTTCTTCATTTTTTTATCTTCTTTGTCAAGTTCGTCAATGCTTTTTCATTCTTCCCACTTTTGCCTTCACAATCAAAGAAGTATTTTTAACAGTCTTTTGCTCCATCTTTTTTCCAGGCTTAACTCTGCTTGCACTCTCCAGGAATTCTCTTTTGTAAGGGCAGCTAGTAGCAACAACAGATTTTCCCTTTTTGAGGACTGTTTTTTCGGATGTTTTTCTTTCCGACATGAGGGATCGGGACAATCTGTGCAGGTGAAACAGCGAATAACCTTGACTGGCATTGTTATCAGAATCCTGCTTGTTTGTAGTGTGGTAATTGGGGTAATTATCATTCCAGTATGAGCACCCTGGGCTTAGGCCTACAGCAAGCGCATCGCACTCTCCAGTACCGGCTTCGTTGACAGGACCATCGCTTGTCTCTCACATGAACTGCTTATGTGAGCCAACTGAAGTGAAGCCTCTCCTTGGGCATTACTGACAGAAACGTTAGCGGCCTCACTTGTAGTTAAAGGAGCGTCTGTAGTGACAGAAGCTTCAAACACTGAATCTGGGAAGATGTTTGGTTCGAAAGGACAAATTCCTGTTTTTTTAAACTGTTTATGGCAGTCAACATGGTTGCAGCTCATGTTATGTGATGTGGGGTACCCCATCTTGCCCTGCCACTAGGTACCCATCTTGCCCCCAGGGACCATTTGTACGTTAGGTTAATATTATAGCACCAAGAATATATTCAATTAGTTATTGCATCAGTGGCGGCTACTCCTTAAGGACTCTGGGGCGGCGCCCTCCCAAAAATATCCAACACGGAATACGTACCAATCGTTAATCACAAATCGACTTGAATGATTTTCGTGTAGCAGCAGCCCGTGTATGTGAATGACCGATGTTTTTAGTCTAGGTAGTCTGCCAGTCAGGCTCACCGAATGTTTTCAGAATGGACTGACTGTCGGACTCTACGCGATCCGTCCACGCCGTGCAAAGGCTGGCAACGGGCGCTTGGAGTGAGTGGGGGTACTGGGGGTTGGGTGGGGGTAGTGTGCTGAACCACAGGCGGGCCGCTTAGGACGGCGTCCGCGCCAGGGGCGCCAAATATACAAAGGCGCACCGCCACCGGTCAGGCAGTTTCTAACAGGTGCCCTGCGTCTGATACTAGTGTCGTTGTTGTGAAGGCGCGTGTTGTTGCCTGTTTTTCTAGTTCCCTATTTAGAATGAATAATATGAATAGCGTTAACTACATTTTAACATTTGGTAGTAAACAATTGACTTTTGAAGAAAAGTTGGAATTAAAAAGGTTAGCACCACCGAGACATGATTTGAACATTTTACAGACACAAAATGTGTGCAAAAGCAAAAGTAGTTTCATTAGGAAATTTAATCCTGCTTCATATAAACACACCAATATATAAGCATACCAATGGTATTACTACATTTGTTGGTGACAGTCTTCTAATTTCAGTAACATATGTTTGTCGTGATGAAGCATTTGTGTTCTCTCAACACTTATATAGTTACACACACAACGAATTTACTTCTTACTTTATATTATTTTAAGGTACAGTTTTGGGTCTCTTGTGAAAGTTAATAAAATGGAGTTACAAGGTTTCCATTGCCTGCAGAAAATATTAAAAACGACATATTTGTGCGTAAATTTGTTCGTATTTTCGTATAGGAGGAAAAAGTGTTAGATGAAGGGTTAACTTACGTAACTAGCTTATAAAATTAATGCTATATTCTCCCCATTCAAGAAATGTTCTGAAGGGACAAAATGTCGTGTCCAATTGACGAGGCATGCCGCCCCTCCTAATAAATAGCCCACCAGCCGCCACTGTATTGCATGCATTAATTTATTGCTAAACAAGCTGTTTTTTCATTGTTAATACTTGAGAGTATGAGAAACAATTACTTCTCTTACCTTTCCACGTCTGCAAACGACTAAAATTATATGAGCACAGAGAAAAACACGTTTGGATGTATTCACTCCGAATGGTTTGCTCAAAATGGCTGCCATCACTGTCAGTCACTCGCATAGCAAGTGCCTAATGCTTCAACTATCCGCCACCAGGTTGCGATATCCGTCCTGGTAGAAATTTCAAAAACCCCGTCTTTCCCTCCACCCCGTCATGCCCTGCTCTGCCCTATATCTTACGGGGTGTAGTCAGTAAAGAAATCTCCTAGGCAACTGCTGATGCCCTCAGCCACCGTCCCAGGGTGGAGGTTACCTTTCGGAGAAGATGGGCGTAACTTCATACAGCGTCTAGACGCTGTTGTAAGACGTTACATTACTACCTGGTGGCCAACTGGCACGTTTTAATGTACATAGCAAAGGTGATACCAGTCACTTGGCACCAGCAATATCAGTGGTTTCACGAGGCTAGAGTGACAGGGTAAAGAAGAAAAACTGCAAGTTATCAGGTCCCCCCACTCGCATGAACCACAGACATTGCCTCAACGATACAGATAGCCGTACCGTAGATGCAACCACAGCGGAGGGGTATCTGTGGAGAGGCCAGACAAACGTGTGGTTCCTGAAGAGGGGCAGCAGCCTTTTCAGTAGTTACAGGGGCAACAGTCTGGATGATTGACTGAGCTGGCCCTGTAACATCAGCTAATGTGGCTTTGCCACACAGCTACTGCGAACGGTTAAAAGCAAGGGGAAACTACAGCCGTTACTTTTCCCGAGGACATGCAGCTCTACTGTATGAACATATGATGATGGCATCCTCTCGGGTAAAATATTCCGGAAGTAAAATAGTCCCCCATTCGGATCTCCGGGCGGAGACTACTCAGGAGGATGTCATCATCAGGAAAGACAATACTGGCATTCTACGGATTGGAACGTGGAATGTTAGATCCCTTAATCGGGTAGGCAAATTAGAAACTTTAGAAAGGGAAATGGATAGGTTGAAGTTAGATATAGTGGGGTTTAGTGAAGTTCGGTGGAAAGAGGAACAGGATTTCTGGTCAGGCGAGTACAGGATTATAAATACAATATCAGTTGCCGGTATTACAGGAGTAGGTCTGATAATGAATAAGAAAATAGGAATGCGGGTAAACTACTATGAGCAACACATTGAGCTCATTATCGTAGTCAAGATAGATACGAAGCCAACACCGACCACAGTAGTACAGGTTTATATGCCAACTAGCTCTGCCGATGATGAGAAGATCGAAGAAATATATGAGGAGCTAAAGGAAATTATTCAGACAATTAAGGGAGAGGAAAACTTAATTGTTATGGGAGACTGGAATTCGGTAGTAGGACAAGGAAGGGAAGGGAAGATAGTAAGTGAATATGGTCTGGGCAAAAGGAATGAAAGAAGAAGCCGCTTGGTAGAATTTTGCACGGAACATAATTTAGTTATAACAGACACCTGGTTCAACAATCACAAAAGAAGGTTGTATACGTGGAAGAGACCAGGAGACACCGAGAGATACCAAATAGATTTTGCAGTGGTAAGACATAGATTTCGGAACCAGGTTTTAAACTGTAAGACATACCCAGGGGCAGATATAAACTCTGACCATAACTTGTTGTTTATGAACTGTAGGCTGAAACTGAAGTAACTACAAAAAGGTAGGAAAACAAGGAGATGGGACCTGGATAAATTGAAGGAACCTGAAGTTCTTAAGAATTTCAGAGGGAGATTTCGGCAACAATTGACAGAAACGGGGGAAAATAAAACAGTAGAAGAGGAATGGGTAGCATTGAGAAATGAAATAGTGAAGGCAGTAAAGGAGAAAATAGGTAGGAAGGCAAGACCTACAAAAAAAATCCTTGGATTTCACAGGAGATACTAAATTTAATCGATGAAAGGAGAAAATATAAAAATGCAGTAAATGAAACAGGCAAAATGGAGTACAGACGACTAAGAAATGAGATTGATAGGAAGTGCAAAATGGCTAAGCAGGAGTGGCTAGAAGCCAAATGCAAATCTGTAGAAGAATGTATAAGAAGGGGAAAAGTAGATACCGCCTACAGGAAAATAAAAGAGACATTTGGGGACAAGAAAAGCAACTCCACGAATATCAAGAACTCAGATGGGAAGCCGGTTCTCAGCAAAGAAGGGAAAGCTGAAAGGTGGAAAGAGTATATAGAGAGGCTCTATGAAGGAAATGAACTTAGCGGCAATATTGTAGAAAGGGGAGAAGAAGTAGATGAGAATGAAATAGGAGATACTATACTGAGAGATGAATTTGACAGAGCACTGAAAGACCTAAGTCGAAACAAGGCCCCTGGAGTAGATGATATTCCCTCAGAGTTTCTGAAGTCTCTGGGAGAACCAGCCATGACAAACCTGTTTCACCTGGTGTGTAAGATGTATGAAACAGGCGACGTACCCTCAGACTTTAAGAAAAATGTTATAATCCCCATTCCAAAGAAAACAGGTGCAGTCAGGTGTGAAAACTATAGAACGATCTGTTTAATAAGTCATGGTTGCAAAAAATTAACACGAATTATTTACAGAACGATGGAAAAGCTGGTAGAAGCCGACCTCTGGGAAGATCAGTTTGGGTTCAGGAGAAATGTAGGAACACGGGAGGCAATACTCACTTTACGGCTTATCCTAGAAGATAGATTAAGGAAAGGCAAACCTACATTTCTAGCTTTTGTAGATTTGGAGAAAGCATTTGACAACGTTGATTCGAATAAACTCTTTCAAGTTCTGAAGCAATCAGGACCGTAAGGTTATTTACAACTTGTACAAAAACCAGACAGCAGTTGTTAGAGTTGAAGGGTATGAAAGGGATGCAGTGGTTGGGAAGGGAGTAAGACAGGGTTGTAGCCTTTCTCCAATGTTGTTCAGTTTGTACATTGAGCAATCTATAAAGGAAAGCAAGGAGAAATTTGGTGAAGGAATTAAAGTTCAGGGGGAAGAATTAAAAACATTGCGTTTTGCCGACGATATATTAATTATGTCAGATACAGCAAAGGACCTGGAAGAGCAATTGAACGGAATGGACAGTGTGCTGAAAGGTGCATATAAGATGAAGGTTAACAAGAGCAAAAGTAGGGTAATGGAGTGCTGTCTAAGAAAATCAGGTGATGCTGAAGGAATTAGATTAGGTAACGAAACAATGAAGGTGGTAGATGAGTTTTGTTACTTGGCCAGTAAAATAACAAATGATGTTTGCGGTACGGAGGATATAAAATGCAGAATGGCAATGGGTAGAAAAGCGATCTTGAAAAAGAGAAATTTGTTAACATTGAATATTGATTTAAGCCTAAGGAAGTCCTTTCTGAAGGCATTCGTATGTAGTGTTGCCTTGTATGGGAGTGAGACATGGACGATAAACAGTGTGGACAGGAAGAGGATTGAGGCTTTTGAAATGTGGTGCTACAGAAGAATGCTGAAGATTAGGTGGGTGGATCGCGTAACTGATGAGGAGGTACTGAACAGAATTGGGGAGAAAAGAAATTTCTGGCATACTTTGACTAAAAGAAGGGATAGATTGGTAGGACACATTCTTAGACATCATGGAATTGTGAATTTAGCGTTGGAGGGAAGTGTGTGGGGTAAAAACAGCAGAGGAAGACCAAGAGATGGATACAGTAAGCAGATTCAGACAGATGTAGGTTGCCGTTGTTATGTGGAGATGAAGAGGCTTGCTCAGGATAGGGTATTGTGGAGAGCTGCATCAAACCAGTCTCCGGACTGAAGACGACAACAACAACAACAGCAGCAATAGCTCCCCTAAGGCGTGGCCTAAGGCGGAGCCTAAGGCGTGGCCAACTGACGTGAAACATTGTCGTTGTTGCCCACACTGGGTAGCGCCGTGACGTTTTCCTTTCAGCTGAACAATGTCGCAGCAAAGTATGGATTTTGTTAGTGCAGAAAGGAGCCACCTCCCGACCCGGAGAATGGCAGAAGGTCGAGAAGATCAAGACCACCAGCGCCGCCTACATGCCCGCCTCGGGTGGGTAGCTCTGTCCCGAGACAGGTTCCAATCGGACGTCCTCCACTTCGCTCTCGGCCTATATTGATTTTACTGTTGGAATTGTTGAGAGGCTGTGTGAGCCACAGAGACGCACTCCAGGCTGAGAAATAGAGACCATTGCAGATAACAGGCTAAAACAGAAATCTCCTAGCGAACTGCTGATGCCCTCAGCCACCGTCCCAGGGTGGAGGTTACCTTTCGGAGAAGATGGGCGTAACTTCATACAGCGTCTAGACGCTGTTGTAAGGCCAGGCGCGCACTGTAGATTTTTCGTCGCGCGATTTATTTGTCGTAAGAATGGGGCACGGTGGCTGGAAGAATGGGGCACGTGCGACGAAAAAGTAGCTGCGGTTTATAAGACGCGGTTGTCGCAGGTGTTTTATAGAATTAGCACCACAGGCAACAGCACGCGGTTTCTCAGTCGCTGCCGCTCGGGGGACATTGTAAGTTGTGCTGTAGACAGGGCCGGCGGAAGGGGAAAATATCACCCGGGCAAAGAATCCATATGGCGCCCCCTACAACCCACTGCTATTACTGACTTCAAATTTGCTATGCTTCCTTACAGACAGCTGCTTTTAAAGGATAACTCCTTGAACTCTATAAGATTCAATTATCAAACTGAGTAAGCTTTTTTGTCAGTTAAATACACAGAGTACGCTTAGCTTAACGAAATACGAAACAATTATTTACACATGAGCATGCAGAATATTGTACGTCACTGAACGATGCAAGAAACAATGATTTATATAAAATGAAGATTGATGATGCAATACAGTATTTATTTACAAGTGTATATATAAACAACCTTGTTAACTGCGAAAGAGTGTGAAAAAAAAGAATATACAAATATATTTTGTAACAGCATTGTACAAAGATTTCGTAATACAAATAATACAACCAGTAATATAATTTTATATCTTTATACAGTTTTAATGCAAATTGTCCTTTGAATTGTTTACAGTAAAGTTAACTTTTTGTATCTTTTTCTCTGCAAAGTCTTTAATTAAAGTTGCTTAATACACAACATGTTCAAATGTTTGTATAGCTTATGGGACTTAACTACGGGGTCATCAGTCCCTAAGCTTACAAACTAGTTATGAACTAGCTAACACTAAGGACGGCACAAATATCCATGCCCAGGGGGGGGGGGATTCGAACATCCGACCGTAGTGGCCGTGCAGACCGTGACTGCAGCGCCTCAGTCTTCTCGGCCACCGCGGCCGGAAACTCAACTTACAGACTCTTGAAGATAGACGTAAACTACCTCATGTACCCTACTTACGATGACTGAAGAACAGGCTTTAAACGATATCTCGAACTATCCTACAACACCGTATGTATGGCTCCCGCTGAGAACATGAGGATAAGATTATATAAATTACAGCATGCAACGAGGCATTTAAACAGTATTTATATTCCGCGTTCCATACGACAACACAATAGAAACTCGTAACTATTGCTACTGTGAACCGAGCCCTTTGCTACGCACTTCACAGTGCTTAACAATGGTTTACAGAGTATAAATGTCGATGGAGAACACGTAGTGATTTCCCAGTTGTTCTCATGGCTGATTTTTTAGTGTGTAATGACGCATTATTGCAAATTAAAGTCCATATCACCTCAAAGTATGAAATGCTTAGTGTATTATTATAAATTACCTCACCTGAAACTGTTGTAGTGATTTTGTGTCTATTAAAGAAATGTATGAAATCATCTGTAAATATTTGTTTTAAAGAAGATGAAAGCGATTGGTAATCGAACCTATGCATGAGAACATCCCTTGTATAAATTTCATAGAATGATTCTTGAACAGTTTTGTGTTATAATTTTTATAAGTTATGAAATTAATAACTGTGATAGCTAAGTTGTTGTTGTTATGGTCTTCAGTCCGCAGACTGGTTTGATGCAGCTCTCCACCCTACTCTATCCTGAGCAAGCCTTTTCATCTCCTCATAAGAACGGCAACACACATCCACTTGAATCTGCTTACTATACGCGTCTCTTGGTCTCCCTCTGCGATTTTTACCCCACACACTTTCCCTCCAATGCTAAATTCACGATTCCTTAATGTCTAAGAATGTGTTTTACCAAGCGATCCCTTCTTTTAGTCAAGGTATGCCAGAAATTCCTTTTCTCCCCAATTCTGTTCAGGTGATAGCTAAATGTAACTAAATTTTTGGAGTCTCTCTATTATATTTAGAATGTGACAGTATTGTGACTGCACTCATTGTGGTGTGTCTGGGTTCAGTTTTTGGATAGACTCGAATAAATGTTTCTGTGAAGTACGAGTTTCCTTGGAAAGTTCAGTCGGACGTCTGTGAATGTGAGACTGCCACAGTTTGCGTTACTTTTTACTCAGTAACCAGCTTACTCCCTGAATTTCAGGATTATTATTGTCGAGCAACATGCCATAATTACCATAGCAGTGCGCCTCGGTTGTACAGTGGTAGAGTGCCAGACTACAAATCCAAAGG
The DNA here is from genome assembly GCA_026315105.1 of Locusta migratoria. Lineage (NCBI taxonomy): Eukaryota > Metazoa > Arthropoda > Insecta > Orthoptera > Acrididae > Locusta > Locusta migratoria. The sequence goes on along the minus strand of CM048752.1, from coordinate 92,270,777 downwards.
TCGCGGGTTCGATCCCCGCCAGGTCCTAGGATTTTTATCTGTCACTTTCCACTTGAAAACCTCTGGCAGTAATGTTTATGTGGAAAATACCGAGTAGCACCGTGGTTCGGAACCCACGTTAAACTGTAGGTCCCCCTATAATTGGCTGGGTAAGTCAGTTCCAAGGTCGGAGGAAGGCAACGGCATACCACCTCCAAACAGGACCATGCCTAGTAAAGCACTGTGGTGAGCAAACCAATCTTCGGATTGATGACCGCTTTACCTTTACTAATTATTAGGAAATAACTATTAAACTGCTCAGAATCAGCAAATAAATTGCAACCACAGCAAACTAATAACACCAATCATAACTCTATAGAGAAGCTGATGAAATCCAGATAATTGAAGAAAATAAAGAAATTTAAAAACAGTAAAAGATCCGGAGAAGACGGTGTAATGTGAGAACAGCTTGAATCAGCTGGCCCTGACACAAGCCTTTTATATATATATATAGATTTGTTCGTGGTTCGGAACCCACGTTAAACTGTAGGTCCCCCTATAACTGGCTGGGTAAGTCAGTTCGAAGGTCGGAGGAAGGCAACGGCATACCACCTCCAAACAGGACCGTGCCTAGTAAAGAAAGCACTGTGGTGTTCAAACCAATCTTCGGATTGTTGACTGCTTTACCTTAATAATGGTAACAGATTTAAGGTTGCGATATTTGGCTATTTTTACTGATGAGAAGATGGTTATATTTTGTCATTTTATTGGTGAAAAGATGGCTATATTTTGGCTACTTTTTGTTTAAAACTTGGCGACAGAGCAAAGGTAGTGGTGGCAACTGTGGCCCTGCAGTGTGTGACTGGGTTGTGTTGCAGGCCTGACGAAGAGCATGTGCGACCTGAAGGGCTTCCGGCACGTGTGCGCCATGGCCGACTACGCGCTGCGCATCCGCGAGCAGCTGGCCTACGTCAACGAGCACTCCTTCAACAACTTCCGCATCCGCATCGGTGAGTGCGCCGGCCGGGACATGCACTCTCCCTACTGGCTGCTGCTGCTTTCTATCTTATTACTTCACCACCGTCACAACAGCAAAACCTCCACAGGGGGGATATCATTTTCTTTCAAAAAATGTTTGTTAAGCTTATGGGACTTAACTACGGGGTCATCAGTCCTTAAACTTACAAACTACTTATTAACTACCTTATACTAAGGACGGCACAAATATCCATGCCCGAGGGGGGATTCGAACCCCCGACCGTAGTGGCCGTGCTGACCGTGACTGAAGCGCCTCAGTCACCTCGGCCACCGCGGCCGGCTCATTTTCTTTCCTCCTCCATGTTGCCACGAATGATGCACAAAAGAAATAATAATAATAATAATAGTAATTAATAATATGGTATGTAATGTTACTTTTTTTTATCGCTGGTGTTGTCACAAGATCAAAGTTGAAAACCGGAGTTGAAATTTGAATAACCGTAAGATCAGCAATGAATATTAATTTTTGAAATGGTTATCAGTTCTCAGTAGCAATGTAAGTTAACCCTTAACTGCATGATTATTTTAATTTCAAAAGAAAAATTATTTTTGTGTTTTATAAGTTGTACAAACAAAGGGAAAAATAGTAAAAAAATTCCCATGTTGCTAGTTTTCCAAAAAAACTAATAATTTTCAAAGTTGGATGGTATAAACAACTTTTTGTGCTTATTATCGTTCTTCATACCTGTCTTAATTGGTGTGATTTTTTCCTCCTTGCAAAACTAACTCTTTATATGGAAAACAAAACGTCAAAATCTGCAATATCTACAGTTTTCTCCAAACACAAGCAAAGATGTTAACAGAAGTTCACACTTCAGCCAACCACGATGCAAAAAACACCACAGGTACTTTCTACAAACTCTACTGCATCTGTTAAGCAAGTTTTATTTTACAAAATTCCCACTAGGGGCGGATAAAACACTATTACAATCGATGTTGCAGATATGCAACACCATGCATTTAAGGGTTAAAAATTACGACAACACCAGAAAGCACCATTACATAAGAAAATAGCGGAATAAGTTACCTGGTATGCATTCATTGGTGGAAGCCGTGACACTGCAGTTGAACCTGTATGAATTGATTAATATCTTCGTTCTCGTAAGCTGATGCTTGGTTTCATGACTATTAATTATTTAAGTTTTAAGACCGTGTGTAATTTTGATCACTATGGTTATCGAAAGTTAAAGAAATTATCGGACTTCGCTTTTAACAGAATGAAGATTTCCTGCAGGCATTGAATTCAATGTTTAATATAAAATGAGAGTAAATAAATTTTGCATCGAGACTGTTCTTTTGTCATCATGAGACAATAGGCAACAATGACCAAGCATCAATTTACTAATATTGCTGAAAATAAGTCATCAATTAAATGAAAGATGGGAAGAAATAGTCATTATTTTACATAAAATAGGAATTCCAAATGAAAGTTAAAGTTTATTAAGTAAAGGGTCCTAACCAGAGCTCACACTTACATGACTCTGGAGGTTGAGTAAAATACGTCCGCTCAGTACAAAGGTAGAAAAACGAAAGACGACAAGCGGTTCCGTTTTCTCTCCAGATGGTTTGAAATAGTTGAAGGTATAACTTGAAACAAGGATAATCAGAGATTTATTGCCAGAGAGAACGGATGCTAGCGACAAGCGTCGCAGATATAATTTTCAATAAAAAACAAATTAATGTATCGCTACAGGTAATCAAAATATCCACGGGTGTACTGCCGGTCTATAGTGTCCAACGGGCACAATATTTCGGCGATCATACATGTCGCCTTCATCAGGTGAACTGACGGACTGAGCTCCTGGACAGGGCGGGATCTAGGACATTTGCCAAGGGGGGCAAGCTTAAATTTGCCGCCCCTTCTTTCACTCCCCCCCCCCCCGTAAGAATCTACTTTTTGACGCCAATTGGGTTACATATTTCTAAATAAATGCCACAATCTCACAACGTGAACTTATTTTATTGACTGAATAAACATCAAAGGAAAACAGAATAATTTTAATACATACGAAAATATTACAACATTACTCATCGTACAAAAATCAATTCAAAATTTCGCTTTTCAAGCTCTTTTTTTTTTTTTTTTTTTTTTTTTTTTTTTTTTTTTTTTTTTTTTTTTTTTTTTTTTTTTTTTTTTTTTTTTTGCTACAAAACTGTTTTTGATATCATCGTAGTTTAGAGAAGCAGCTCGTTTGTGCTCTATGGATATTATACTCAGATTTGTTAATCAGTCGTGCTCCTCAAGTGTATTTAATTAGTTTCAGCTTGATGAAACTTCTTTCTCCAGACGAAACAGAAACTGGAATGGTAAGATATATTTTAACGCTGTAGTAAGGTTGGCACACTCCTCTACCAATTTATTTTTATAAATTAAACTTAATGTTGATGATGTAGTGGAATCTTGCAAGGCTGTGTCTACTGCCAGCGCATGTTGTCTGAAACTTTCAACTTCAAGTACTTCCTCGCTAAGATCTTCCGCCAGTTCCGCTGCTTTGGCCTTCAAGTCCTCTACTTCCATTTTTGCACCAATTTTCTCAAGTGCGGTAAACCTGGTACTAAGCTCTGTCAGTTATTCCTTATGTTTTCTGAGAATGTTGGATACTTCATCCTCACAAATCTCATAGGCCTTTTCCTTCTTTCTTCGAATCCTTTTTTCGGAGAATACCGTTATACCTCATTATCTTCTGCTAGCACTTTGGCCTCAGAAATAGCTTCAGAGGTACAAGAATCATATGGAATATGAATATTCATTTATCTAAAAAGGGAAATCTATGCAAATTAATAAACATTGTGCCTTTACTTATGCAATAACGCAAACATCTCCCTCATTCTGGCTAATATGTAGTAGATTTTTAAGGTTTGATTAGCTGAAGTACTTGTGACAGGGCAACACTGAAGTCAGCAAGCAGGAATATTTGTTTTATTAAATGATTTCGGTATTTCTTGCAGTCGTTTTACTTTTAATAATTCTGTGTCAGTTAATTTCATTAAATTATACCAGAAAGATCCGCACGCTACGGCGACTCTAAGGGACCTGGGTTCTAGCCCGGTGACGGGCGATTTAAATACCCTCGGCCCGCGGACGACCCCTTCGTGGTCCGCGCAGTGGAACCGATTGCGACGGCGTCTGAGATGACGTCGGTGTGAGGGCTCTGTCCGCCGTGGTCGTCACTTCGTTACGTTTGCTAGATTTACCCTTAATTAACCCAATCGCTGGTTCCCAAGCTTTGCTAAGATTATAGCCACAGTCACGGTTTATGAGGTCGTCACTTGTGCGAATTTCAATGGCCTCTCTAACGACGCAGTCCCAGTATCTCGACGTCTGTACCAGAATCCTAGTGCGTTCATACTCCATCGCATGATTCTCCAACAAACAATGTTCAGCGACCGCCGACTTGCTCGGATACATCAATCGTGTGTGCCTCTGGTGTTCAACGCATCGATCATCGACGGTACGCATCGTCTGTCCAATATATGACTTTCCACACTCACACGGAATCTGGTACACGCCGTCCTTCCTCAAACCGAGATCATCTTTGGCGCTCCCCACCAGTGCACGAATTTTATTCGGAGGA